>OZ010571.1:154961788-155134288 GCA_963932145.1 Acanthosepion lycidas
CTATTTCTATTATTTTTCAATAAGCTAATCGGCCATTCTTTAGACATGAGAGAAAGAACAAATTTCTCTAATACAGTTGGATAACAAAAAGCTTAAAATCTCCCAATTTTTGCCAAAAGGGGCATGACTTTTGAGACCGGCTCGTGAATTGTGTAGATTTCAATGTTCAAAGACAAAATACAACCATGAGACCAAAGTTTGAGACCATCGTGGTCGATATGCCAGGGAGATAATTTCTTGATAACATTGGCCTAGGGAGACGATCCCAGCGTGTGGCAGTTTTGGAAAAGCATGCCACAGGTTGATATAAGACTTGTGAGTGAAAATGGGCAGGCATAATTGTTCGGAAGTCTTCGATGGAATGTGCTAGCACGAAATCACAAGTCATCGTGACTGAGTGTTTGAACATATTGAGCTTGTTCAACGACTGACCATGTTAGATTATGCGCTTTCGCCCGTCTAAATTGTAACTAAGGTCTGCTTGGCATAGGTTGTAGTATAAATATGGCTTTGAGCATGTCGAAGAAAATAGTACGGCATAGATCATTATGGTACAGCACGAATATTGTATTACTGTTATCATCCAAGCAGTGTGGTCAATCATGACTTAACAATCAGAAGTCGAATTCTGTAATATTCAGTGGCAAATATGCAGATATTCTCCTGCTAAAAGAGGTCTTAGAATTTGCCAGTTTTCTTCGACTATCAAAGTTTACAAGCACGATAATTCCGATTAATTTTTTTTTCCGTGGAGAGTGAGTAGCGTTGAATCTCTCCAATTCAGCACAATTTAAATATCAGCATTCGATATCCTAGCATTTACCTGGGCTCGCACACTGATCTTTGGAATTGGTAGGAATTAAGCAGTTCTTTCTTTGGAATTGGTAGGAAATAAGCAGTTCTTTCTTTGGAATTGGCAGGAAATACGCAGTTCTTTCTTTGGAATTGGTAGGAAATAAGCAGTTCTTTCTTTGGAATTGGTAAAAAATAAGCAGTTCTTTCTTTGGAATTGGCAGAAAATAAGCAGTTCCTTCTTTGGAATTGGTAGAAAACAAGCTGTTCTTTCTTTGGAATTGGTAGGAAATAAGCATTTCTTTCTTTAGAATTGGTAAGAAATAAGCAGTTCTTTCCTTGTAATTGGTAGGAAATAAACAGTTTTTTCTCTGCAATTGGTAGGAAATAAGCAGTTATTTCAGCCAAGAGACAAGCTTAACCCAAATAATGATTATTTATATTTACCAAGCTTGGCAGAATGCAGAGAAATCGGATAGAAAGATTTTGTTGCGCAAATCTTCCAAATAGGAGAGTTTGCCTTGAAAATCAGCATTCAGAATTCATTTTTTTTTCGGGATTTGAACACCGACAACAAACATTGCTAAAAATATACAGTTCCCATGCTCAATCTGAAATATGATTATATTGCAATTTATTTTATATCTATCCTCCCCTCAACCTCCATCTTTCGTCTATTGTTGTAAATCAAGAAAGCGAATATGATGAGGTTAGTTTGAGATTAAAGATTGGATATAAACGCTGCTGAACGGTTTTCTGTTATAGAAGTCGACCAATGGACAGAAGATAGAAGCCCGGGAAATGGAAGAGTGAATAGCAAGTTATGTCATAATAAATACAGCGAATCTCTCGGATAGAAATGTCTCCTTACTCTATTCCATTTGATAAATTGCTTATACATTACTTATATTTTGGTTACACATTTCTACTTGGCCTTTTTCGACCTGACTAGCCACTCTCCTGTTTGCTCCGGCCTCTCATCGCTTTCATCTTTGCATTCATCTTACTCTCCCTTTTCACTTACCACGCCCCGATTGAGTGTAATGCCGTGTTTGCCTGGCGGTCATCTTCCATCACGACTGAACTTTAACCTTTCAGTGGACATAATCGATAATTTTCCTTCGATATGCAGCTTTGGGTTCTGTTTAATTCGCCCCCACCTCTCATCTTTCTTTTCATTCCTCACTATTACCATCAGCAATACAATTACAAGTAAAATTCAGTTGCCAATTCAAATTTTACAAAGCAGTTATAGACACTTTCATACTATTGTTATTGATGACCTCCCCCTCCAGTTATGGCTACCGACGAGACTATTGTTACCAATGACCTCCTTCTCCCTGATTTCGCACAGCAGTTATCGTCACCCACACCATCATTGTTGGCGTGCTGCTCCCACAACAACAACAACAACAACAATAATAATAATAATCAAAGCTTCTCACTTGCTACCGCATGCATCATCCCAAAGCTGATGTTGATCATCTGTATGTGCCCAGATCCGAAGGAGGCAGAGGATTAGTTCAACTATAACTGTCCTACAAAACTACAACAATTGGCCTCCAAAGATACTTGGAAACTACAGAAGACTGGATGATGGTATGTGTCAAGGAACATGAAAGTAGTAAGCGTCTTTACTCCGGAATAAAGGAAGCCAACAAATTCAAAATAGAGTTTCAAATGGGCGCAGAAATACAAGTAAAGCACAATACACCGACTGAAGCTGCAAAACACTTAAAAAAGAGAGCAAAGACAAATGCAACCGACCAGACGCAGAAACAATGGCAAGATAAACCGCTTCATGGCCAATACTCTGCCCGTACCAAACAAGCTGACGTAGACAAAACCTGTACCCATCAGTGGCTACGCAGTGCAGGGTTGAAAGCTGAAACTGAAGGTTTTATCCTTGGTGCACAGGACCAATGCTTGTTAACTAGAAATTATCAAGCACATATACTAAAATATTGTGTTAGCTGAAAATGCAGATTCTGTGATAAATATCCAGAAACAATTGATTATCTTGTATCAGGTTGCACGATATTGGCACCCACTGAGTATAAAACCCGCCATGACAGAATGGGCCAATATCTACACTGGAAAATTTGCAATTTCTACAGGAAGGAAACTGAAAGAAACTGGTATGAACACCACCCAGACCCGGTTACGGTGATAGGACCTGTTACAATTCTATGGGACCTCACAATACACACTGACAGAACAATCAAAGCCAACCGCCCAGACATTGTTATTAAAGACCACAAACAAAAAAAGTCCCTCCTTATTGATATAGTAGTCCCTGTAGACTGCAATGTATTCCAGTAGATTAATTGAAGGGATTCCTGGAAGCCAATGCCTCAAAGAAATATAAAAATTGTTCTGACAAGTACAGCCCACACTTTACGAAGGGCTTTATCTATGTAAAAATATTTTTTTTTGTCAGTGGAAAATGTCATGACGCCATTTCTAACCTTAGGTCCCTGGGCGGGACCCGGAAAGAAATGTGTACACACCGGAAATCAAAGGAAATAAAAATCAATAATGATAATAACAATAATAATAATAATGACCCGTTCCCAAATCCTCAAATTGTGATCAAAATAGAATATGATCAAGTAAACGTTTTCTGTTCTAATCTGAGTGGATCCTTTTCCCAAAGTTTTGAATGTTTTTGAATTAACTTTGGATTTCATTCCTAATGATTATCGCCAAAAGCTCTGCCCTGCTTTCATTTTGTATCACGATGAAAGAAAATATGAAAACTAAGCAAGTAGTTTGAGTGAGAAAGTCTAGGGAAAAAACAGGAAGAAGAGAAAGATATCTGTGAGTGTAGGTATAGAAAAAAAAACATAACGGGGCGTTCATAGGTAAATGCCTTATGAAATATAAAGAAAAATACCTGCAGTCAAAAGTATATATATATATATATATATATATATATATATATATATATATATCAATAAATGAATTCTTTTCCACTCGTCTAATCTGATTTTGTTTACTGGCATATCAACCTTTACCGGTTATTTATTTTCGAAATCTAAATATTTTGAGCAGAGTTTTATGGCTTCAACTGCTGATAAAATGTATGGTTGGTCATTTTTCTATAAAATTTATAGTTGATAATTCTACAATAATATATAGTGTTGGTAAACTTTTTTTTATATAAAAATGTATTGCTGGTATTTTTACTATAAAAACTTATTTTCATACTTTCATAGTGTTTGGGTGTTCACTATTTGCCCATAGCTGGGACCCTAACATGTGCTACCACCCCAGGTCAGGATAGACTTGGTAACAACAACAGTTAAGAGGTGGTTCCACGCTCCACAAAACCTCTAGTCTCCCGATCAAAGGCCTTGCTGCCGGATATAGTTCATCGTCATATCCAGGACAATTCTAATTTGAAATAAATCCTTTCCTGGCGAGCGTAATAAGTAAAATTAAAATTGAATTTTATTTCTTAACAGTTAAAAATATATACAGAATGGAAAATTAGAATACGAAATGAAATTTAACTGTTTAAATTGAACTTGAAGATTTGAAAGTGAATGTTAGATGTTGTCGCTTAGAAAAACCTACTTTTTTTTTATAATCAATTATCGATTTCTGTTCTACTGCTGCTTAATTCAAATATAATTTACGCAAGGACTTAAGTTAAAAGTTAATATAGCTTTGTACTTGAGGTGATTTTCTAAGTATGCCTTAAATGTGGCACAGGGGCGAAAATACGGGGTACCCAGTGAGGATCGAAGTCAGTGCTTGCTATCCATTACACCACGTCGACGTTCCTTTTTGTACTTATCTGTGCATATGTAATACATTACCTTTGTGCACATCCATTTTAACTCGTATGACTGATATTGTATACTTTAGGCGATAAGTGTTGATAGAACACTGCGGGCTATTCCTGATTGTAGTCAGGTATAAACATTCAATACACTGGAGCCTCACATCATCATGTATCATGCCAAATACAATACGATTATTAACGTTGTGCGTCATGACCGGTATGTATTCCTTTGATGGCTGACAGGATGGACCTCGTTGTCGTTCTGCACTTATTATCGGACTGAACTACTTTGGTGGTCGACAAGAGAAACCCATTTGTCAATATTCACTAACTGTGAACGGAAAAAATGTAAAACGAAACAAAGAAGACAATAAATCAGCCATATATTTGCTGTTTGAAAAGCAAACAACCCATTGGAGTTTATAGAAAACGAGTGATAATGATTTGAAAAGAAAATACTCCCCGAGAGCTATTAAGCAAATGACTTGCCGATGGAAGCAAACAAATATTGAAACGAGGCTGAATATTAGAACTGGAATTGCAAATAATCCAAAAGAATAAGAAACTAACAAAAGAATACTGGAACATTACGGATACCATAAACGAGAACGCCGGAGTAGAGAAAAAAAGTCTAAGATGAACATAAAATGCAGAAACTACCATCGTAATAGAAGAGAAAAAAAAAAGAGCAAATATGTAATGTCGGAAAAAAGATAGAGTAAAGAAGGAATCCATTACTGTTCGTTACCAGAATGAAAATAGCCAACTGGAAAACACACAAACGAAATGAAATCAATGGAATTTGATTCCAATCATTTCCTCAGTTACTTCAAAACTGCTAGAAGAAAGGAATCCCAGAATGGATAACTACAGCCTCATAAAAAAAGATCCAGAAATGAGCCCTAGGCAAGGACAGATAATCAAATCCCATGTCTATTCTTGTTTTGAAACATCGCAACTGAACAAAAAGTGAAAATATACAATACTTTCGAAGGCCGAGGACCGTTCATAGAAAAAAACAAACAAAAAAAAAACAAACAAAAAAAACAAAACAAAGTATATAGAAGTGAAATTGTAAAAACCTCATCAATAAAAGTCCCTGAAAAGGGTTCCAAGCAAGGAAATATAATAATGCTTTTCTTTGTTTTGAAAAATTCTGACCGGACAAAAAACAAAAAACAAAACAAAAACAGTGGAAATGTAAAATTTTATAGAAGGCTCCGTTGTTAAAACATATGTAATTTGTGAGCAACCTATGCCATCACATGACCCCCTACTTCTATATGTAAGGCGTCAGAGAAGAGAGAAGCTGATGAAATGTTCCAGATCAACATAAGATGAAGAAATAACCATTTTAATGGAAGAGAAAAAAAGATCAAATATTTTTACTCGCAAAAGAGATACAGTTAAGAAGAATACCACTATCATCCGTTATCAGCTTCAAAATAGCCAATTGGAAAACACACAAACGAAATTAAATCAATGGAATTTGATTTCAATTACTTCTATTAATTTATTATATAACCCCAAGCAAGGCAGTAAAGCCACTATGAAACAAGGGGTTATTGAGTGTTGAAGAACAAAAAGAAAAAAAAAAAAAAAAAGAAAAAAGAAAAAAAAAAGAGAAACATTAGGTGCGAGTAGAATAGAATAGGAATCAAGACAATAGATTACGATTGACATTGCATTTAAATTTTTGAATGTCAAAGTTGGTTGGAAGGCATCAAGTTAAAAGAGAGTTCCACAAACGTGAATGTGAGAAAAGAAACTGTTAGCAGGGAATTTACAGTTACATTAGCCAATTCAATTGTGAATTGATGAAATATTACCGCCAATCTTGTACTGCGTTTAAATTCAGAAAGTCTAAGTACCATTGCGAAGAGTTCATCCAAAAAATTACCATGAAAATATTTATAGAAAAGGCACAGGGAAGCAAATTTACGGCAGTGGGAAAGTGACTGTTGCCGTGATGCCAGGACAGTACCAATATTATTGGTGATTCTTCTTTGGATTTTACCAAAAATCTAAATATACAACAGGAGCAAAGGACCAGATGTGGCAGCAATATTTAAAGCATGGACGAATGGCAAACTTATATATATGCAAGATAGGTTCTAGTGAGAAAAGAATTGTCTAACACGTCACAATGAACAAACTTTCTTAGCAGTAGACACAGCAATGGATTCAATATAGTTTTTCCACTTCATATCAGCCGAGACAGTAACTAATAAGTGAGAAGGAGTAACGAGTTACTTCCATGGAGGTTAGCATCAGCCATGCTAATGGAAGGCAGGAAGTGGTCTTTCAGGTGATTAATAGAAAGAAGTTTTATTTTGGAGGCGTTAAAATGAACAATTCACTCCTTACCCCCATTTAACAACTGTAGGTTATTATTTTAGATCACATGCCAATTTCACTTTATCAAACTGATCAACCTCATTATAAATACGTAAGAAAAATTGTCTACTATGATACAATGACCTGAATTTCTTAGCAGCAGACCTAGCAATGGATTCAATATAATCTTTCCACTTCATATCTGCTGAGAAAACATGATGAGTCCGACCCATGGAGGTTAGCATTAGCCATACTAATAGGAGGCAGGAAGTGTTCTTTCAGGTGATTAATAGAGAGAAGTTTCATGTTAACAAGTCATTCCTTACCTCCAGTTAACAACTGTAGGGTATTTTAGATAGAGTGCCAATTCAAAGTGATCAGATTCATTATCGAGACAGGAATATTGAAAATGAATGGCGGAGATTTCATTTCAAGAAGTTAATATTTCCTTAATATAATTTAATTACTTCGAACTATTGCTTTTTATTTTTGTTATAGATGTTATTATAGACATAACATTTCTGTCAGGTACCCTCAGGTGTCTATTATTTTGGCTGATATGTTAAATTGTCATTGTGATGTGTTCGTTCCCGCTCTCTGATCCAAAGATTGAACTCATGACGATTATATAGCAGTAACATATGTTTAGTCAAGTCCTATATCAATTATACCACCGACCTCAAGGACATCAATGATATGCTTTTGGAGCCATTTATATTCTATATCAGATGGTTTAAACATTTGGTTATCATGGCAAGTTCGTATTCCCATAAACGGAAAATCTAACGTAATGTTATGCAGAACGTCCTAAATTTGAAGTTTCTTTTTTCTTGCGAAGTCGTGTCGACAAGTTTAACATAGCAGCTTCGGTTGACACGCAAAAAATGTAAAAGGCGTGACGTGCTCGTGCAACAACTCTAACGAAGAGTGTAAGCTTCTTGAAATTGTCTAGGTGGACAGGGCGATGGACAGGTGGCGCGGTGTGATAACCATGGAGATTCACACCAAGTTCACGTCGTCTTTATTGCAGCCGAGGGTTCGCGAAGAACGAGGTGATCTACATAAGATGTAGAAACAGCCATCGTAATAAAAGAGACAGCAAAGAAAACATCAATTGCCATGTTTTGGAAGCCAAGGAATGGGCAAAAGTGAAATCTGAAACACAGAACATCAATAAACATCTACATATCGAAACTAACACTAGAGCTGTTGTATGATCTAATTTGTGCTTACACAAGAATTGTAGCAGAAACATTTACAACGTATGAGAAAACTACGTTTAACATGAACAACAATCCAGTTTGTGAAATCAGAACAGGAAAACAGCTCTCTAAGCCAGAATTATAGGAAAGATTAAAAATCAATTTACATTATTTACATTATTCGGACAATCGTCCTCATCTTTGTCGCCATATTTATTACAACATTTCGGCCTTTGTACGCCCCGGCCTTCTTCAGGTGGTTGGAATGTCGAACTGAACTTAGATCACTGGATCTAACTAACGTCTCAAGGACAGATGGCACAGTGGATAAAGGCGTTAGTTAAATCCAGTGAGTGTGAGTTCAATACCTGGTTAAGGCAGTGGAGAACTTTCAGAGGGAAATTGACAAAAGATAACTGATAACTGACATCCATTAAACATGGCACGTGGAACTAGAACAGTCTACCCCAGTGAGCAAAATAAAGGGTGCAGTTCGACATTCCAACCACCTGAAGAAGGTCGGAGCGTACAACGGCCGAAACGTTGTAATAAATATGGCGACAAAGATGAGGACGATAGTCCGAATAATGTCAATAATGTACATAATACCTCATCTCAGAAATATAGACAGATACCAAAAATCAATTTAAACTAAAATGCGGTATATAGACCAGACTATGTGGAAATTTGCTTGCCTGACTCATGTCATTAGAACAATGAATAAAAACTTATTTATTAGTTTCAGCGCGCGCTGAATTATATTTGCCTGATTTAGTTTCAACAACTTTTGTTCCTATAACATTGTTCTCATTATCAATAGTAAATGAATTTAAGACACTATTTAAAGATAAGAAGTATATTCCATGAAAAATATTGAATGTTTTTATTTTTAATAGTTCGAACCGAAATAAAATGAACCGCTCTCATCTGCTGAGACATTGGTTACTGCTCTGAAACAGAGTGTTGGAGTAGCCACTGATTATATATACATACATACATACATACATACATACATACATACATACATATATATATATATATATATATATATATATATATATATATATATATGAAGAAATATAGTCTTATGGTGTGGTATATTTATGGGATAAAGTTCTCAAATTCAGAGATAGAGCGTGCGTAAATATAAAAGTGAACATAGAAATCAACACTTAGAGGCGACAGTCTGTTTTCATGCTAGACGCATTGCGTCTAGCATGAAAACAGACTGTCGCCTCTAAGTGTTGACTTCTATATATATATATATATATATATGTAGTGTGAATCAATAATTCCGCAGCCTAACACAGTTATCAGTTGAAATTTAATAATTTATAACTATTTGGCTTATCAGATAGATCGTGAAGTATTAGGTTAAGTGCATTGACAAAGAAGATAATGTTCCAAAATAAATATTTGATGTTTAATATAAAAAGAAAACTCTTTTCATTATTAATGCACATTTACATGTGTATCCTTATCTGTGTGTGTGTGTGTTGGTGTGTGAGAGATTCCAGAAAACAACACACATATGCATGCATATATAGATATGTAAGCAATTATGATGGTGCATATATAAGTATGTGAAAGAAAATTTTTACACACACACACATATATATATATATATATAGTGAGTGAGAGAGAGAGAGAGAGAGAAAGAGAGTGGGCAAGATTTTCAAGAGGTTATCTGTGTTCGTTTGTGTTTAAACTCCTGTAAGTCTTGATAGGAAAATATCGATTTATTTTATGTGCGTTACTGCATGCCCCCCCCCCCCACACACATATATACAGAGAGAGAAAGATAGAGTAAGAGAAGTGCAGATTTATAATGTGCCTTCCAATTTCTGTATTTATTTTTTGTTCAAACCTCTATTTCAATAAATATACGTTAACGTATGTGCATGCGAGTGTGAAATTATGGTAGATCATAAGTGCAATTGTCATGCTTAATCATAGCAGAGACAAGCCAACAGCGAAAGTAGAAATACATCATTGTGATATTATGTAACCTGAATCAGAACGCTTTGTCCGTGTGCTTCGTGTCGATTCAAATTTTCCTCCTCCCACCCACGTAAAAAGACCAGATTGTAGACAATTTAAATTGCCAGCAAGTAATGGTGTACGATCATCGACAGTATGGAGTCAGCGTTTCTGCGGCGCCAAGCAATCATTTGATTTCCTGAGTAAATTTATATCTCCCACGGTCCATGCTACAAGCTAAACTCTGTCCGATTTCCCGCTCTAGCAAACACGGGCCACTACTTGATTAGGGGCTGACGAAAACACACCCATACATTTTGACCGGGACCATGGGAAACGTCATTAGTGGTTTTATTCACGTTTATACTGATTGTCAGGCTTATCTTTGTAAACGATATACAAGCTGATTACAACGATACTAATTACTTATGTGTGCGGGTGTATGACGCTCACCTACTCTCTCATTTTCTTCCTCTCTCTCCCTGTCTTTCTATCTCAGAGTCTCTCTCTCTGTCCCTCTCTCAGCACACACACACGCACACACACACACACGTGTGTGTGTGTGTGTGTTTGTGTGGAATATGCTAATTATATATATATATATATATATATATATATATATATGTATATATATATATATATATATATATGTAGTTAACATATTTCACACGCACATACACACACAGTCTTAAATAAAGTGTAAAGAATTAAACGTGATTCAATTCTAACAAACCAGCTACTATAGTTTTGTTGTAACTAATAGTTTAAATAGTGCATATATTGCACACTATTTAAACTAGTTCGAATCCTCTCGGACAGCGTATATTTTTCTATAAGATCGAATCTATCTATCTATCTATCTATCTATCTATCTATCTATCTATCTATCTATCTATCTAATTATATACAGAGAGAGAAAGAAATCTTCTTATATTGCAGTGAAGGGTGGATAATGTCCACACGGATGAGGAGAAAACTATAGGCAGCTGAAATATGATTCTACAGAAGAATTTCTGAAAATTCAATGGACGAGGCGAGTAAACAACAGAAAGAACACTTCTTCTCTAAATCAGGAACAGACAACTGAAATTCTTTGGACACATAATAAGGAAGGAAAGCTCGGCAAACTTTACACTCACGGGGCATAATGAAGGTAAGAGAGATAGGGGAAGGTAACGAAACTCTTACCTGACGGGCTTGTGTGAATGAATAGGGTTGGAGCCCGAGAGCCTTAGAAAATGGGCAAAAACTGCTAATGCCCACAAGGGATAGGAATTTGTGGAGGGTTGTGATCCGCTATGGCCTGAAAGGACGTGGCACATAGAAAAAGAAATGATATTTCTGATTATTCCACTTGTTTTTTCACATAATATTCACGCCAGTTATCTTTTCCAATTTTTTTATATCTTGTCAGGTCATTACTCATAATTTGTCCAAATAAATCAGCTTATCAATTGCTTACAATAAACAATGTTTTGCGCTAATGATTGTCTTTTATTGAGAAACATTTATATTTTGCGCTAGACTTCATTCTTTTTAACAATTAAATAAGTGGTAATTTTTGTTGTAACAAACCATTTATTAGCTTATGATTCAGAGGTTAGGGCGATGGATAATAGAATTGGGGTTCTGTCTAAAGTAGGTAGCTTTGCTACGTTTTCAATTGTACCATAATCATCACACACACACCTACACATACATGCACGGTACCCCATTAAATATGATAGGCCTATGTATGTATGTATGGAATAGTACTTCTGCCTTGGATCAGACTACAGTATTTGTGCATCCTCTAAAAAATCTTGCACATAAAAATATATATATAGTTACATATTGTGTTTTATATATATGGATAATAACCTTGTCTGAAAAGAACTCAAAGAAAAACCAGATCAGGAAGATTATGTAGCACCGGACTTGCAATAGGAATGCTTTGGAAATCACCACTTGATGGTCGGAAATAACAAACCATTCTAATTTACCAAGCCATATATTTTGCAACTTTCGAGGATCGAACTCATTACAGTAGTATAAAGAAAAATAGACGGTATCTTTAAGCTTTTAATGAAGCTTTATTCAATGCAATTGGATCGCCTTTCCACATGTAAAGGTTCGGCCATTTCTTTTATAGTCGAGTAGTTTAAGGAGGATACAACTATAGTTGGCTTCCACCACAGGTTTGTTATTACCCTACATCTATGGGCTTTAAATTATTATTTACTAACTTTAGATTAGTTTGGCACAAAGTTACAAATATGGAGGACTCAGTGAAGCCCGAAGATGAGCTTCGTTCGACTGACACCATGCCAATAATCTTACCCTTTTGAAAATAAGACAACATGTAAATCCTGAAAATATTTTTTCCTTTCTGTCTGAATTTCTGGGATGTGTAGTTACCATTATTTACATTATTTACATGCAGATTATTGTCCACATCTTTGTTGCTAATGGGAGAGCTTGGAAGAGCTTTTTCCATTTGTATTTTCCCCATTATGGGTATTATTATTATTATTATTATTATTATTATTATTATTATTATATCCCTGACATAATAACACCGTTTTTTATTATATCCCTTACATAATAACACCTTATTTTATTATATCCCTGACATAATAACACCTTATTTCACGGACGGAACGAAACGGTTGAAAGTAAAATGAATGACATGGTTTGTTCTCAGAGAAGGTTTTATGCTGCTAAAAAAAACATATTTATTAAATTCTAGATAAAACGCCATATCTTGTGATTTGTATGCAACAGGAATTGCAAGTATTTCTCCCTAAATGTTTGCTAAAGATAATTTTGTTGACCTTTACAATTGACGAAGAAAGCCCCTACGAAACCATAATTACTTTTAACCTATTCCGATTTGGATCCTGAACTCGAAAGGTAGACTCCTGAACGCCATAATCCTGAATACTGAGAGCACCGAAGATTAGATTCCTGATAATACAATTCAGAAATTTTTTTAAGTTTTAAAAAGGGATTTATTCCAGAAAAGAAACAGATGTACTTAAAAATATACATTTAAAGAAAATTCACTACATGGAAATGTCGGAGATGATTGTGGGTGTCTTTTACGATCATAAACTATATTTTTCTTCCCTCTCTGAATTCTTTATTTCTCTTTTTTCTTTCTCCCTCTATCTCTCTTTCTTTGTCTTTTTACTTTTTTCTTTCTTTCTCCCCCACTCCCTTCTCTCTTTGTGCAGATATAATTTATTTGTGCATGTGTGTGTACAAGTATGGTAGGTTATAAGCGATGTAATTGTTATGCTAAATCATGGCAGGGACAAGCCAAGAGCGACAGTAGAAATATATCACTGTGATATGAATAAGAACGTTTTTTCCATGTGCTTCGGATCGAGTCAAAGTCACCTCCTCCTAACCATATAAAAGGGCCAGATTTATAGAATTTAATATTAAGTTTAACACTTAATCTTAAACTTAACTTGAACCCTGATATTTATCCAAGCCCTAAACAACCAGATCAGTAATTACTAACTCAATTTTCTTACTCATTTTTATTTGACTTTTCTTTTTTTTTCAGAATAAATGTTTTCAGTTACCCGATTCGCTCGAAATCATTCCCAACCATTAATCTGAGAAAATGGTTGCATACAGCTGACAGTTTAAATATTTCTGAATGAGTTTGGCTCCATGCATGACATCCATACGAAAGACTCGATCTGACGAGGCTATTTAAGAACATGACTCGAGTTTTTATGTTAATGTTTTGATTTTGTGGCAACTTGCGGTGTTGGGCGAAACTACTCCTAGCAAAGCCTATTCTGTGTTCAATTTCTTTATGTTTTTGAAATTATTTCATGCAAGGCGATAAAGCCACTAAGGTTACTAATAGTAAAAGTAACCGAGAAAAATGTTATTGAGCAGGGAGAACCTTAAAAGAATTAACGTTGCATTTACATTTTTGATAAGCGTAGTTGACAGAAACGCAAGAAGTCAGAAGAGAGTTCCACAGGCGAGAAGAGCGATGTAATTAGAATAGAACTTACAGTTACATTTAAAGAGTAAAATGATGAGACCTAACTGCCAATCTAGTACTGTGCTTACATTCGTGAAATCTAGGTATCAAAGCAGAAAACTCATCAGAACAATTACAATGGGAAGATTTATAGGAAAGACACAATGAAGTGATGTTACTACAGAAGAGAATTTCCAATGAGCTGGAAAGCAAGAAGCAGCAAGTCATTTATTGTAGAACTTAGAGAGAACAGAAGCCAATACAGAAGCATATTTCTGCAGGACAATTCGTCAGAATATCATCGAGTTTGAATACTTTTTGAAGAATTTCTATAAGCATCTCCAGATTTTGTTCCATTTATCTTACATGGTAACATCACAATTAAATCGTATTGGAAAAAGACTAATAGTTTTGAGATAACATATGTAAAAAAACAAAACGAAAAGAAAATTAATTAATGTCAAACTCCGTAAAGAATATATGAGAAAAAAATTAATAGAATAGAGTAGACATTTTTTAGCTGTTATGAAATATTTCGAGTCGAATATAACAAGTATAAGTGGGCTATTGAATTCTGAGAAGTCGGGTTGACTAAACTAATTACTTTGCGTTCATATAATTGAACGTGAACCAGATGGAAACTGATGCATTAGTTTGAAACAATTCAACACATAGTAAATTGCATATTAGTCTTCCTTTTTATTTTACTGTCGACTAAACAATCAATAACACCCGGCTTTACGCGGTCAAAGTCCCTTTTCTTTGCTCTGTTGTTTTACGTAGTTATTTCTGTTTTAGAGAGTTATACCCGGAAAAGTCAGTTATGTGCCATGCGTGATATACGCTTAGGCGATCATGTATCTTTCGATGCATGACTGACAAGGCAGATTATTTCCCCTCAGTAGGTTGCAATTTCTTTCTGCGGTAGATCAGTTGCCATCAAAAGCTATAGAACCGGGTCTGTCTTGCTATCTATCCATAGCTGGGGGAAGAAGAAGAGGATTCTTACCTTTCCCAAGGGTGTTAGCCTGTATGTAATGGATTCGACTGGAATTCAAACTCGGCTCTCCGATTCCTCAATCCGAGCCGCTATCCATTACTCCACCGTGCCTCCCTATGAATCCTCTTCTTCCCCCCAGCTATGGGTAAATAGCAGGACAGACCGGGTTCTATAGCCTTGAGTCCGATATAGAAAATGTTTCATTGAAATTAGACTTGATTACACGTTTTCGGATCTGATGAAGACTAGAAAGGAGAAACGCATAATCAAATTTCAATAAAATGTTTTCAGTTTGTCAATATCTATCTATCTATCTATCTATCTATCTATCTATCTATCTATCTATCTATCTATCTATCTATCCCCAAAGTAAGTAATAACGATAGTCAACACACAGTCAAAAATTACATAAACATTTATTACAAAAACCAAATACACATTAACTATAAACAAGACGTAACTTCACTAAGACATATTAAAAAGAAATACACTACCCCAATTGACCCGAATAAAAAAATCAAATTGATTATCTATTATAAAAAAATTGAACACAGCTAACCTTGTCCTCAAAAATAACAATACACCAGTTAAGTCAAAATTACAAAGAACGAACATTATCTATGAGTTCAAATGCTGTGTTCCTGATTAACATACTAGTAGAGAACACAAATATAATAACTTCATCCACCTGTAAAAAAAAGATTAAAAATAATGGAAGCTTTAATAATAAAAAAGAAAAAGCCAACCCTTAACAATATTAACTACGAACATGGCCACAATATGCTAACCATATTCGGAAATTAAAAACATCTCTAAAACACACTAAAGCATACACATAATACACACACTCAATTAAGCTGAAAAATTGAATCATCCTTGATAATGGCCGAAACCGCTCGGGACTATAAAACATTTGGACAGTTTTTACACACTCTTTGTTCAGAAAAGAAAGCTCTAGTTCGAACACAAGAAAAATTAAATAAAAAACTTAACCGTAGTACCTTGTCTGTCGTTTTTAATGAAACATGCATAAACGAAGGATTGCTGCTTAAATATACAACTGTGTATATATATATATATATATATATATATATATATATATATATATATATATATATATATATATATATATTATGATAAAACAACTAAAGGTTATTCGTTCGTTATTACTTAAGCATTGCCCCGGGGTGGACATTGTTCTTTATTCTAACAGTTGCATGTTCGATTATCGTTGGTCGTATTTTTACTGCTCTGAAATACATTACTATTATAAGCATTTTCGCCATATTGACATAACATCTGTAACTTTATAATGTTCTTATTGGACATGTTGCCCAGCTGTTTGTCGCCAGCAAAAGTGTTTAACTAATTTTCGAAAATATTTTCACGACATTCATCCTAACGACCTTATTGAACGCTGGATTAAACTAAATTATATTCATACTATGATTTTTCTAATTCTATTTTTATTTTTATTATCTTCACTGCAGTTGCCAATATTGCAATTGGCCTGGCTTCATTTCGTTGGTTGAATTTGTAGTCACGCTTTTACTGATTTCTCTATCTACATCAGTAGAGTTGGCAGGATGGGTGGAATTGTTATGAACATGCATAATTTCACCCACGGTTTTCCTTGTATGGTCCACATGTTCCATTAAATAAGTTAAATGTCACGTCAAGGATGTTAACTACTTTATTCCAAATCGTTATTTGCTCTACTAGTTCTCTATTAAGTCCTTAAACAAATTACTTATTTCCTTAGTTTCTGAGGACTTTTATAATGCATTGTCATTAAATAATTTATTAAAATCGAACTCTTATGTAGCGTGTTGGAATCATATTTTTAAATAAATAATTATATTTATGCTCTACTTTTGTATCGAGCACTATTTTTTAAAAATAATAACAAAAATACTAAAGAACTTTGGATTATTTACCTAACCTGTTCTTTCCTATTTTCTATATATTTTCACACACACACACACACACACACACACACACACACACACACACACAAAGAACTTCCTGAAGCTTTAGAAATCCCATAGCTGAAACCTATAATTATGGAGAGGGCTTCAAAAAGCTATCAAAACGATTTGGAGTGCACAAACAAGATGCGGCCGTCTGTGAAAAATAACAGCAAGAGCAAGTAGCCCTCCAGTTTGGCAAGCCTAGGAAGATCCTTCTCTGACCTTTTTAGGTTCTCCAATACTTATTGGCCAATTTCGGAATCAGTGTGCATATATCTACAGTGCGACGAAATGCTGATCTTGATGGCGGCATAGCAAGAAAAAACCACTGCTTACGAAATAAGACAAGTATGCTCGCCTCAACTATGCCAAGGTTCATATTAATAAGCTCGAAACATTCTGGCAGAAGGTTTTATGATCGGATGAAAACAAAAATAGAGATTTTTGGGAGGAACAATATGTGGTATATCTGGCGTGCTCCTAATACGGCTTTTGAAGAGAAGAATTTGATACCAGCTATTAAACATGACGGTTGCAGCATTATGATTTGGAGGTGCGCTTTGCTGCAGCTGCAACAGGCAAAACAGTATACACTGACAGTACGATGGACTCTGCAAGATATCAATCTATTTTTGAACGAAAGTTTCTTGTCCTCATTTCAAAAGTTGGGCTTAGGTCAGGGCAGGAACTTGCAGCAAGACAATGATCAGAAGCATCAAAGCAAATTCACAAAAGAATGGATTTGTAAAAAGAAGTTTCAAGTTTTGGAACGGCCTAGTTGTGAATTTAACAATAAAGGTGAGGAAAACTGTTTGAACAATGTAAATCATGTAAATAGTTATGATTCCTTATCTCAGAAATATAGGCAGATGATGGAAAAAGATATTTTGTCAAATTGATGAACATTTTGACAACAAACATATATATATATATATATATATATATATATATATATATTTATTAAAGACATTTTTATGTTTAACGTTCTTTTTATAGATACAAGTATTTAAGTAAATCCTCTGTTTATAATAAAAAGAACGTTAAACCTAAAAATGTCTTTAATAAATAAATTGTCGGACTTTGTCCATTTCTTAATGTATATATATATATATATATATATATATATATATGAAGAAATATAGTTTTAGGGTGTGGTATATTTATGCGATAAAGTGCTCAATATAAGAGATAGAGCGTGTGTAAATATAAAAGTGGACACAGAAGTCAACACTCAGAGGCGACAGGCTGTTTCATGCTAGGCGCAATCGTCAGGCAGCTATATATATATATATATATATATATATATATAGTGCATTAACTGAAAAAAGTCGTCAATATCGGATATTGTATGTATATATATTGTAGACATTGAAATCAACAGCAAAGTGACTGTCAGTTTCTTATTTCAGTACTACCATCAGACCCAAATCCTCTCTCTATCTTATCCCTCCACACACAGACACAGGCACGGAAACCAACACACACACACTTATATATATATAAGGATATATATATATATATATATATATATATATATATATATATATATATATATAATAACATATATATATATATATATATATATATATATATATAATGATTTCTATCCATAGTAGGAACCAATTTTCGAATATTCCAACGCTTTGTTTCATAGCAGATACTATTTATATTTGTACATTGAAGACGATAGCTTTATTTTCGTCAACAATCAAATGGTAGCGTTGGACGCAAACCGGTATTTTGCAGATTGGTACCAATTTGGCATTGTGCCACCAAAAGTAGAAATAAGTACTTTAGATATTTCTCAACTATTCTCTTCTTTCCGAACCTTTTCTCCTGACAACGTTAATCAATAAAATACTACACTACTCCTTAGCCATGATACCATAAATTACCGCTTATCGAAATAACATACTTTCGTTTAGGGGTCCTAAATAATATGGTGAAACTATACAATTGAAAAGCAAGTCTCAAATTAAGAACATCTGTCATGAACCCCACAGAAATGGTAAATGCTAGTCATTGCCTAAAGATTCTATTCTCAGTTGACCTTGTTCACACATTCAATCAATAAAACAAGCAATTTAGTTCGGTTTTAGCATTTGTATCACATAAACAGCGTTTATAATTCGTTGAAATAGAATGGAATTCTGGACACAAGCCCAAGCATAATGTCTGGCATTTTTGGTCAAAGAAGCCAATAAGTTGAAATTGACTTATAAAATCACTAAAAACCGCAGTTTCGCGCCATTTTTTATATGAAAAAAGGAGGTTTAGAAAGAGAAGTCAGAGAAAACATCATTTAGAAGAAAAATCCCTTTTACAAAAATTCGACTTGTTGAAGAATTACCTTAAGTGGCACATATATGTAGATCTGTGCTCAGCTATGCTTCTTTTAAAATAGAAATTTGAAAGTGAAAACGAACCCTTCATTATCGAACGTACTATTCATTTATTTGTATTTAAAAATGAATATTTAATAAGCAGCACCATTATTAGTTCTTGAAAAATGATATTTCGTGTTGGGTTCGGGAGTACTTAAAAATCTTTAGGGAAAACTTAAAATGTCTAAGTTTACTTGAATGAGTGAAGTTGGTGGTGTAAAACATATTCGAATAAAGGAGAATCTTTATAATGGATAAAATAAAATAATTTTTTTCTTACTGGCTGTGTGGCTTTTACTATTAAAATCCTAGACCCGAAAGAGTGTGAGTTCAATACCTGGTTAAGGCGGTGGAGAACTTGGAGAGGGGAATCAACAGGAGATAACTGATATCCATTAGACATGGTACGTGGAACTAGAACAGTCTACCCCAGTGAGCAAGATAAAGGGTTCAGTTCAATATTCCAACCACCTGAAGAAGGCCGGAGCGTACAACGGCCGAAACGTTGTGATAAATATGGCAACAAATATGAGAACAATAGTCCGAATAATGTAAATAGTGTACATAATAGCTCAACTCAGAAATATAGACATATACTGAAGAAGGCCGGATCGTACAACGGCCAAAACGTTGTAATAAATATGGCAATAAAGATGAGGACAATAGTCCGAATAATGTAAATAATGTACATAATACCTCATCTCAGAAATATAGACAGATACTGAAAGGCCGAAACGTTGTAATAAATATGGCGACAAAGATGAGGACAATAGTCCGAATAATTTAAATAGTGCACATATCACCTCATCTCAGAAATATAGGCAGATAGTATGTATGAGTGATAAATAAATCTGAATTAAATAATAATAATAAAAACAAACTGAAACATCGTAGTTGTTGTGACGGACTTTCAATGTGATAAACCGGAATTTAGAAAAGAAAAAACACGAATTATAAATAGAAAACTCCATATCATGTACATGAACCATCCTAGAGTAGATGCAGATCAATTGTAACTTCATAGGGCATATGAAGATAGAGGACTGACCTAATTAGAACTTACATGCAGCAATCCAACCATAGATCATGAAAGATATCTTGAGTTAACCAATGATTATATGCTAAAGACTGTTTTACCATTATGAATCCAACAAGAAGCTAGATTCAGTTATAAAAAAAAAACAAATTCAAACAAGTTCTACAATTTTACTAGTAAGATGAAATATGGCGGGAAATACCAAAGTCAGAAATCAAAACATCAAGCAAAAAGCAGAAAACAAGGGATCAACTAAGATGAAAACGAAATGGGAAGAAAATCCATTACATAGCCCACACCCATTGCGAGCACGAAACCCGGATGTTGACAAAAGTTTGACCCATAAGTAAGTGCCGAGCTCTCGATTGAAATCAGAAATGTTTTCCCAAAATATTTTCTCCGTGCAGTCATTGCATGCAAACGTAAAAATAATTCTACTTGAATAATAAAAAAAGAAATTGCCAGATATTTGGTTGCCTGTTCGTTTTTCGGTTTATTTGTTAGTTTTTTTTATTGTTTCTTTAAAACGAGAAATGAGTTTTCAGGAAATACAGGCATAGAATGAAAAACGTGGGTTACAAAATCGGGGGAAAAATGCTAGCAATTCCATTTAGAGAATGAAGAATCACTAGATTCAATGAAAAACAAAGGAACGCACATAAAAGAATGAAGAGAAAAAATGATTAAGAATCTAACAGACACACACAACAAAGTTTTTTTTAAAAACTCAAGAAACAGAGAAAACAAAAATGAAAGAAAAGAAATATTCATTTTAATACGAATGAAATATGGGTTGGGAAAATGTCAGAACTGAAACAGAAAGTTAATAAATTACTATTGTATATTGAAACGGACAACATCAATCAGTTGGGCTATTGAATGTATACGAGGAAAAATAAATCACAAAAACTGATTACAAAAAAAAAAAAACAAAAACAAAAAAAAACAAAAAGCACGTACAGAAGAATCTAAATGGCAAACGACAATTGGGAAAAGTGACGAATTAAAAACTTTTACTGAAAACGGAAATGATGAAAAGTCAATGCGGAAATATTGTAATAATGTTAAGGAAGATGAACTGAATACATATGGAATCCAAGAAAACATTGTCTGAGAGGAATTAAACGAAACTATTTAAGTAAGGAAGTTCGACTGAAAAGATACAAGAATCGAACTAAAAATTCAGACAATAGCTGATGTTCCAAATTAAATTTAACCAGTAAATAAATGGAGAAATAAAACTGGACGTAACCGAATCAAATCGCGTTCGAAGCAGTTTATAGCAAATGTAAGAAATAATTTAATAGAAAGGCGAATTGGAGGTTAAATTCAAAAAATAAGAGCTACAGGATAAATGTAAAAAGATATAACACCGAAATAAATTTATATACTTTATTTGGATAGACACAAAAACCTCGAACCAGAACTCAGTGTTCTTTTAACCAGACATGGTGTCTCGAAGACATGTTGCGTTTCTGTTGCTATTTTCTGAAGTGACCAAGAGCGGGCCTTTCTTCACTGACGAGGGTACCACCTCCTCTTTTCGTTGAATTTTTCGACTATCGGACCAGTGACCTTCGTTTATATGTCCATGCCATCCGAAGCCACAACTTCTTCCAAGTTTCTATTGGTTGTTATTTTTGAGTGGGCTCTCAGCTTAGAAAATCTTTCGAACCTTTTTATAGGTTTTTAAACTGTCATGACATTTGAGCCAACAAAACAAAAATTCTTCAGAAATCTCAGAAAAAGCTAGCTTTTAGCAAACGATGACATTTCACTTCGATAATTCCAGTTTGATGATGTTTAAAAGTATATACTGGAAACTTTATACTGCGCGGATCCAGTTAATGTTTCATAAAACATGAAAATAAGAAGAATATGTTATTTTCAAGTTTGTGTATCCTGGTGGTGGTAGTGGGAGTTCTGAATGAAGCATGTATTACCAGTGGAGGGACATTTAGCCGGCCGGCAGACATTTGGCCGACGGAGATTTGGCCGACGGAGATTTGGCCGACGGAGATTTGGCCGACGGAGATTTGGCCGAACGGACATTTGGCCGAGAGACATTTGGCCGAACGGAGATTTGGCCGACGGACATTTCACCGAAAAAGTACAAGTAAAAAGTAGTAACAAGCAATACTTTAGGTATTTTAATTAGCAGTATTATAAGGTAGAATAAGCCTAATAATTAGCACTGAATTTCAAGTGATTAAATTCCTAAATCTAAATTTAAAGTTAAAAGTTTTCTTATTTCAATTTTTGTTTATTGAAATTAGTATTTTTAAAAATATTTCAGGATATTTGGGCAAAAAGTAGCACCTAATTATTTAAATTCGTATTTAACAGTAAGATAAAAGCAAGTTCAACCCTTTAAGATAATGATCATTAAAAGCGAAATTGAAAAATCTTTCATATCGTAAAAGATTTTTGTTGTAGTAAAATATGCCTTTTCTCAAAATACTTATCATCGTAATATTTGAAGCAAAATATAATATATACAGAATAGATTTAAAAGAAAGCCTGTCAAAAAAAAAAAAAAAAAAAAAAATCGAAAAATTATAAATTAATACAATAAATAAATATAATTATATGTAGCACATTACGAAAAAGAATGTGACATACATGTAAGTATGCCACTACATTTTCGGTTAAATGTCCATTCGGTTAAATGTCCGACGGCTAAGTGTCCGAATACCGTATCATCCCAACTAACGGTTCCTTAAATATATCATAAGCGGTGATGATGAAAAGTGAGTTGCATACAACAATGTTCAAATGACAGTGTACTGACAAGTATAAATCTCCACAACTGACTCCAAAAGCTGAGCTCTGTGGAAAAAATGATGTAAAGTTGTATGTGTAGCTGGATCGTTGTAGTATTATTCATTTAGAACTGTTAAAGCGTAAAATTAAACATTGAACATTAAATTCACATTTATGCGTCCAGCAGCTGGAACGCGTCCATAAAAATTTAGTCGAAAATCTCACTTTGCTCGTCGATAGGAAAAATGTTCTCCATGACAATACCAGACCGCATACAACGAGATTGACCGTTGGGAACTTGGTTGGACTGTACTACCCCCACCCACCATGTTCATCTGAACTTGCCGCAACCGGTTATTACCTTTACGGCGACTGCAAAACGCTTTGATGTGGAATTTTTTTCTAATCAAAACTAGATGTAGGAGTTTGTCGAAAACCTTTTCGCATCAAAACCTGCTGAATTTTACTCTAAATGTATCGAGTAGTTGCTTGATAAGTAGCAACAAGTCATTGCAAACAATTGTAAAAATGTAACTGAATAAAATGTAATTGTACTTTATTTTTTGAAGAATAAAGTTGGGAAATAAAAACAGAAATTATTTATAACTAATCTTACATTATACTGAACATAAATAAACACGCAAAAGTTTAAGTAAAACGCCTAATCACTATAATGAAGAGAATGCGATTAAAAACAAAAACAAATGATGACCCCATCTTTGTTGTTATTATCACAACGTTTCAGCCGTTGTGTACCCGACCTTCTTCAGGTATTTGTTGATCCTTGATCCAGACTCAGTGGAAACAGGACGAGCAATAACCGAGGAATACTAAGGAAAAACAAAAGGAGCTATACCTAGACATGTGCAGAAAGGCGTAACAATATATGTATCCACGTTGATTAAACAAAAAGCACAGTTCGAAATTCTCTGAAAATTATCCCGAGCGACAGCTGAAGAAGACCGGAGGGCAAAACAGCCGAAACGCTGTGATAATAAAAACAAAGTTGAGGACATTAGTCCGAATGAAAATAATATAACACATTATAATTCCTCATGCCAGAAATTCAAACTGGAAACAAAAGAATTTATCGATTGAATGAAAGATAATTGTAATGAAATGATCAATAGAATAAAGATCAATAGAACTTTTATTCAAACTAACTTTACAAGGTGCGACAATTTAAGACCCTGTGAAGCCAAGTTTTCTGTCACCGTCAAACACATCCTTTATGAAACTGTGCACTTCGTGAGACGATGTTGCTATTGCTGGAGATATTCTTGGAATTTATTTTTCGAAATAGCTTTCACTCATGTAGTCTAAGATGTCAGGAAATGTTTGTCCCTCCAGGGCATTTTACAATTTTTTGAAAAAGCCAAAAACCACGGGACCTAAATCTGGTGAAAAACGGGTATAGACCATTTTTGTAATGCATTTTTTTTTAGCCAGGAACTTGCGTAACCCTAACGCATCATGTACAGTTGCATTGTCCTACTGGAGAAGCCACTTGTTAGTTCAGAATTCGGGACCTTTTCTCCGAATTGATTCTCGGAACCCAAATAAACACGTTGATTGGTAGTTTTTTTTTTCATTTTGCTAAGAAATACTCAAGCATTGAAGAATTGCTAGTGAAAGGAATTGTTTTCAACTGCATCATCGGCTTACGGACATATCACTTTGGAATACCGGTTCATGTACGATCAGCGGAGTTTAGAAACGTCGAGCCTGATCAGTACTTAGATGGGTGACCGCTTGGAAATATCAGGTGCTGTAAGCTTCGATGTGCCGGTGATGTAATAGATAATGGCTTGGAATTGGAAATCGGAGAGCCGAGTTCCAATTCCACATTCATTTTGCGCAAATACACTTATATGAAGCCACCTGTTCTTTCCCCCAGCTATAGGTTAATTAGTAGAACTTGTATCAGTAAATCATTATTGTCTCCACAAAATTCTTAAAAATATTTTCTGGCTTTAAAATAATCTGTAAAAGGTTGATAAGCGGTAAAAAGCAATCAAGCGATTAATCATTCCAATGCATGATCAGCATGTGTTATGTTGCCTGCTGTAGATTATGAAATCACGTAACTTTTGTTTTTAAATTTCAGTTATTGAGATTCATAGTCCTATGATCTAAAGATTTTGATGTTTTTATCGATAAATGCCAACCAAGTCTAAAGAACTTCTAAATTTGTTCTTATTAAATCATTTGTTAAACTTTCTTATTGAAATAAATCCGCATTAATTTATACGTTCATGCTATACTTACAAATACCTTAGTATCATATATCCACTTATTCCAATAGAGATTTTACAAGTATATAGTGGCGTTAATAATTAATACAATTTATATAATAAATAAGCTTCCGATAATTGGGATAAACTTTTAGTCTTTATTAACATTACTAATTTAATGGCGTAATAACTTACAAGCATTGACATACAATTTCTGTTGTTAATTACTTTTTTCATTTCCAGTAGTTTCGTTAAAAGGAATTTTTGCTTGCATAGATTTTTGTAGACAAAAAAAGCATTTTTGAGTTGACTGACCACAACAAAGCTTCGTATTGATCTGTTTTTACGTGATGCACAATGGAATTATTTTTTCATTTACTCCACAAAACAATAATTTGTTGAGATTTGTGAATAATCTTCCAGTTCACTCAGTGACGTTTTCAAACCATTTTCTCATTAACTTCATTTACCTTAAGTGGTACCAAGATAGTGGAAAGCTTGTTGGCTCTTATAACGTGGCCATACCATTTCAACCTTTTCCTCTTGACACGTTTTAGGAGGTCTTCCAGTGAGCCTGATTCTTGTTTTCTAGCATTGCTTCAATTTTCTAATGCATTCTATGTAAGAGATGTTTGTGGAATCTTCCACAACAAGCCAGTTAACCCCTGCTAGGAAATGCACTATTCCTGTTGTAATTTTCACCATCACAATCTTACAAAATATATAACAAGCATTCATTGGTTAATCACCTTCAATCTAGTTTGCTGATTGGTCAGTTTCGACCAATCAAACCGCCTGCACGCGACAAATCTGTTTTCCTGCTCAATATGCTCGGAGCCTCCCACGTGATACATGACCTTATAAAAACTGAACACGTGTAAACTTCCTTGTGTTTTCTTTTCATTCATCTCTCTCGGGTCTCATTCCTTGCTGCCAAGATGTAATCTTCAAGAACTCCCGTCTTAACCTTTGCGGTCAGACGTTAAAGACCATTACCAACATTCACGCAAGTACGAACTCTGAAATCTCTTCTGAACGTTTACCAACTTGTACAATACACAATTCCAAATATGCTAAAGAAACTTTATTCTTACTAGACTACAGTTTAATAATTACTTTCACTTTATGAACTTAGGTACAAATATTACCTAGTCTAAGAGACACAACTCTGTCTAACCTTTTCACTCAGTATTCATGCATGTATATCAAACACTAATAAATTCAGTTGTTACGTTTTGAAACAATACGTTATGTTTTTCAATCATTATTCTCTGACTTGTATTAACTGTTGTGGATGGAAGTTTATTGAACACACACAATTTTAAGCCTTCTGATAATTCAAACTTTCTATTCCTCTCCAACACACATATCACATATCCGCAACATGTTGAAGATGATTTCATAGCATCTCGTTTCTAAGGCTTGGCTTTTTCGCTGTAATTCTGCTGTTAATATCCAAGATTCACGACCGTACAGAAAGATTGAAAAGGTCAGTGCATATAAGATTGCAATTTCTGTCTTCAGACAGATGTTCTTGTCTTTTCACATTGTTCTTTGTTCTGCGACAGCTGCTCTTGAAATGGTTTCTATTCTAGTATTCTGGTGCCGTCTTTGCTGATAATCAAGACAAGATAATCGAATTGTCTTGTTACTTTAACTTCCTGACCATCGACTTTTACTTTGTTTGAAAACCGTTTTGTTCTTTGTTAAAATGAACAATAAGAGAGTGCTTTTAACCAATTTTCATAAAATGTCCTTTCTCAATAAGAAATAAGAAAGGAAATTTTATAAGATTACATTTTTTTAAAATGTGTTTTTTTTTTATAATGCGGACTTTACTAATATACACAAACGCACAAATAATTCCTGAATTAAAAATTATTAACTTTTGAATTATTAAAACCGAAGTTAAATGGTAATATCAGACCGAAGTATTTTTTGAAATTCTGCTTTCGGTTGAACGTTTAATCTGAAGAATTCGCAAATCCTCGCTTTTATTTGCATTTAAAGTAGAGTGCGTACAAACTTGGATCGATAAACATCTGAACTATGCTTCATTTATTACTGCTAGTTGATTCATGTGCCACTGGATAGCGGAAACATAGAACTGTCGTCTAAAATCAACCTGAGTCTTAAGACGGAATTTCTTCGACCTGTCCGAACGTACTTGTCACGCACTTAGAGTTGCCTCCAGTAAATAACCACATTGGAGATTATCATCTTAACACAGCATAGTCTCAAAGAATATGTTAAACCGGCGCATTATATACAGCTAGTCGCTTTAGACACTTTACGACAGTGTGATTTGTCATTCTCAGAAAACCCCAGTTCAACATTTATATTATGCGTTATTACAGATTTTACAAGTATAATATTATGGTGACAAATACTTTTTAAAGCTTGTTTGAAGTAACAGATTTCCACCAGTTCTATATTATTCTTATCGGGAGAAATGTGGAAAAGGAAAACTATTTAAGGAGTGAATGAATTCGTGCCTTGAAAATTAATATTCATTGATTTTATAAAATCCGGGATTGGATACCTACCACTGGCATCATCGGCAAATAGGCAATTAGCTCAGAGATCAACCAGGCTAACACGCAGTATTTACTCTGTCCCACTAGGGCGAGATGTGACACAAAGTCTATTTTTAGGTGGGGACCCGAGCGCGTACACCCAAGACAGCAACCCCAGCCCCAGCAACCCTCGGTTGCGCTGGCCTCGTTGCGAGCATCGATCCCTCCCAAAGATAGAGACGCAACTGGGAGATGATAAGTAGACGTGAAATTACTCAAAAAGAGTTAACACAGTTTTGGAGTTAGCTCCTCAATTCCCTAATTGTCACTAGGGGTCATTCTCCCAATGCTATAAATACTGGGCGACTTCTCGCCTTGAGCTCTTTTTCCTTCAGGCCTCGTGCCATATACCACCTCGTGTGAAGGTGAAGTAAATCCTCTTTTTCATTTCTTCATTTCAGCGACTACAATGTAAGCTTTCTTAGAAAATCTGCGTCTTCCCATTTGTGGAAGACGCCGTGAACATTATGCACAAATACACGTACATACGAACATTCACCAAAATACAAACATTCACCAAAATACAAACATTCACCAACAGACGTAAATGTTCACACACGCACGCTAATGTCATTGTTTGCGTCCACTGTAAAATTGTTTTGTTTAATACATATTTTTGTTTATATATATATATATATATATATATATATATATATATACCGGTCTTGTTTGTTTGTCTTCTTTATCTTCAGTTGGACATAATTCAAGTCCGTCCATTTTCTTGTAGTTGGATCTTTTAATATTCTACCAGGAGCTACACACTTGTTTCTAATACAACACGTAAATACACATACGGTCCTCTACAACAGGTTAAATTATTTATCGAAAATCTCTTCGTTTTCAGTAACTCGTTCTAACAACTAAGCCATATATATATATATATATATATATATATATATATATATATATATATATATATATGTCTGTGTGTGTGTGTGTGAAAAGTTTGTGCATATAAATATATATATATATATATATATATATATATATATATATATATAATTATTTATATATTATATGCGCGGTACTTATTAGAAAGCGCTCAATATCAGAGATAGAGCTAACATATTTGGTTGGATTGACCGCAGAAATAAAACCTCAGAGTAAATCGTTATTAACTTAAGATTATTTCTTGAACAACTGTTTTCTAAAAACATTCTATGACTAACATCGGTTACGTACGAATTTACTTAATAACGGACGATATTAGAGAGATTAATCTATTTCGGTTAAAGTAATCACAGATCGCCTTTTGAACCTGACTGTCGCCATATTTGCGTCGCTGGTACTTTTAAAACCACCAATCATTTGGCGATATTCTCAATAATCTAATCCAATCAAATCAAATTGTTTAGCAGCGCGGAAACTCAGCTCAAAGAGAACATTTATCAGAACGACGCCCCACTGACAAATTAATACGAGAAAAAAACAGTTCTTTGTGGAAAAAGAATTTTCGATCGTGAGATAAAAATTGGAGGAATTCTCTCAAGATGTTGTCAATCGATATTTGTATGGACGTTTGCTTCTTTTTGGGATAAATGTTTTTTTTCTTTTCGTCATCGTTTTCATGCACACAGCCCATTTATTAACATTCGGATATACATAGAAATATTCGGATATACGTGTAAAGTTCAACTTTCAAACTGAGTCAAATGGCAAAGCATTTAGATTAATGCATCAATCAATTTCTGCTTCTGTGATTTCCATCCCAACATTATGGGTCAAGACGTGAAAGAGCCTTGAAATGTTTTTGGAATTCAATAAACCGTTCCTCAAAATATGAAAGAAAGAAATGACAAAACGATTGAAAAAAAAAAAAAAATGAAAATAAAACCGAAGAAAAAGTTACAAGAAAAATATTAAAAATGGAAAAGAAATCACCCAAACTAAACAAATGTATGTACAACCCCCCCCACCAAAAAAACAGGATAAAAACAAACAAAATCAGTGTATTAAACAAGGGTAATACTGCAACGATCCCATAAAAGCTGCTAAAATGGTACAAACATCTAATTCCCTAAATGCAACATCATATTATGGGATAGAAATATTATTATTTAATACTCATTTGCATATTAAGGATAGGCAATTATTTGCTCATCGCATATCCTTGATACCCGTTTTCAACGCGGGAATTGAAATCAGCGAGTAGAGTTCAAATTCCTACTGTCTCTCTTGCATTCACTATCTTACAAATGCAGTTAGGCAAATCCTGAATCTATCTCTTATCCTGTCGGCTATGGGTTAAATAGTACTATAGTCTAGGCTCTCCAAGCCATCGAATAAAGACCTGAAAATAAAATATAAAAATACACATAAGTGAAGGAAAATGGAAAAAAAATTAAATAAATAGACAAGAGAGAATGCGAGAGAAAAAATGAAAAAAATTAAAAATTAAAGGAGAAATCAAAGAAAGCAAGATATTGGTATAATAAATAAAACTGTACCTTTCGAATAAATAAAACGAGATAGATAGATAGATAGATAGATAGAGATAGAGAGAGACAGAGAGAGAGACAGAGAGAGAGAGAGAGAGAGAGGTGAGCGTAAAGAGAAAAGAAAGAAAAGAAATGTGTATAAATTTGAATATGATTAAACAAAGAAAAGGAGGAATAAAATTACAGAAAGAGAAGAGGAAAAATAAAAAAAGATTGAAGCAAACATTGATTTATTTATCAAAAAAAAAAGAAAGTCTCATAATATTATGGTATGTGAATTTTACACCGTTCATTAATTGGACCGTTAATGTCGATTTCCGTATCTATCAATATTCGTCCTTCAGCCTAATTATATCCAATGGCATCTTTCATTTTATTTAGTTTATAATTAATTCGAAAAAAAAAAAGACGTCAATTGTACCGCTCTAGTAAGTACCTGACTCCCCTCTGTTATTCTCTCTCTTTACAAAAGCCAAATTAAACCCAAATGGAGCTGTCCAACCCAGCCCTTACTTGCTAGATTTGATAGAGTTCAAATGCGTCTACACGACCTTGTGGGTGATGAATTACTTTTTACCCTACAAAGCCTTTTCCACAGACAGAACGTCGCAAGCCCATCGCTACTCTACCGCTACTTTTAATGCAAATGTTCTGATGAGGTGCACCTCATCAGAACATTTGCATTCCAGCAGTTCTGACCTTCACAGCTAGGAGGCACCACTCAACCATTTAACCTGGGAGTTCATCTTCATTCCCTTCGTATTCCGTTCCATTCGAACAGTTACATCCCAAAAACAGCTGCTTTGTGGGACAGAGATTCATGAGAAGTTATTTTCCTGATAACTACAATCTTAAACTGGGCAAACGTGGCCGAGTGGTTATTACCTTCGCATTCTGACCATGAGATCCAGGGTTCGAATCTCAGGAGACTTCCTGAAGTTATTGGATTGAAAATGACCCGTCAGTGAAATTGGGTAGACAGAACCCTTGCAGGTTCGATCCGTCGATAGCAGTGCTAGCACGAAGTCACAAGTCATCGTGACCGAGGGCTTGAACCTTCTGACCTTGTTCAAATTGTTGATCAAGCTAGATAACACGCTATTTCACAGAAACTGTAAATACGGTCTGATCAGCATAGTTGCAGTATAAATTTGGTGTTGAATAAACAGAAATGTGCCTGAGCAAGCGTCTGCAATAGGGATTTTCTAGCCACCCTAGTAGACGGGTATTCTCGAATACGAGAGGCCATCTATACATACAATCTTAACCAAGTTTAGGATTAACCATTCTCTTTCCAACATAATCTATAAACTGTGCTAATTACCTTCTCCTCTTACACTCATACGACAACATCATTTAGTAAACTTCTCGCTTGAGTGGCTCCTTGGCCTTGTATTGGACAAACAATAGTGAAAAGTTATAGTGATGGAAACAGAACGTTGGAAACTTCGAAAATGTTGAACACAGATTCCAGAACAATCAAAAAAGAAAAAATCGTCAAGGTAACAGACATGAAGGAAGTGGTTTTAAGAATGGCATGTTAAGAGATTTGAGAAAATTTAAAATATAATTAAGCAAGAAAAACGGATTTGACCAATAAGAAAAGCTTTCAAGAATGCAAAGAGAACATTAAAAAAAAAAGATATAAAAACAACGAAACTTCCGCATTTTAGTAAACATCAGAAAGAGAAAAAGTACACGAAAAGTAATTTCTTGACAATAATTTTATTAATGAATGGAGAGCTACATTGAATGAAGCTGATTGTTAAGCTAGAATTATCATAAGAATTTATTCTGATACATGGGATATTATGTCAATTAATTATATTTCAACGGCCTTTAATTAAGAGATTATGTTGTATTTTGTTTGATTAATAAAACCTTAACGTCTAAGTTATACTGAATATTTATAATAAGTAAATATACAATAAGCTGAACACTACATGACATATTACACGTATAAATGCAATTATCCTGAACATTTTACTAACATTTATAGCGAAAAATTTTACTAATCAATTTTTTTGTGAAAACATTAACATGCCGTATGTACCCGTTGATGAGTCAGTAAATGTAGCGCTTCGGGTTTTTGTGTGTTTTGATTTCCACTAAAATTGAACATGCATGTCTTCAAAATCAGTCTTCGAACCTTCCGACTTTTATCTTTGAATACCGATTGTTGCTATCAGTAGAAATATGCAACTCATCACCTACTAGCCAAAACTTGACATTTATTCAGCTACAAGACTGGAGAAACCAGTGAAGATTGAACTATAATAATTGTCGTCTGCTAGACTCAGCTGGCAAATGATAAAACTGATCTTATTCAATGCAATTCCTTAAGAAAAGAGGAAAAGTATGATCAGATGTTTTGGCTTCCATAGCTAAACTGATAAAGACGCCGTCCTTTCTAGGATATCGGAGATGAACTGGAGTCTTCCTTATTCTAGTTTTACTCTGCTTCATTTAACTCTTGGTATTCGATCTGTAACAGTGAGAGAAAATAAGACAAAAATGAATAATCACCTAACGTAAAAATTCAATCAGTTTGAGACCAATGAAAATAATTCCAACTTATGGTCCTCATCTTTGTTGTTGTTATCATAACGTTTCGGTTGTTATGAACTCCGGTCTTCATCAGGTGTATGTTGATCCGTGTAACCTACAGTGAATGGACATGCAAGATGAGGAAAATGGTCCGCATATGAATAATGATAACTCCTCATCCCAGAAATTCAGATAGAAATTTTTATTTTTTATTTATTATTCCCACCATATTTTATCATGTGACTCAACTCTATATTAACCAATCTATATTTTGAGGTGCACTATCATCGGAAAATAATTCGCCTATTATGGATAATTGATATAGAATTATTTAAAAACGTGGCCGAGTGGTTAGAACGTTCGCTTTCTGACTACGAGACCCGGGTTCGAATTTCACTATGGGCGATTTGTCAGGAAGGAGACTTCTTGATGTTATCAGATTGGAGGGGTCGATCCCAGCGTGCGGCGACTTTGGAAAGTGCCTGAAAAACCATACCACGGGTTGACCCAAACCTTGTGAGTAAAATTGGTGGAACTCTTGGGGACCGTCGATAGCTGTGCTAGCCTTGTTCAAATTGTTGATTACGCTAGATATCACGCTCTTTCCCAGAAACTGTAACAAAGGTCTGCTCAGCATAGTTGCAGTATAAACCACAGGTGGGCTTTGTGGGTGCTGAATAAACACAAATGCGCCTGAGCAAGCGTCTGCAATAGGGATTGGTTAGCCGTTCTCGAATATGAGTGGCCAGCTATACTGTATATTTAAAAGAACAAGATGGCACATTTGTTAAAACAGTATAGTTCTATAATAGAATTTGTTATAGCAAAGTTAGTTATATAAAAGAATGGACGATTGGCAACGTGAATCGAATTACATTAAAGTTGTTAAGAATTAACATGTAATGAAGAGAAGACACGGGTCTTGAATGTTCATTACTTAAAGTTTTAGTTACTTCTATATTTTATCAGGTACTCTCTTTTTTGGGGGCGCGAGTCTTGTTGTCTCGGATTTGATACGTGAAACTTACATTCTCTATCTGCGGTGGGTGATAGGCAGCATAAATCATCTTTGGGGAAGTTTGTATATCTGTCAAACATTTTTGTTCTTACGCTTTCAATACCGGAAAGAGGAATTAGGTCACGTACCTGGCTTTCTTGGTTGGTCTGGTGTGAAATTTGAGTGCAATATCTATTCCGGCATAATACCACAAACGTAACAAATATCAAATTCTTTAAAGAAATAAAAAGGAAATACTGTCAAATAGTGTAACCGTCTTTGCAGACACGGAACGAAATTGAAGAAGAATAAGCCAACAGAGAAATATAAAGACCTTGCTCGAGATCTGGTAAAAATTTCGGAACGTGAAAGTCATTGCATTCCTCATAAATACTAGCGTATTGAGAAAGATAAAAAAAATGCCACTTGTAAAGAGATAGGCAGAATTAATGAAACAAGGAAGAACTGATACGGCCCTAAAATATCGGTGAGAATAAAAACAAAATATTGGAGTTTTAACCAGACTTGCTTCCTATCAAAGACAAAGGTATGAAGACACAAGACATATATTTAGAATGGGGTTTACAATTTGAATTACTACATGAGATTAAAAAATCATTATTAGTTGATGTCTTTTTTGGTTTTAGCCTAACTCTTCAAAAATCGGGACATAAATATTTTTTCTTGGTGATATCGGAGTGAGGAATTGAACTTTAGTGTTTAATGCGGCGGTGGAGGAGGGGTTAAAGTAGAAAATCAATAAATCAATACGATAGACGGAAATACGTAATTAGTAGCGCATTTATAGTAAGGTTAATTCTTTCGTTCCGGTTGAAGGGTTTTTACACCAAACATCAATCATCTTAGTTCTATGATTTAATTTCTGCTTTGCTGATCCAATCAATCCTCGAAATACGAAACTAACCAAAATGAAAACAAAACTTTACTCTGGGGATTTTTATCATTAGGGTCAGAAAGAAAGAAAAAAAGAACGAAAGAAAGAACGAAAGAAACAGTAACACATACATGCAGGCGCATGCACACACACATACATACACACACTTACACAAAGATACACTTGTTTTAAATATACTGATGTACGTCAATATGAACACACACAGAAAAGTACATACATATTCATGATATTTTTTAAAGGAGATTTTTACGCGTCACCACCACCACCACAAACACACACGCGTGGCGCGCGCGCGCGCACACGCACACGCACACGCACACACAAACAAAAAAAAATACATATAGATATATACAGAAAAACATATGATTTATCGATGGCTTCTTAGAGAGTTCTTAGACTGACCAAAGTACCATTTTCCAGCAAATTCTTGTGTTTGGTCATTTGTTCCTGTTTGGGAAAGTGGAACAGGCTGAGAAGAATTTTAACCATTCCCATGTACAGACGAATAAAAGCACAATATTATTTTGCTTAAATACACACACACACACACATGCAAACACACATAATCATACATACACGCTCGTGCACACACACAAACACACACAAAACTCTAATGAAGGAATATAGTAATTAATCGGTCTGTGCTGACAGAATGAGGCAACAATTTTAGTTCTCGGCGGCTCTGTAATAGTGCATTTAAGAACGTTTACTATATCTCCCTCCACTTTTCACTCAATTTGAGTTGTTAACATCAACTGCTGATAAAGCAGAATGTTTTCTTTGTAAAATCTCTTCCAACTCTTGACTTATCTGAAGTATGTTTGTTTCACTTTCCACTTAGAACGACGTCTTTATTGAGTAATATCCATAGAACTTCGTCTATAGTTTGTGCTCTAATCTCTAAACTGGATTCCCACAAAACATGTGGACTTGATAATATCCTGCAATTGTCCTTAAGAAATGTGTTCCTGAAAAGGCAGTTGTCCTCTCAAAAGTCTACAATAAATGACTTGCTGCTTCTTGCTTTCCTGCTTGTTGGAAATCCTCTCCTTTAGATTCTTTAAGAATTCAGGCAAACCGTCTGATCCTTCTACTATCGGCTTATCAGATTTCAACCTTTCTCTGACAGTGTACTAGAATTGGTTAAACATCACACCTCACAGAGTCTTCTTTTAGATAAGCAATATGGCTTTCACTTCTCTATGTCAACTATAGATATATTAACGGTTATTGCTGAAAGAATCTATCAAGTTTTAGATAAGAATGGTGAATCTCAAACCATTGCTTGAAGGTATTTGACAGGTTTTCTTTACAAATGATTTTTTTTCTGTTGGTCCTTTGGTTCCTATAAGAAACGTATCCACCCCTTATCAATCCTCACCAGGCTGGTTTGAATTCAGTGTGTTCCTTTTAATAGACTGAAGGATCCGGTCTATACTGCTGTTTAGGCATAGATGTAGGAGAAAAGATGAATTCATACATTTCCCAAGTATATTTGCGCGTATGTAAATGTAACAAACTCGACTGGAATTCGAACTTGGCACTTCATTATAACACCTGGACATGCATATATATATATATATATATATATATATATATATATATATATATATATATATATATATATATATCAACAAAAATAATTTTTAACAAAAATAATGTTAAGATCAGCTATAGCCGCGTTAGTAATATCGATAAATCTATATCCCGGCATAACAATATTATATTAAACAGATACATGTCCAACAAAGTCAGAAAAGTTAATTTTATAATAAATAAATGCAGCTGCCGAAAAATGTGATCTGTCCTTTAAACAGACACTGTATGACTGATAATATTGTATACCGAGCTAGCATACATTCTGGTAACGGCGTCGATTTTATTTTGGATCCACTGAAAATCCTTGGAAATGTCGCTTCCACCATCATCGAATGGCAATATAAAATACAAAAACAACACTGCTTTCTCTAAATATTTCTGGCAATTAAAGAATGGCGGTTATGCACAATTATTATCTGGGATATTGTAGCAAGAGGCAAATATTACAAGAGGAAAGGCGATAGATTTTATGCCTTGTTGAAAAATTTGTTTTCTTTTACACATTTAAACAACCCGAGCTTGTTAAACAATTATTTCATGCTGTACTGATGAGCCCCCAATACGAACGTTTCAGAGTCTTTGAGTGTTAATCTTAGGACAGTGTAGACGATTCTAAAAGAGTTGGGTGAGTCTAATAGTGATTACGAAGGTACGACAGCTCGGAGAATGAAGAAAAGGACTCGCCAATTTGTTGGTAAGGTCCTCAGACTCAATAAGAAGGAGGTAATGTTGCCCTGATCAAGAGGGAAGCTGCTGGAAGACACTATGTCTGGCAACAGGACTCTGCACCATGCCACACAAGCAGGAAAACAGTCAGGGCTGCCAGACAATTTCTGCGATCACATCACCCCTTACATCTGGCTACCTAACTTCACAGACTTGCAACCCCTTCATTATTATGTGTGGGGCGCAGTTGAGCAAGAGACCAACAAAACTCCTTGTAACACCAAGGATGAACTGAAGGCAAGGATTATGACAGCATTCACCAACATAAACAAGAAGATCGTCCAGAAGAGTTGCAGTCGTCTGGAGGCCGTGGTTGAAGCAAATGGTGATTTTATTGAATACATTTACTCTTTAGTAGGTCCAGATATTTTTGTGTAATTTTGGTAAATATAACTGTTAAACTAAGATGTGAGTGTTATTTTAATTGCGTAATTTAAACGACAATCGCACCCTGCAAATCCCGCTTATTTTAAATGTCAAATATATTTTAAAAATAAAAACTGTAATCCCCATATAATATATGACTGCACCAACATTGCGGTAACCAGATATTTTTATTAAGATTTAAATTACGAAACAGTCAGTCTATACTCAACATCTGAAGATTGCGTTGTGCGTGAAACTTTGGCTACCGGTGAGGGATAATCTGTCTATTTATTAATATATGCTTAATAATTCTGTTATATTACACAGGGCACTGTTTTATAAACACCAGCATTATATGTGCGATATTATATATCTATACATATATAAAGGGCAGTTGTCTGTGTGTCAGGCTAAAACTAAAAAAAAGTACAATATTATATTATGACAAAGTAAATATGTATACAGATTCATTATTACACAGTCCAGCTTTTAGTAAAAAAAATTATCATTATTATGATTTGTATTTACGAAGATATTTTAAAATTAAAATGCATTAAAATGCATTCGAAATTCTCAGAATTAAAAAAGAAAAACGAATCTATAGCAAATATAAGCGTAACCTTAAAAAAATGAATATTAAAACAACAAAGTAAATTTAAAAGAATAAGAATATTAAATACAATTATTTGAAAAAAAGTTTAATAATTATTTATTCAAATATTCGAGTGTGTGTGTGTTCGGCTGAAATATCTGAAGTAAATAAACTAAATTAAGATATATTTAAATATATTTAATTTAATCACTTTTAAAAACTATAGCGAGCCTTACTTCTTTGAAAAATAATTATTTACTGCTTATTTTGGAGGGGATTACTATTAATAAAAATGAAAATAAACCTAAATTAAGAATTTAAGATATATTTAAACTTGAATTATCTTTGAATATATATATATATATATATATATATCAGTGATATAATACAGTTTTAAGGTATGCTACGTTTATGGGTTAAAGTGCTTAATATCAGGGCTAGAGCGTATGTACATATATATATTTACTTATATATATTTACTTATATATATATATATATATATATGTATGTATATATGACAACAACAACAATAATAATATCATAAAAAATAACAACACTCCTACAAAATCAAAACTATAAAGAACCAATATTATTTACGAGTTCAAATACTCCTTAAAGGAACTGTGTTCCTAATCAAACGGAACTCATAATTACATTGGTCACGCTACTACATGCCTATCTAGACAACTTGCGTTACACTTACCCGGCTATAGCTCCATTAGAATTCATTTAAACACACAAAAACCTACTAAACTCCATCCAAAATCTAGTAGTAGAAAATAGAAGTATAATAACCTCATCCACATGTAAAAAATAATGGAAGCCTTAATAATAAAAAAAAGAAAAGCCAACAATGAATAACATTGACTATGAAGAGCGTCTGTTCGGAAAATAAAACATTCCTATTACTTTAAACACATGCATGTAAAAATTACATATTTAGTTAAAAATAAGTCACCCTTGATAATGGCTAAAAGAATAGACGAAAGCGCTCGTATTTGCAGAAAGTTTTACGCAATTTCTATCCAGAACAGAAAACACTTGTACGAACACAAGAAAAAAATCAATAAAAAGATTTATCGCAGTACTTTGTGAGTCGTCTTTAAGAAAATATGTACGAAAAATGGATTGCTGCATATATATATATATATATATATATATATATATATATATATATATATATAGAGAGAGAGAGAGAGAGAGATTTTATATATATATATATATATATATATATAGATTATATATATATATATATATATATATATATGCATGAATTGAGTAAAAGACGCATAAGTCATGCAAGAAGAGTTTTTTTTTTAGTAGACATTGGTAGGAATAATTTTCATACTCTTCCTGATATATCTACTTAATGAATCCGTCAATGACTGCTTCATTACGAGGTTTGAAACCTTCACATGCCCGAATCAGATAATTTTTGTCTATTTTGGACATTGCGATATCGACATACTATTTTGGACATCGAGGATTTTATAATGTTATGGTGGCGTTGATTGACTTCCCCCTCGACTACACTCAATACATAGTAGTCGAAATTATTCAGATCTGGAGAGCTAGGACTCTGTATGTTTTGATTGACATAATCAGGGTTATTGTAACTCAACCATTCTTATGTCATTTTGGTCTTATGAGATATAACGGAGTCTTGTTGGTATATTATTCCTTGACTTATGCTCTTTATCTATAGCATCACAATCAGATTCGGTACCTCCTTATAGTCAACAACATTGACTCTTAAGCCCCGAGGCAAGAAGTGAGAAGGCATGATATTTACATCGATGCTCACATCTTCTAGAACCATCACAGTTACTGTAAACTTTGTGCGCATGAAGGTTGAAACATACTTAGGGTCTCTGCTTGACAATCTGTCATTTCTTTGGTTGATCTTTTTGGCCCTGATCAAAACTTTTCTGCTCAGAGGAAAACCAAAGTATTCTAAACTCTTTATGTTTCAACTTGTCCAACAAGCACTTTATGCGGATCAGACCTTTTTCTTTTATCTTTACAGATATGAATTAGCCTCTCTGCATCACATATGACTTCTATCGAAGTTCCTCATGCAAAATTCTTCCGATAGAGTTCCTTGAAATCTGGAGTTAACAATGGTTAATTGACTTTCTGTGGTTCTTATCGATCATTTTCTGCACCCTCTGTACAAATTTGGATGTTATGATGTCATTAGGACCAAAACTTTTAGAATCACCGTCAGCGGTTTCTAGCTCTTTGTAAACTTTTACGAGACATAACCGTACAACCTTCAAGAAGCTCGTAATCTCTAAATCACTATGCTCCGCCTTACAATTCAACAATTAGAGCGTATCATGTCATTTGTTTAGTTAGACTGATGATTGTCTTCATTTATCTGAAAAGAAATGATAATCAGGTTAAAAGTTAAAGCTATTAAAAGACGTATCCTCAAAGAACTGAGTAGCGTGTACATCAACATCAGCATTTCAGTTTCAAGTTTTAAACGATACTCGGATCTTGCGTATATCTATAAATGCTGTATACCAGATGTTAAGTTCACGTCCCCAACAAATATAGAATATAGCACACTTTATTAAAGAAAATGCTCAGTATAAAAATACAGCAACAATAGTCAAGATAAGAAAAAGTTTAAAAGAATTACCTTGCGATCTACTTCAAAGCTTCGCATCTACACCGCTCGTTAGAGTCCGATAATTCTATTGAATTTATCATTTAGGTCTAGCTACTAATGGATTCAGTAGATTTATCTGACCCTGACGAGGGGTGTTGGAAAGCCCCATACAGTAGTGGAACTAAAACAAAACATCCGTAGAGAAATCGCAGCTATTCCATTTGATATACTAAGCCGCACTGTGTTTGAAACCAGAGAGCAAGTTAGGGTGTGTATGTTCTCTTCGTGGTGATGACCATCTTACGGATGTAATATTCAAATCTTATATAATATGCTGAACTCTTGTATATCAATTATATCATAAATATATTTGGTACTCTATGTCATTTTTATAATCCAAGATACTTGTATTTAAAAAGTGTCCCATCATTATCGGACACCCTGTATATAGTTCCACATATATTCCTATACTCACCGATTACCACATATTGGCAGTGTCTGGACAGAGTAAGCTAAGCTTAACAAATAACGATATATATTAATTATTAACAAAGTTTACGATATATATATATATATATATATATATATATATATATATATATATATATATATATATATATATATATATATATATATAGTTCGACGTATGTTTCTATGTATAAAGGGTTTTTGGTCTGAAACCCTATGAGTACACACTCATATGTATCCGCATAGAAAATGTTTGATTGTAACTTTTCTATTCTATTTTACCTCCTTCCCGTAAGTATCACGTGGTTTGTCTCCGGCCTTGCCCAATGAATTCATTTCATATTAAGCAATGCAAATCAATAGGATATTTTATCTCTAACAACCCCAGCCGATCAACCAAACCAGACCCCCAAATCCACCCCACCCTCATTTGATTCCTCTTCGTCCCTCCCTACTAACACTGTTACACTTACTGCCCAATCCAACATTGCGCTTTTCTATTCAATTTCGTCTTCATTGCAATTCGATATTCCATAATTTGCTTCCATACATTTGTGTGATTTCATTTCCTGTTCAGATTCGCATTAAAACTGGCCAAGTAGTAAAGTAGGCAACCGGAAACCAAAATGTTTATGCCTCAAATTTTGTCAAATTCTTTACCACATTTTCATAGAGAAACAGAAACTTAACTTTTATTCCTAAATATATTTTCTATTTTAATTACTCTTTTTGAGACGGCTAATCTCATATTAGAAGAAGAAAGAAAATCTCCACATTCAATGGACCTGGGAATACCAGCAATTAAGAGGTAGTTGCACGCTCCTCAAAACCACGCGATCAGAGGCCTTGCTGCCGGAAATAGTTTATTGTCATACCCAAGACGAAATAATAATAATAATAATAATAATAATAATATATATATATATATATATATATATATATATATATATATATATATATATATATATATATATATAATATGTAGTATTTTTTATCGTTATATAACAGTTATGGTCATGTTTTTCGTCCGATTTTTGGTTTGATTTTTATAGTCTAACTAATATTTGGGTCATAATGGTTTGTTAATTTGTTTATTATTTATTTTATTTATTTGGGTTAATTGATTTTGTTTTTTATTTTTTATCTATTTATTCTATTTCATTTATTCTAACGGGTGTGATATGGTAATTTGTTTGGGTTAATTTATTTTACTTATTTTATTGTCATTTTGTATTTATTTTATTTTACTTTTTATTATTTTATTTTTTTTCAGTTTGCGATTTTTAAGTAACGTAGTAAAAATTTGTTTTCATGTCTGCATTTTGAGATGAGCTCGTATCTTTTATTTAATAATTTATTTTGGTCTGGGAAGGTAATGATAGCTATTTTTTCCTCCCATATATATATATATATATATATATATATATATATATATATATAAGAGTTATAATAATGATAATAAATAATAATTATTAAAAAAATAATAATAGTAATAATATAATTGACATAATAATGATAAATATAATATATAAATATAAGTAAAAGATTTATAATAATAAATAACATGTATTATTAGGTTGGTGCAAAAATAATGTCGTTTTTTGACGTTCAACTTCAAAAGATCATAACTCCTTTCATAATAAACTTTATTAATCGAAATAAGAACCATTAGAATCGACACATTTTTGCCAACGAGAAACAAATTTATTTATCCCATTAGCATAGAAATACGGAGTTCTGGAAGCGATGAAGTCATTGAAGGCCGATTCGGCATCATCTCGGCTTTTGAAGCTTTTTTCGCGCAGGAAGTTGTCGAGATGCTTGAAAAAGTGATAATCGGTGGGCGAGAGGTTCGGTGAATATGGCGGATGAGGCAGAGTCTCGTAGCCCAATTCGTTCAGCTTCTGCAGGGTCAGTTGAGCAACATGCGGGCGAGCGTTGTCATGGAGGAGAATTGGTCCCTTCATATTGACCAATCTCGGGCACATACATTGGAGCTTCTGGAGCATTTCGTTAATTTGTCGGCAGTACTTCTCCGCCGTAATGGTTTCGCCCGGATTCAAGAAGCTGTGATGGATGAGACCGGCCGCACCGCAGACCACCAAACAGTCACCATAACCTTTTTTTGGTGCAATTTCGGCTTCGGGAAGTGTTGTGGAGCTTCTCCGGCATCCAACCACTGTGCCGAACGTCGCCGGTTGTTGCCTAGAGGATCCACTTCTCATCACACGTCACAATCCGCTCGAGAAATGGGTCGTTTTTGTTGCGCAGATGGAGCGTAGAAGACACCTCAAAACGACGATTTTTTTAATTATCGTTCAATTCATGGGGCACCCATTTATCCAACTTTTTTGACTTCCCTATTTGCTTTAAATGGCGAACGACTGTTGAGTGGTCGACCTCGAGTTCAACAGCAACTTCTCGTGTGGTTTTGCGAGGATCGGCTTCAATTAAGGCTTTCAAATGTTCGTTATCAACCGCAGTCGACCGGCTGCGACCGTCTTCATCTTCGAGGCGTTGTGCCACACGTTCGTTAGTGGTTCCTGGGCCAAACGCATCATTGATATCACGAGCTGTCTCGGCAGCTTTTCGGCCTAGTTTGAACTGGAACAAGAAAATCGTGCGGATTTGAATTTTGTCCATGCTGTCGAAAAGCCTGCAAAAAAATGAATGAAGAGATTGAGAACGGTAACGAATAACACGATTCGATAGAGCGAAAAACGCGCTTCAAAATTATATATAACATGGCTATATATATCAATGAATTAATTCAGAAATCATATTTAAAAGTAACATATGGGAGAAAACGACATTATTTTTGCACCAACCTAATATTTGAAAATATAATAATAATAATTCTTGCTCCAATGAAGTAATATCGAAATAATATTGAAATAATAATAATAATAATAATAATATATATATATATATATATATATATATATATATATATATATATATATATATATATATAATATTTATTAAAATGTTAATAATAATATTTGAAGTAGTAAAACTGCAAATATTGATATAATAAAACACATTTTTATTATTATTTCAAATAAAAGAATTTTGTCAGTGAATTAAAAAAAATTAACATTAACTGTAAACTCTTACTGCTCTCAAAAGTCCAATATTTTAAGTGCTGGGTCGACGAGACTCAATATCATATAGCATTTGCTTGAAAATATAATAGTTAATCAAGTTTAATAAATGACTTTTGGACATACAATGAGAATTAGTAAATTAGTCTTGCAAACAAACTATTTCAAGCATAGTGAGTTGGAAGTTCACCAGGTGCTTCAATATTTGGAATTGTACTAAATTACACAAATTTTACTAAATATATATGTTGGTCATCTACCGTGGAACTTTAGTGCGTCAGTAAATAAACAGATGGGAAAAAATATGAGTCCCTAAATATGACAATCATGAAAGTCGTAGAAAAGTTTTGCTTTAAACAAAATTTCTTGCTCAGCGTAATCTTCTTCCTTTTCAATGCACCTAATCCATCATAATCATGTACATTTTCAGATGAGCCATGTTCTTAAAGTTGTTAGCAAAATGTTTGCTCAATCAATTCTTCAGGCTTTGTCAGGCGTATAATCCATAAGGAAAGAAAAACTTATAAAAATGGCGGCTTAAAATGGGCGTTAATATAGTAACCTGTTTTCTGTAGGCCTTTAGAAATGTTTTCCTCGACTAATTCTATCTATCTATCTATCTATCTATCAGAAGTTATCACAGGATAATATTTTGACTAATGTACCATAGTTTGTGAAAAGAATATAGAGTCAATCCTCAAATTCAGCTCAACATTTAAAGTTTTAATATTGTTTAAAAGAAAAATTCTAGAAAACTATATTCTTTGAAGTAAAAATTGGAACGTTGTTTCATTTGACATAATTTCAGTTAGTGTCTCAAGTTTGTGCCGATTTCCATTTTCTTAATCTTACTTTTTACCTTCAGAGAGCGTCTCTGGTTCAGTTGATAATGTAACAGACAAGCAGCAAAATTGGACAGTGGTCAATCTAGATAAAAGCCGACTCGAGTAATTCAAATCTACAGCGTCGGAAGATTGTGTTTACACAGAATTCTTCCTACCTAAGAGCGTTGAGTGCTCCATTAATTTGCCCTTGTGTCAAAGTTGATTATCTTCAACAAATTCCTACACATTCCTTGAGCCAGTTTATACGCAAGGGAACAAAATCTGCACCAATCAATGGATATAAATAATGCCTTCCTCCACTACGTTTGTTTCACTAGCATGAGTTACTATTGTATTATATTTGGTAATTATAGATATTCAATATATTCAATATCTATCTATCTATCTATCTATCTGTCCCAGTCTTTTGTTATCTATCTATCTGTCCCAGTCTTTTGTTATCTATCTATCTATCTATCTATCTATCTATCTATCTATCTATCTATCTATCCCAGTCTTTTGTTATTTATCTATCTATATATCTGTCCCAGTCTTTTGTTATCTATCTATCTATCTGTCCCAGTCTTTTGTTATCTATCTATCTATCTATCTATCTATCTATCTATCTATCTATCTATCTATCTATCACAGTTTGATGATCTCTCTCTCTCTCTATCTATCTATCTATCTATCTATCTATCTATGTTTATATGTGGATTCATATATACAGATGCTTATATTCTGCATTTTACACTCGTGCAATTGATGGGCCAAAGTCGAAAGCAATTAAGCGGCAATATTTTGGTTCATTGCCTGTTTTATTAAGCGCGATCTTATTCTAGTTGCATTCATGCAAGAACGCGCCTCTAATTGGTGTTTTTGCGGTGTGAGGTGAGGAGTCGGTAGCGATAGGCGCGGTGGCGGCGGCGGTGGCGGCGGCGGCGGCGGTGGTGGTGGTGGGGATAAATGCCCAAACGATGATATTAGGAATCAGGGCAATGTTGGCACCTTCTGGACTCATATGACTTGTGTTCAGACTTATAACTGTAAACGAGTGCAGCTGATTGGTTAGTGAGAAAGGCGGAAAATTAATATCCAGAATGAAAATAAAGAAAGTAAAATCAAAGGCGAATGAAATTGAATAGAGCGGAAGATGAATAGTAAAAATGAAAGGAAGGTGGTGGGGGAGGTCGAGCCTGAAGTAAAGAAAGACAGAAATATTAATTGAAAGAAAGACAGGTTTATAGTCCAGCAGTTACATTGAGTGCATTGGTTTTCATTCGATCATCGAGTTTAAGTAGCGTCGAATTTGATCATTATTTAAATGAGTGGCTACTGAGAAAAGCTGGCTACTGTTAGCAATAGCTGGCCTTGAGCCATACTTAATAAATTACATTCTAATTTAAACAACATGTGGTCTAGAGCGTCGTGGTTACTCGCGTTGCTATTACGCTTGATGATATTTCTTAGGTGAATAGGAATCACTTGGCAACACGCATACGGCAGATTGTGCTGGGTTACATGATACCAGAATGCCTCATCTAACCTATTTATGGAAGAATATACTGGAATGTTTATTCACGGTTTTGAATTAAAAGTAAACTTTCTCCTAGAGTGGCTGTCATCTAAAGCTGGAGCCCACCTCTTTTATTTAAACCATAGATGGATTCTTGCCTTTTCCAATAGCATTAATATGAAAGTAAACGTAATAGACTTGTAAGCATACAACGCCCCCACCCCGCCCACTCAGTCATTCCCCGATCACCTCCCCATTCTTGTTTATATCATTGTGCACCAAAAATTGGGAAATGCCCGTTGGGAACTCACATGGAAACGAAAGTTGAATATAAACCTCATTGAGAAATGATAACACGAAATTTTTTTCAAATATATTTAGGCTTTTATTCAGGGCTACACTTGTTTAGTCTGAGTGGGTAAGTAGATGGCACTTGGAACAATTCTGCCATATCAGACTCTTCCTTCCATTTTTTTGCAAGGCCTAAGAGACATTCAAGGTAGAGGGGTTACTGCGTGGGGTTGTATGAACGTAAGAAAAAGCAAGAAGTCAAGTCCATGGGATTATTCAGGAAAGATTTGGTTTGGTTTGTTTTAGAGTATATCAAACTCAGTGGGTTATTTAATGCCGACAAGATTTTATTGCTGGTAATATTTTTTCAAAAATGTATTAAAACCTATTTTTTACATGTTCATAGTGTTTTGAGCCCAGTTAGAGGAAATAGCGACAGAGTAGCTACAGACTCGAGAAGTTTCATCTGTGGAAAAAAGTTTACCAATTCTATGTCCATCCCCATATCACGACGCGCAGCTGGTAACTCGAACAAGCGGAATCGGAACTACCCCCAGGGAGAGTCTGTCCCCATTAACAGGCAGTATAGAACCCCCCCCCCACACTCTTACCTATGACTGTTAATATAGACCCGCAATGGAAATCATCAGTGTCCTGTTTGTTGTCACTTGTCGCCAAATGTTTTCATTTATTTATTTATTTATTTATTTATGTATCTATTCTTTTATTTCCTTTGTGTTAAATGGTTAACTATATTGAAGATGGTAATAAAACACGAAACACTTGAGATCTAGATAAAATCTCACACCTTCCTTTATATGTGGCTGTCCCAATCATAGTATCATAAATATATCGAAAAAGGTTCTCACGTCATTTGTAAATATCTATGCAGACGATAGTACGATTTATGCGTGTACCATTAGACTGGCAGTTGATCACTCCTTTGATGAATGCGGGGAAAACTGGCTGGATATTTTTACATCCTATAACTCCATTCCCGGATATTATAAAAATAATGTTAAAATTTAAATTTCCACTAAACACAAAAGAAAAAAAAAGTCGCTCTCACAACAATAACTTTTATATTATACATGATTTAAACGAATTGTAAATTTTATACATTTATAGAATTATTTTAGAACAATTTGCGCCAACATAAAAATAACATTTTTTATTGAGAAGATATGATTTGAAAAATTCCGTACACCAAAAATTTACTGAGGATGAAAAATTCCCTGAACGGATTGAAATAATATCAATAAACTATTTGAATTATTAGAATTAAATTGAATTAGGCTCTACTTTTGTATCGAGCACTGTTTTTTAAAAATAAAAGGAAAAATAGTAAAGAACTTCGGATTGTTTACCTAACCAGTTCTTTCCTATTTTCTATATATTTTCACACACACACACACACACATATATATATATATATATATAAAAGTGAAAATTGAAGTCAACACTTAGAGGTAACAGTTTGTTTCATGCTAGTGGCAACCGTCTGGCCACGAGTGCTGTTATTTTTCTCGGCTATTTATATATACGGGTCATTGTGGGTAGTCTATTTTGTCGGTTATGCCGGAAGTCGTTTATTTGATTGTTTATTTATTTATTCGTGTTAAATTAATTTGCTTGACATTATTTATTTTTATTTTTTTATTTTTATTTTTATTTCTTGTCTTATATATTTATTTATTTTTTTATTTTTATTTTAATCAGTGTTTTCATTAACATAGTAAAAATTGTTTATATCGCTTATTTAATAGTTCTGTTTTGGTTTGGGAAGATAATTAAAGCTATTTATTCAATTTTGGTTGCTGTAGTTTATTCTAACTATTATTTTGGCGGGAGCAGTTTTTAATTTGTTTATTTCTTTATGTATTTATTTGGATTGATTATCTTTAATTGTTTTTTCTAACGGTTAATTTATCGGGATCAGTTTGTTAGTTTATTTATTTATTTGGATGAATTTAGATGAATTTATTTTACTTGTTTTTATTATTTAATTATTATACAGTATATTTTTATTTACTCTTTTCGGTTTTCGAATTTTAAGTAACGTAGTATTTTTTATCGTTATATAACAGTTATGGTCATGTTTTTCGTCCGATTTTTGGTTTGATTTTTATAGTCTAACTAATATTTGGGTCATAATGGTTTGTTAATTTGTTTATTATTTATTTTATTTATTTGGGTTAATTGATTTTTTTTTATTTTTTATCTATTTATTCTATTTCGTTTATTCTAACGGGTGTGATATGGTAATTTGTTTGGGTTAATTTATTTTACTTATTTTATTGTCATTTCGTATTTATTTTATTTTATTTTTTATTATTTTATTTTTTTTCAGTTTGCGATTTTTAAGTAACGTAGTAAAAATTTGTTTTCATGTCTGCATTTTGAGATGAGCTCGTATCTTTTATTTAATAATTTATTTTGGTCTGGGAAGGTAATGATAGCTATTTTTTCCTCCCAGCAGTTGTTGTAGGCAGATGATCTTGATGATGTTTTTAGTGTGAGGTGAGTTTTGTTTTTAATTTCCCAAATATACTTAGAAAGCATTGTGCTGCTCGCATATTTACTATTTGTGAAAGATGTTTTGCGTGCATAATTTATTTGCTTCCAGGGTCCTTCAGTTACTCCTATGTATACTTTTTCTTCATTATCTTGTGATTTTATCGTGGCTTGGTATATTACGTTGTTTCGTAAACAATTACTATTTAAGGGACATTCGTTCTTTATTCTGCAGTTACACGTGGGTTTAATTTGTTCGTGTGGTTTGGTGATAATTTTCATGTTGTGCTTTTTTATTATTTGTGCCATATTCTCGATGCAACTGTAGCTGATTTTTACTGTGTTTTTGTTTTGTTAGGGTGCTTGATCCCGGGAAGTGTTTGTGTAAGAGTTTGAAGAATATTTTTTCTACCTTAGTTTTTACGTTTTTGCTGTACGGTGGGTTGAACCATATGCTATTTCTTTTCCTATTGGTCTTTTTTGTGATCTGTGATGAGTATGTGAGTGCTGCCGGGAATCCACTATCTTTTAGGACTGTTTCGTAGTCTTTCTTAGCTTTATTAAATATGGATTCATTGGAAGAATTGTCGGAAAGCCTGCGGTTAATCGATTTGGGTATCTATTTGGTTATAGAAGGCTGGTGGTTGGAAGATGTGTGTATATAGAGTGTTTTATCATTGGGTTTTCTGTATGGATTATATGTGCCTTTTTTAGGTTGAAGGTAACATCTAGAAAATCTTCTTTGTTTAGGTTAGTATGTATATCTTTGTCGAATCGGTTATTTTTGAAAAACTGTATTATTGCTTTTCTAGTTTTGTCTGTGTTTTGTTTGTTACAGTTTTTTAAGATTATGAGACCGTCGTCCCTGTAGAGTTCTGTGTCATTTCTATCTATTATATTGCTTAGTTCGTGTAGTAGTTGTGTTATGTGTGTGTATATATATATATATATATATATATATATATATATATATATATATATATATATAACCCACAAGTTGACAAGTCTAACAACACACCAGTTCCGAGTTTCGTCTCTTCTCTTTGTCCTCAGGCGCTAGTCGCTAACTCAGCTAATCGAGTAATACCGATCTTACGGTTGACCCATCTTTCTTTTCCCTCCTCGGTTGAGGCCGGTCTATCGTCTTAATTCGGCTTTCTCAAAATTCTATGATATTGGGATTGACGGCGAAGTCTAGTGTGGATCCCCTTTATGTTCGTTGTGTACCACAGACCAGATTGCGTAATTCTTGCCTGTGACCGTGGTAACTTTTGTCTTTTTACGCCCGTGGACAACTCCTGAATTAGGCTGGAATAACCTAGAATAAGAACTCCTTCAAAAAAAAAAAAAAAAAAAAAAAAATGCACCGCACTGTTGAAAACTTTAAGAATAGGTTTATTGAATATAAAGAAAAATTGGTTGAATAAATTGTCTCTATTATTTACTGTAAAATCAAGTCCTCTACTGCAGTATGGCGATTTGGGAAATCTAGTCGTAAACGCTGAAGTAATAACATCAATTCTTGAAAGTAATATCCAGTCAGTCAACTCTTCCTCAATTCTTTGGTCATGTGTGTCTGTGTTTTCACTACGGCCTGGGAATTGCTGGTGTGCTGTTTAGCGATGACTGTCTTAAAAGGAATCTCCCGCCGCTTCGAACGGATGTCTCCGAATGTCTGCGTCTGTCTGGAGAGGTAGAGTTGTCGTTTGTATAGACGACTGCCCTTCCAAAATTCGACATAGATATATCTAATTCCTTCACCCAACGGTCTTAATCTTAGGAGACCTTGTTAAAAAAACATATGCTACATCCTTTTTTTTTTGCTTAAACTCTTCCTAGATACATTTCTGTAAAGATAATTCTGTTCTTGTGCGATCAACATAAACAAATCCCAATCTTGGAGATTAGCATAAAACATGTTTAGTTCTTTGTCTCGAATAATTTGTCAGAACACAAACATTTTGGAAAGAAAGCGTAATGTAAACAAACTTCAGAATTTTAATTTATCAAGAAATAAGAAATTTAGACATCTAATTAATCATGACTTCTTATCGGGAGGAAGTGGATAGTGTCGGGAATCTTGGTTTTGCTCAGTTTTACTGAATTTTATCTAGGTTCAATGCTGGGTTCAATTCTTGGAACTGTTCTTAAATTCATTTCATTATTTTGAAACAAATTTTAACGCATTTCGTTTTTCATTTTCTATTCAACCTACTCCCCTGAGAATTTTAATAATTATTATCCAATTAGCAGTCCCTCCAAATCGGTAATCTCATGGAATTAAACGTTTAAACAGGGTCAGTGCCCTGCTACATATATATATATATATATATATATATATATATATATATATATATATAAAATAAAATCCCAGTGAGCCAGACCTCCATCCCTAGGTTTCACCTAAATGGATTTTCAGGGTAAGCCGGTTCTACTTATTGTATTCAGCACTTTGCGTTTTTTTCTTATTTACTCGATTGTTTTTTTCTTTGGTCTAGAAATTACGACACTGGATGATTTTTTATGCCTACTCGGATGTTTTTGGTCCTTTCTTATTTTCCAACTTTTTTCCCAGACACATAATTGGTTTTTAATATATTTCTATTTGCAAATTGTGTTATCTGTTTTTTTACACCAAATGAGTATAGTTATTAACATAATATATATATATATATATATATATATATATATATATATATATATATATATATATATATATAAGTGAACATTGAAGTCAACACTCAGAGGCGACAGGCTGTTTCATGCTAGACACAATCGTCAGGCCGCCTGGGAATTGTGTCTAGCATGAAACAGCCTGTTGAAATGCACTATTCACGTTCGTTTTTCTGAAGTTTGCAATATTTTGTGTTCTTGTGCAGAGTGTCACCAGTTTTTATCGAGACGGTTAACAAATTTTAATTGAGGTTTTGTCCACTGAAAACATTTAAATATATCATTTACTTTTTTAGAAAGGAAAGTCAGCTTAAAAAGTTATTTCTTGTTGTAAACTATTACTTAAATCGTTTTTTTTATGTTGCGTAGTGTCCAGTTTCTCTTTTGTGGGAGAAAGAAAAAAAAACAGGCGACTTTTATATTTCTGGAACACTCTCGCTAGGATTTTACAGTTTAGCATCGTTTTATAAGTCGACCATCATAAAAGTGATTCAGATATAGGTGTATGTTTTCTTAATCTTTTCATTTTTATGTTTTGATTTAATATTGAGTCGATTTTGAATATCGTATTCTGAGCTGGAAATGATTTCTCTGACAGACATTTTTTAATTTTCGTTATGTTAAAAGCCATCAGAGTGAAAACTTCCGTTAGAATTTCATTTTTTTATATCATTTTATGGAAATATATTGGAATAATACGGAGTATTTACTCGGAAAAAATCTCACCTGCATACGGATAGAAAATGAATTAAATATAAGAATAGAAAGAGGCATGAGATAACGATGCGTCTTGTCACCGTAATTATTTAAACTGTTGGGTAAAGGTGATCCTAAGAGAACTGAGAAGGCCTACCAAGGAAGGTGGGTTCGGAGTATGTGATACATATTGAAGGTGAGAGAGAATAAAGAGAAACAACGGTTAACCTATCTAAACTAGCTTGTGTAAATGAATGACGGAACATGCAGTGAATGGGGATAGTAAGGAGACAAATATTACTTAGAGCTACAAAGTATAGGATGTTGTGGAGAGCAATGATCACTCACATTCTGAAAGGATATGGCACAATATTTTGTACTTTTTTCAGGTGAATGTATCATCTCTTATAAAGTCTTATTAAGGCTTTAAATAAATGATAATAGTATTATTAACCGTTTCTTTATAAGAAAACATTTGGTATTCATTGACCGAGCAGATTGCATTATTGTCGGTTAAAATTTAGAAAACCTTTGTCTTAAAACATTTTTCAGGAAAATATGTTTCTCAAGTTAAGTAGCTATTGATTAGCAGAAGTACAAGTAAAGTTAAATTTAAATACAATTGGTTTTTAGTTAATTACTGAGTAGTGTCTCTCTACTTATTTGTAAATAATTATAATATATATTCTGTAAATAGGAAATAACTTGATATCGAGTTTTATTGTCGCCTTTGGTAATAGTAGCCGTTTCTTTACAAGAAATTACTGCTGTAGGTTGAAATGTATAAAATCTTTCTCTTAAAACCTTTATCCTGGAAAATAACCTTCTCAAGTCCAGTAGCTGTTATCGCTCTTTCCTGTATTTACTCCCTAACCTATTATTTGAAATAGTGTGGAAGGTCAACATTATCATTATGTCATGATTTTCTCTTCGTGTTACATATGATATCCATTTTAGCTGCTGCTGTTTCTGTTGAAAGTTAGTGATTCTCTAGCGCCAGCCCACAAGGTTCGAAAACGTGCGGTCTTCATCAAAACCCACAAGTTTCACTCACTCAAATCCGTTCTCAACCATCTAGTATTGAGCGGCTGTAAACAGCAGACAGTTTAGATATTTATGTACGGGTTTGGCGCTATGCATGCTATCCATATGAAAGTTTCGATATGACAGGGCTATTTAAGTACATGACTCGATTTTTCAGGTTAATGTTTTGGTTTCGTAGCAACTTGCGGTGTTGGGCAAAACTATTTCTAGTGCAGCCTATTCTATATTCAATTTTCTTTCTTCCTAGACTAAATTCATCATAACTGATCCATACACTGAAGTATTTGGGAGTGTTCGGTATTTACTAAGTCGATATCATGAATTTTTAAGGATTCAGTGTATGTGCCATCACTGCTTTCATTCCAATTTCAGTTCATAGTTTCTGTTTTGGAAGAGATAGAGGATGTTGAGTTTCTGTTCAAGATCATTCTTATCCCAACTATGAATATCTATGTCATTAGCATTGTCCCCCCCCATCAGCATTGGGGCCTCAGCATGGAAATCAGGATCGATATTGATAGATTCATTTGGGATGGGGTATAGAATGCTTAACATCTATGCTAGTAAATGCGAAGTGTATAGTCTAGGAAAAGACTGAATAGTCTGCGGCTGCCATTTCCTCCTTGTTATTAGCTAAAGACATTCACTCAAAAACGACTGGAGAGTTGACTAGCTTTAAAGTTGTGGCAAAATGAACAAACATGGCGATACAAGCTTTTAATGTGCGATGCTTTGTCGTTGCAAGCCATTGTATTGAAACAACATAAAACGTCTGTGAATCGGAATATTATTTATACGTTATTGTGTCAATAGTTTCTATAGCTCCCTTACGATTCAAAGGGAAGAAATTTTGTATTATTAACAAAACGTGTCAAGAAAAGAATAAAAGATCACGTATGTTCCTCTGGTCTGACGAGAGTGTATTATAGCGTTTTATAACTCACCTATTTCAAAGAACCTTTACCACCTATTCGGGGTGAAGGTGGGGGCTGAAACAGGGTTACGAGAGGCGAAAATTTGGTGATAGAGAACAAAAGCAACCTCAGTGTTTCATGTTTTCATCTGCTTTGGGTGACCAGACAACAGTGTTATATTTTGATAAAGATCTTTGAAAATGTTGTATGAAAAGGCCATTTATTTTCCTGACCAGTTGACCACAAGGGAGACTAATCTTTTCATACATTTTCTGTGGGGATAATGATAACAGCACAGATGAAAACGTCGCCGTGAGACTAAAGTGTGAAAACCCTCAGCCAGATGCAAACAAACTGAAAATAATTAAAGCAACACAAAATGAACGGCTTTTTCAGATTAACAGAGATCGATGTCCTTAAAAAGGATCTAGGCAACATTAAAAACTTTCAGGTCTGTTGGTGTCTGCAATTTGCGATAATAATAAATAAAAACTTTCTTTATAAGGCTTTGAATGGTAATGGAAAAAAAAAACTTAAATATACACACTTACAGACAGACAAACAGACACACATGTACGTATGTATTAGTAGATTGTCATGGTGTTCGCAAAATAAATTATGGTTGGTTAGTTGTTTTTGTTAAGCAGCATATCAAACACTATGAGTTATTTAAAGTCGAAATCTAAATATTTTGTACGCAATTCTTTTTTACGATAATAATAGTTTGAGTTATATAACTTACTATTTAACCCATAGTAGGGGACTAAGGGGTGGATTCGTACAAATCTCTAAGGGATTTGCGCCTAAGTGAATATAACGAAATTAACGGCAATTTGAACGGCTCTCCGATTAAAAATTTCGAGCCATTATACCACCTGCCGGTCAAAGCTTATAGCACTTGGTATTACCAAGCTGTCACCCATCTAGGTACTGACCAGGCTCGACGTTGTTTAACTTCGTTGATCTTACGGGAACTGGAGTTTCAACGCGATATGGCCTTGAGCACAATAGAAGTTGAGAGATACACAAAGATATATACGTGAGAAATCACTCGGTCGTTCTATTTTTTAAAATAAAAAAAATAGTTGGTTCGAAGAGTTATTTGTGTCTTAATTTAATCTACAGAGACATAGGTCAAAGTGATGGTTGTTTGCAGAGAGTCCTTTCATCTGCCCTTTCTCTTTATCTGGTCTGGTGAGTCATAGTTGTGGCTACTGGCTTTTGTTTCTCATTTATATTATTCACGTGCATTCGAGGTATCAACAAATTGGCTCGCGGCGAAATTTGTCTTAGTGAGAAATTTGTTTTTCTTAACTGTTTACTTAGGTTTAGCATTGCATATGTCCAGGAAGTGAGTGTGTAAATTCGTGTTTGCTGTATTAAAAACAACCTGTTAATTTGTTTTTATTAAAGCAGTTTTAAAAATAATTAAACGAGCCCTGCCCCAATATGGTCTTTCCAGCATTAACGCTTGCTTTAATTACTGATAAAAGAAAATCTATTTTTCTGAATTTAAATATACAAAATAGAAACTGAATTGGAAATTTGCTAAAACAAATTTCAGGTTTGTAAGTTTTTGATGTAGATGCTTTTATTTATCTCTACATGTAAAAAGATTACTTATATTATTTACATCATTCGGACTGTTATCCTCATCTTCATTGCCATATTCACAAAGTTTCGTCAGTTGTACGCTCCGGCCTTCTTCAGGCGATTTGAATTAAAGTATTCTATATTTATAGATGAAAGTGCTCTGTATGATAGAGTGAATATAAAGATAGGTAAATATAGAAGTGAACTCTAAGATCAACAGCAAACCGCAACAGTCTGTTTCATGAAATATATATATATATATATATATATATATATATATATATATATGATAAATTGGACTAAAGTTATGTTTACATTGATTAAATATGTGCATATAGGAGAGGGGACATTGAAATTCCAAATTTAAATTAATACTTTTTAAAAAATGTGTTTGTGTATACCGTCAAACCGATTTTATTTAGTTTCTTTTTCGTTTTATCACTTTTGTCTTTCAATCACCCACATTGCATTTTTGAAATCAAAATTTTCATAAGAATTTTTACGATGACCGCTGATGTCCTAAAAGATGAAACACACCACACGAAAATATTTTTGCGCTTCGTCATAGATTTTCATAAAATTGTTCTAATATATCAAAATTTTATATCGTTTCTCTCTCTCCCCCACCTCTCTTTCTCTCTCTCTCTCTCTCTCTCTCTCTCTATATATATATATATATATATATATATATATATATATATATATCAGGTCATCCCATTCTATCCGAATTTTAACTTTTTGTTAAAATGAACGAAATTTAAAGAGTATTTTATAATGTCTAATGGAGCTGGCCATTTCATTTCAGAGAACAATAAAATTAAATCTTGTTTGATTAAAACCCTGCTAACATGGAAGTACAGTTACATTTCTAGGTGTCAAGTTAGGGTAAGGTTGGGGTGTCTAAATTTAAAACGGAAGATGATTTAGTCTAGTCTGGTTTACGTGTCTAGGGAGATTTATTTATTTTTTTATTTTATTTTTTCTAAAAGAGTTCTGTGTATATAAAAAAAACAAAAAAAACTGACGTAACATTTGTTTTTTGACGACTTCATAAAGGGTTATCTTTTTAGTAGGATATTTAAGCTATTTATTAGGATTATGGATTTAAAAAAAAATTATAAGGTAATTATTTAAAGCAAAGATTTGATGATGTCGGCAAAAAACCGTTAACTCATGTCTATTGTTTAATAGATTTTTATTATTTAGAAACTTAATAATGTGTAGTTTCTCATGTAGGCATAAAGGGCATGGGTCATCCCAAGTTTTACAAGTTCTAGTTTTGTTTATAATTTTCCATTTTACTTTTGGTGTTTTATTCATTTCCTTCAAATGCCAAAAATATTTAGATAGAGATGTCTGATGGTTTTTATTTATATTGTTAACACCTAGAAATGTAACTCTTTACTGATACAAATTATTAACACTATGCGCCCCTTTCTATATGAAACATCGCGCTGGCCGTCACCATGGAAATTTTGATTTCAATAATGAATCTGCTATTAAAACACGTAAATTTCAGAAATAAGTTATTCCAAAAAAAAAATTTCGCTTGAAGATGGAACAGAGCTTACTTTAATTCAATTTAATTAAAATAATTATATTGAAGTTTTCGGCTCTTGTTTTGAAACATGAGTACTCTTATGTAGCGTGTTGGAATCATATTTTTAAATTAATAATTATATTTATGCTCTACTTTTGTATCGAGCACTATTTTTTAAAAATAATAACAAAAATATTAAAGAATTTTGGATTATTTACCTAACCAGTTCTTTCCTATTTTCTATATATTTTCATATATATATATATATATATATATATATATATATATATATATGTATGTATTCTCCACAATCGGTAAGGAAGCCATGTCAAAGTGCCGGTTTATCGTGATATATAAAAACAACTCACCCACCTCCATCCTCTAACCATACTTTTCTATTTAACGTAGGTCTGACATTTAATTGGTTAATCAAGACATATCCACAAATCTATCTTTAATTCTGACCTTATGCCCCTCTTTCCGTAAAGAGGTAACAATTTTGTATTTAAATTTACCTAAAATATCATTTTTATCACCAGGTACGAATCATCTGCTGAGGAAATACAATCATAGTATTGAGCATGAAATTTTTGTGTAGCGATCTAAAATTTTTTTGTTATAAACTATAATAATAATAATAATAATAATAATAATAATAATATATATATATATATATATATATATATATATATATATATATATATATATATATATATATTATTTCGTCTTGGGTATAACAATAAACTCCGGCAGCAAGGCCTCTGATCGGGAGGTTTTTGAGGAGCATGGAACCACCTCATAATTGCTAGTTTTCCCAGGTCCACCCTGACTCGGGGTGGTAGCAACTGTTAGGTTCCCAACTTAAACATTCAAACTGAGGCCAGAACATGAAAATAGAAAACATTAGAAAAAATTACCAGCAATACATTTTTAGGGGGAAAATTACTGAAGCTCATAAAATAAAATTTTAGCATTTAATGACACATAAGGAGTTGATATATATATATATATATATATATATATATATATATATATATATATATATATATATATATATATAAAAAGATGTATTTATATTCTTTCATTTAATCTCCCCAATTAATCACAGCCATGTAAATCAAAGGAACTGCTGCGCTTATGAATGATTGTAAGAATTCATTTACTAATAAATAATATCCTTAAGTCTTGCCCCCCCCCCGTCACACACCAAATACACAAATGCATAAATTGCCACCATTCATATTTCCTGTGTAGGATCTTTTTTTTTTTTTTACTCTTTTTTTCTTTTATTTTCATAACAGCTTTTCACTTTCCAATCATTTGCATTTTTTTTTTCATCCTCTTCTATTTACATCAGTTATTGAAGATACGTTTGCTCTTATTATCACCACCATTGCCACCACTACAACTGGCCATTTTTATTTTATGCATTCCTTTTTATTCGGATGTAATAACCAACACTTTTTGTGTACATTCACGCGTTTACATTTCCGCCATCTTTGCCTGATGCTATCACACCAGATTTTTTTTCAAGCTATTAACCATTTTTCTCTCCTTTTTTCATTTCTGTATAGAAACTATGAATATTTCTACAGGTTATTTTCATACTACACTTGTGCGCATTTTTATTTCCTGTCTTTTTCTCGCCGCTACCTTATAATCCTGGGTCATTCACGTGAAAATCAATCGTTTCTCGTGGCCAGGTAATTCATCTACAAGCCACTTCTAAACTAATTAATGTATGTATTTCTCGCTTTTATTAATGATAATAATAATTTATATAATGATGGCGACTACATGATTTATATTCATAGCATTTAGACTCGGATTTTTAATATTGCCATAAAGGGTTTCACTAATAAATAGTTGAATATTTCAAGTCACATCCATCAGTATTGTGAACATTAGTATCAGTAACTGTTACATTATCATAGTAGTAGTCGTATTAGTAGGATTAGTCATCGTGGTGTTGATTAACATTGAATTAATAATATAAATGGTTGTTCGCCTTGCCATGGAGCAGTAGCTAATGCGCTAGTCTCGTAGTCCATTATTGTTGTAGTGAGTTCAATACTTATAGACTTTGTACCCAACTTTTTTAATTTTTGAAAATATTCATTTGAAAGCTGTGGGGCGAATTACATATCTACATATTTACGATTAGTGATTGATGTTGCAGCCCAGGTAATCGAATATTGATTTTTCAGGCAGGCAGGTAAACTCTATCTCTCGTGGAATAACAACCTAACACAATTTTTATTTCTCTCTGTTTAACTTTGTGTTGTACTGCTCTATTCTTAATTAGTATTAAAACAACAACAACGACAATACTGATACTACTACTACTAGTACTACTAACGATAATAATAGCTTTATCTATGTAAAATGTGTGTTACCTTATTTTTTTTACAAAAATAATCAGTGGAAAATGTCATGAAGTCATTTATGACCTTAGGTCTCTGGGACAACCACAGAAATCAAAGGAAATATTACTACTACTACTGCTACTACTACTACTACTAATAATATGTCCCCTATGATACAAGAGTAAACTTCAACAAAGCAGATCATATTGAAAAGTGTATCTTGTTGATAAGTGGCTTTTGTCATGTTAATAATAATAATAATTATAACAATAATAATCTTGGATCCCTAAGTCTTTCAAAACGTGCAACGTCTCCTAGATAATATTTCCTTAAATAGAGTATGGGACTGTGGAAAACCATATATCTAAATCGTACTAAAAGCACTTCAACTTCCAATTCGTTTGAATATCCGATGAGGAATTTTTTCAAGGAGACTCTTTTTGTTTTGTCTGAACCTAACCCCACAGTCGTATGAAATAAACAGTAACAACTACGGATATAAAATAAACAACAAAATATTTAATCACTTACATGGTTGACCTCAAACATTATGCCAAAAATGTCAATAATTTGAAATGTGTCCTCAACATTGCTATGGACTTTGATAAGTAACATCCAAGAAAGGAAGAATTGCAGAAACACACTCAATAGATCTAGATTTTGTCACAAAGATTAAGGAACTGGGAGAAGAAAAAGCCTATAAATTACTTAGCAGTCAGCAAAGGAGATGAAATACAGTATACCGAAATGGAGGAGAATGTAAGAAAAAGTAAAACTCCAGACGTGTGTGTCTGATATTAAATACCGAGTTGAATTCACAAAAGAGAATATCAGCCGTAAACAAGTTGGCTGTTCCTGTGGGGCAATACAGTTTCAACACCATTAATTGGACCACAGCTGACATTATGAGTATGGAGGTGAAAACGAGAAATCTTCTCACTTGCCACTACAAGCATTATCCCGAGGCTGATGTTGATCGTCTGTATGTGCCCAGATCTGAAGATACCTGAAAGCTACAGAAGACCGAATGATGATTCATGTCAAAGAAAATAAAAGAAGTAAGATAATTTGTTCAGTAATAAAGGAAGCCTGCATATCGTGCACATTTGGCTGTGATGCATGTGCCTCGTATATATATTTTTTATTAGACTGGGTGTCGTGAGGGCATATGTATTGAGTTTCGTATATTTGGCCTGCTTCTCTATCTTTCTCTCTTTCTCTCTCTCTCAATCAATCAACCAATCAAAATAACAGAAGCAATAGGCGTGATTAAAAAGAATACTGACGTATACATTAAGAAGAACCTTCTAGAAAACCCATCCGTATCTGAGATACAAACGAGTGTGCCCATGAGCACCACTCCTATAATCAGAAAAACTTTCTCAATGTACTCAATTGGTTTCTAAGAAAAACTTTCCCTTGCCTCAGGTTTCAGGTAAAATCCTTGGGTTGTATCTAACAGCAAATCAAGAAGACTACATTGAACTAAACAGAAATAAGTATGGATACAAATTTAAAAAAAGAAGTTTTTAATCACTTATTCTACATGGATGATATCAAACTCTTTCCCGTTACAGGAAAAATGGTAGAAATCTCAACACAATTTGGATAGATTATCGTAAAGCCTTTGATAGTGTGCCACACTTTTGAAGCCTTAAAGCTTTGGAAATACACAGAGTCTCCTGGGTGATAGTAAATATCCTTAAATATAGCATGGAACTATGGAAAACCACATTATACCTAAATCACACCAAAGATACTGCCACTTCCAATTGTTAGAATATCCGACGAGAAAGCTTTTAAGGAAATTCCATGTCACCCTTTCTGTTCCGTGTTTCCTTAATCCCGTTTTCGCAATCATAACTATAGATACAAAGTAAAAAAAGAAAATGTTTAATCATCTATTCTATATGGATGATATCAAACTCTTTCCCAATGACGACAATGAGTTGAAGAGTATCTTCAATACTTTACAATGTTTCAGTGATAACATCAGTATGGATTTCGGATTAGATAAATATGCAAAAGTAACAAAAACACACTCAATAGATCTAGATTTTGTCACAAGGTTTAGGAAACTGGAACAAGAAGAAGTCTATAAATACCTAGGAGTCAGCTAAGAAGATGGAATACAGCATTCTCAAATGAAGAAGTAAGAAAAGAATATTACAGGCGTGTGCGTCTGTCCTTGTGGTGCAATACGCTTTCAACTTCTTTAACTGAAATTAAGCAAATGGATGTCAAAATGACAAAGCTTCTCAGTTGCCTCCGCATGCATCATTCTAAGGCCGATGTTGATTATTTGCATGTATTCAGATCTGGAGGAGGCAGAGGATTAGTTTAACTAGAACTATCTTATGAAACTACAATAATCGCTCTTCAAAGATAGTTGGAGATTACAGAAAACTGGATGATGATATCTGTCAAAGAACATGAAAGAAATAAGAAACTTTATTCAGTAATAAAGGAAGCTAACAAACTCAAAATGTAATTTCAAGTTGATGAAGATGAGCAAGGGAACCATAATACACCTCTTGCAGAGGCAAAGGGCATAAAAAGAAGACAAAAGCAAATGTAATGAACCAAATGCAGAAACGATGGCCTCTTCATGGGCAATACTTTCTCCGTATCAAACGATCTGATATAGACAAACCCCGTACACATCAATGGTTAGGTAGAGCAAGATTAAAAGCTGAAACCGAAAGTTATATTCTTTACATTATTCGGATTATTGTCCTCATCTTTGTCGCCATATTTATTACAGCGTTTCGGCCGTTGTATACTCCGGCCTTCTTCAAGTGGTTGGACATTCCAATCATCTGAAGAAGGCCGGAGCGTACAGCGGCCAAAGCGTTGTAATAAATATGGCGACAAAGATGAGGACAATAGTCCGAATAATGTAAATAATGTACATAATACCTCATCTCAGAAATATAGACATTTATATTCATGCTGGACTGGAAATAATGCGTGCTAACAAGAAATTGACAATATTGTATCAGGTTTCACAGTATTAGCATCCACAGAATATATAAATTCGGCATGATAGGGTGGACCGATGTTTACCCTGGAAAATTTGAAACTTTTACGGGAATGAAATTGCAAGAAATTGGTACGATTACCAGCGAGAACCGGCTATAGACATAGGTCATGTAACAATTACAGATAGAACAATCAAAGCTAATCGCCCAGACATAGTGGTCAAAAACCGCAAAAACAGGATATGCTTTCTTATTGACATGGCAGTTCCTGCAGACTGTAATGTATCTCTGAAGGTCTTAAAAAAAACCCTATCAAACTACAAGGATCTTGAAGTGGAAATCTCAAGAATGTGGCACATGAGGACATCAATAATACCAGTTGTAGTTGGAGCCCCTGGTTTGATTGGAAAATATTCTGATAGACTCATTAAAAGGATCCCACGTTTTAAAGAAATACGAAAAATTGTTCTAAGAAGCCAAGGGCTTTATCTACGTATTTTTTTTTTACTGTCAGTGGAAAGTGTCATGATGCCATTTCTAACCTTAGGCCCCTGGGTGGGACCCGGAAAGAAATGTGTAAACGCCAGAAATCAAAGGAAATAAAAGTAATAATAATAATAATAACGAAAACTAGGATTTTAAAAGAATTCCTATAATGACCGGTGCTTTAGGAATTATTCCAAAATATATGCAAGCATACAGCTCTCAAATAAATGGTGAACAAAGCTTAAACGAAATTCCGAAAATTGTACCAATGGGAGCTTTTTCCGATAATTTTTGTATTTGATTTCTATAAATTTCTTAGTTTTAATTCAAGTTTTTAAGCTTAAAACTTTTAAATATTTTATTCGACTTTTTAATAATTCTTAAGCTATCATAATTGTATTTCTTTTAAAAATTGGTAAAGATGATTTTAAGATGGCGTTAAAAATCTTTTTATTTGATTTAAGCTCTTTTTGAAATTCTTGATTTAATGCCGCTTTCACACTTCTTAAAACAAACATGTTGCTATCAGATATGACATGTCAGCTTGATCTCCTTTAAGGTTTATCGATGAATCTTGAGGTCAGCTCGTATAACAAACATGCAGATTAAATAATAATAATAATAATAATAATAATAATAATAATAATAATAATAATAATAATAATAAAAGAATAAAGAAAGCAAAAACAAAAATAAAAATGAAAGCAAAAACAAATGCAACCGACCAGATACAGCAACAATGGCAATGATTGCACACATCCTGAAGGGATTCGGCATATAGAAGAAGAATTAAAAAGTTTTACTGTTACTATCTCAGCTAGTGAATTAGTAATAGGGGAGTGATTTATCCAAATGCTCACTTATTCATTCTCTATACCTTCAGCTATCAAGACAAAGAAGCAAGAAAATATTTTGTCAGGAGAACTGGCGATGGGACAGAATATAGCAGGAAGTAGGTTATGGTTTTGTCCAAGGTTTTATCGAATTCTATTTTCTGTGTTGCTATAACGAATATGAGTAACAATTGCCTACCAACATGGCTACATTAAAAGCAATGGCATAAAGAAGGAATTAACATAATCAGTTGTAATAAGTATAAAATCAATCACAAAATGATTCTCCACCATTAATAACAATAACAATGGTAATTCTTGTAATCTCACTAGAATAATTATAACCTTGAAAGGAATGGTTTTACTTATTATTAATTTGCGGTTTTGCAGTCCAGTTCAAAGTCGGACAGACCAACATTCACCAATATTAGCCGCTTTAATATTTTCCAAAGGGTACTGACGAGAGAGTAAATATTTTCAGATACTTTTCACTTTTTTCAAACTTTTATTCTTCTGAAATTACTTCTTTGTTTTTCTTTCTTTCTTTGATTTCATTCTTTCCTCATGATTGAGTTTTTTTTTCTTTTTTTCTCAGATTTCTTTTTTTCTCAGATTTCTTTTCTTCTCAGATTTCTTTACTCTTTATTTGCTTTTTATTCATGTTGATTTGTTTTTGAATTATCATTATTTTTGCTTTTTATTATAAAGGTACGTGGTCGATACATTCTACGATCGCTAAAGTAAGCAAGGAAAATAGGAAATAAAGAATAGCCTCCAATAAAAATTATTTCTTAGTTTAAAGATCGTAGAATGAATCGATCGAAACTGTTGGGATAAAAACAACAACAATAAAGATGAAAGGAAATCCATAGAAACATTGAAATATTACTCTCTTGTTTTGCCATAAGTTTCTTTCTTTCCTTCTTTCTTTCTTTCTTACGTTTGCTTTTTATAAAAGGTTTTCTTTCATTCTTTTTTGATTGTCAGGTTTACTTTGTCAAAAGATTTTTATTACTCACGCGCGTGCACACGCACACACACATATATTTATTAATAGACAAAAATACATTTTATTTACTGCGTGGTTTATATATATATATATATATATATATATATATAGATAGATAGATAGATAGATAGATAGATACGCATATTTCCTATGGACAATCGCAGTTTAAGTTTGAACTCATATTTGCCCAACACAATCTTAGTAACTCTTAATATTAAAGCCTGAATTGTGTCTGAGATAATAAAGTACTTAGCAGAGACTCAAGATACCACTATTCGAGCTTAGTTAAAAAAAGCAAATTTTGAATGCAAACAGAAAGTCACCAGATGGAAAATTGGTGCTACATATTCTTTCTGTCCCATTAGCCTTAATGCAAATATAAGGCTAAAGTAAATGACACAAATGAAAGGAACATTTAAATTTTATTTGAACGTTTATTCTTTGTAATTTAAATAATTGATTATTTCCACAGAATCCTAAAGGTTTGCGTCGCTGGTGAGGATCGAACTCTGCGTGATTAGTTTAGTTTCGTTTGTTTCACGACATATCAAACTTTTTCATGTTATTTAAGGTGGGATTCTATCGTCCAATAGATAGCTTTTGTTTACACAAGAGTCTAGAAGTTAGACATAGGTATAGTAAACGGGTGTCCCCTTTTGTTGGGGGGTACCATTCTTCATGGAGATCCAGTTGACGTATTCTTGATTTCCATCGAGAGAGCAGCTGCTTAGCCACGCAGTATGACAGATACCTAATATAGTTATTTAAACTGGTCTGGTATACACAGTAAAGAATCGGATTTAATAATTTGTGAACATATCTTGTTAGCTAATGTGTCATATTAGCCACTCAGTATCTACCATCGAAGTATATAACGTAAAAGTACAGATGTGATTATCCAGGAGAAAAGGGATCAAATATTCCTTTTGTTTATTTCTACGTATTTATTCTCTCATATTTGAACGTGTTTATTCTCTCATATTTGATCCATGTTATCTACAAACGTCAACTAGGTCAGAAGCGGAAAACATTGGAAATAGAGAAATAGAAAACTTAATGCTACCCAAGTAAATCTGAGCACCTTTTTTCTGTCACCCACCTGTTTACTTCTGGACAAAATCTCGATTGAAATGCATTGGTTAAAAAAAGAGAAAAATACCAAGAGGTCAGTAATCGTATTAAATAAATTTTAAACAATATATAATAATGAAACTTGTATGAAAATAATGGAAATTATAATTCTGTTTTTCAACATACTTTTCTTTTTTTCATTTCTTCAATAAAGAAAAAATTCTGGTTTTCCTGTCATCGAATTACACACAGAAACGTCAACTTCGGCATCGGATAAAAATTGAGTTTTCAACGCCTTATAATTTTAGGAACAGTTAGAAATTTGATGGGGTACCATGCCGAGGGTGTAAACAACTATGAATTATAGGCTTCCATTCGTTTGTGTCATTTGTTGACTACAATACCTATTCGTGATTAGCCACACCTTATTCTGTGGAGGTATTATTAGAGCGTTCGAATGGTTTCATTGCTTTCGTATGACTGAATTTCTCTTAGCGTGTAATTTTTTAATCCCAAAATTCGCTGCTTTATATGGAACTTGGACGTTGGAATAATGTCTGTTGAACACTATTAGTCAATGCAGTCAGAATAGTGAATACATTTGAACAGGGCTTTATATACTCACGAAAACATTTCCCTATTAACAATGCCACACAGTAGAAAACCTAATTTATCAATGGACGCTTATAGTTTAAAGCTAAGTAAATCTTGCACACAATAATATAATTTTCAGTTCAACATATTATATAGACAAATTAACTATTGCTCAGTGCATCAGTTACCAAGCAAAAAAGAAAAGCGCTTAAGTTTAAAAAATATTCGTTCAAATATATCGATTAGCTTATAATTTACAAGTTGAGAATTTTCTTCAGCTTTCAACTGTTATTTCAAGGTGTCAAGTCTGCCAAGTACTTGATGGTGTGAATTCAACGATAAAATTCTAACAAAGCAATCGTTTACACCTAAACAATTGACTTTCTTCTACTATCAAGATAACAACAAAGCGTAAAGTTCTTTAAATGTCCCGATCGATTATGGTTCGATTTCAAGTAACGATAGAATTTGAATTTGTTAGTGAAGAAATTAAAAACTTGTGGACAATTTTATTTAACCAATTTATAATTATCAATGTTTAAAAAATCAGTCAAAAATATTTTAAATCTGATTCGTATTTCCTTGAATATTTCAGAAGTCGAGGTTCTTCCCTTGCTTTCTGTTCAGGATTGGGTTTCTGGTCTTTTCTAAAGTCTTATTCTCTTTCACTCCCAGTAACCCCCTGCATCTTAGTGGCATCGTCGCTTTGCTTGGATGAATTGGTTAAAAAAATATAAGGCACATTTCTCCAATAAAACAGATTCTTTACAAATTACGCTACGTCGACGGTTACACGAGCATAAAGTCACTTTTTTTTACATTAATCACCTTCAAACGCTATGTATAGCATGAAGAAGCGGGATTTTTTAACATTATCAAAAGAAAAAGAAAATAATAGTAAAAGTCCTCTTCAGTAACTAGATTTTTCATTAATCCATATAAAAGAGGATCGTTGATAAATTTAAAAGATTAAACAATGAATCAACATTCTCAATAGAATCAAGATAAAACGTCATATAAGGTAATCCTTATCTGTCGTTTCATTATATATAAAAAAAACGAGAACAATAGATAGTCGATCAATTTAAGTAATACCAGTTAATTTTAGCAGAGAAAATCTTTTTGCTTATAAAGAGACGGTTGGCGCTTTGAACTAGGAAGAGATTCAAAGAACTTCAAATGTAATGAAGAACATGTTCTACTTAGAATGTTGAAATGGTCATTTGAAAAGGCGCAAGCATAAAAAGGATTATCAAAAAGACCAATCACTGAATCCGAAATGGTCTAGGTATGTATTAATGTTGTATTATGATGCAATTCATCATTCTTAATTTAAAATGAAAGATGCTACTTAATCCTAAATTATCATTATACTCTCGGCTCTTCATGCTAAAGACGATTTTGTTCTTCATTTTTGAACTCCGATATACCAATGAAATATATATTATTAGAAATTATGGTTAAAAGATAAAATAATCTTTGTGCGGCTGTCTGTCTATCTATCTATCTATCTATCTATCTAAACGATTTATTATTATGGCCGAATCATGAATATTGGTTTGTTCAGTAAAACATATTATAGGTGTGGGTTATAATGTGGGAAAGACAGTATTTTTTGAAGGATATATAGAATAATTGCTTTAAATTTTATTGTAAAATATTAGAAAAATCTTGTTCTCATTTAGAAAATAAGGAATATATTTGCTGGCATATAATGCGTAAATTTATTTGTTCAGTTTATCTTTATTATAGAAAAGAACAAGTAAAATGATTCTTGATAATGCTAGAGATGGCGAGAAATCAACGTTGGAAATAGAGTTTTATAATATCCTTATTTCTGTATACAGAAAATGTATGGTTCTATGAAAATTCAATCTGACTTCACTTGTTGATACATCGGTACCCGTATGATCACCGAAGTTAAGCAACGTCGAACCTTGTCAGTACTTAGATGGGTGACCGCTTGTGAATACCAGGTTCTTTAAGCTTGGATGTGCAGGTGGTGTAATGGATAACGACTCGGAATTTTTCATCGGATAATCTACTTTCACTTACACGCAAAGGTGGGAAAGGTATGAATCCATATCTTCCCCCAGTTATGGGTTAATTAATAAGGCTTTTATCACTAAACCATTATTATCCTCCAAAATGATTCTTGAAATGTAATTATATTTTCTGGCTTTAAATAACCTAGAAAAGGTTGATAAGTTGTAAAAAACAAATCAGTCAATCGATCTGATTTCAATAAATACCATTTTTAATGTCACATAAGACGCACTCTATTTTCAGAGCAAGAAAAATAATTTGTTCCTTGGCTTTATTCTTGATTCCAGAAGCGTAACATGCAATAAATATTCATTTAAATTATTCAGACTATTAGCCTCATCTTCACTGCCATATTCACAACGTTTCGGCCGTTGTACGCTCCAGCCTTCTTTAGGTTATTTCGAACCGAACTCTTTATTTCGTCCACCGGGCTAGATTGTTCTAGTTCCATGTGCCATGCCTCTTCCGGATGTCTCAGTTATTTCCCTTTAACTTAACTCTCCAAGTTTTCGTTCGGCACTGATGTGGCCTGGTACTGAACTCACAACTCTTTGAGTCTAAGTCACTGGATCTCACCAACGTCTTTATCAACTGCGCTTGGAGAGATATAGAAAGAAATTTCGAACTCCTTTTTAAAGTGCATTTTATACATGGAAAACACGGTATATGATAAAATTTACTAAATTATTTTCCCTAAATATGCAAACAAGAATCTGACTTATTTATTTAATAAGTAAATATCGTACAATACTTCTAAATAAGTGTTGTTTTATTATTGGATGTGCCGGTGGTGCAATGAAGAGCTGCTCGGAATGAGAAATTGAAGTGTCGAGTTCGAATTCTAGTCGAGCTCACTCCATTCCATTACGTTCAAATAGAATTGGGAAAGGTATGAATCCGTATTTTATCTCATCCAGGTATGGATTAAATGGCAGGTTAGACTGGGCTCTTTAATCGTGTTTGGTAACCAGTCCAGGAGAAGGAAAACTCTAAATTCAAAATCAGTTGTGCATGGGGCTAGCAACCCGATCTCCTAGAAGCATTTTTATAGATGTCTTTGTTAGGAAGGAAAGGATTTTATTCTTTTTGGAATTAAAGGTGACAATTAACAGATATTCTTTAATCTTGATAACCTTTGTTCGCAAAACTAATCTTTCATGTTCATATCTACTAATATAGAGGGAGGGATATATAAATTGTCGTCTATACTAAGCAAAAATGAAAATAACATCTTATTTTAACAGATATATTTACTAAAATTACACAAAAATATCTCGAAATACTAAAGAGTGACATTATTCAATAAAATCGCTATTGGCTTCAACCAGGGTCTCCAGACGACTTTGGAAACTCCTGAATCTCTCCTGGGCGGTCTCCTTGTTTAAATTGGTGAATGCTGTTTTAATTCAGTTCATCTTTGGTATTACAAAGAGTTTTCTTGGTCTCTCGTTCAACTGCGCCCTAAACATAATAATCAAAGGGATTGCAGTTTGGGGAGTTAAGTGGCCAGATGTTTAATATTGAATACTGTGTTTTTGTTTGTTTTTTGAACTGGATTAATTTTCTAAACTAACAGACTTTATTGAATTTAGTGAGAGAATCACCGATCCTTTTGTCACGGTACCTGATAAAGAGTTTAAGTGTCTCTTCCATTTCCATCAAACAAGTCTGTCTCTCACACCAGTCCCGGTAATACAAGCTATAAGTGGGGAGGTGCGTGGCTGAAAAGCATCTCTCTCTCTCTCTCTCTCTCTCTATATATATATATATATATATATATATATATATATATATATATATATATGGTGCGATGGATGAATTGTCGTCTAAATTACGCAAAAATGAAAATAATACTAATATCTCGTTTTAACAGATATGTTTACCAAAATTACACAAAAATATCTTGAAATGCTAAAGTGTAAATTTATTCAATAAAATCGTCATTGGATTCAACCACGACTTCAAGACGACTTAAGATCATGAATGCTGCCATAATCTTTGCCTTCTGTTCATCTTTAATGTTGGTCTCTCGCTCAACTGCATAATAATCAAGGGGTTGCAGTCTAGGAAGTTAAATGACCACATGTAGGGTAATGTGGTCGCAGAACTTGTTTGACAGCTATGACTGTTCTTCTGCTTTTGTGGCTTTTGTGGCTTGGTGTAGAGTCCTGTGATCAGACATAGGATCTTCCAGCAGTCACTCTCTGGATCTAAGACAGCTCTATTACCTCAAGGCACTTGATGTAGGCCTCCGTGTTGAGTCCGAGACCCTGTGGGAAGATGAGTGGAGGCATAACGTCGCCGTCACTAGTGATCACTCCAAACACAATGATGTTGACTGGAAATATTATTATTCTTTCCGAATCCTCTGAAATGTTTGTATTGGAATTTCCGGCACGAATGCCAAGCAGTACATCATGCTGTTTCCAAATTTCTGGCGAGTGAATCTCTGCCATGGTGCACTTTTTCTCACAGACGGACCCTACTATACTGTATAGTCGACAAAATCAATAACCACCAACCGACATGCGCAAAATTAAAAATATAAAATGGCGACAATTTACCGCCTAAACAGAATACAAAATATCTGCGGATTTAACTCCACTTTTTTTAGAATTTTGAATGCTGATTTTTAAGATAGACATGGACTCTTCAATTAGAAGATTAGTACAGCAGTTATTGTGATCGTGGACTTGTAAAATCTTAAAAGTCTATCGGTCTAATAAAATCAATGTAGTGTGACTACATTTCGAGTAATAATAAAAAAAGGACCAGCAATGTTATTGCGCATGAAGAATGATTTTGTAAAAGTTTTGTACTCATCAAGTAATAAATTATTATTGAATGAAGCATTGAATGAAAAAAAAAAAAAAAAAAAAAGAAAAAGAAAAAGCCTGTTTCAACCGAGCAGCGCTGTATTAATATATGGCACTTATGATGAACGATTGCCAAGGATCTTTATATTGAACACATTTCAAATTGCTTTTACATTAACGCTATGCAATAAAAACATTCTGAAATAGAATAGGTATCAAATTATTCTGCGTAAAAGCCACCGAAATAAACCATTTCATGATTACACAATAAAATAGCCATAAAAGAAACACAATAACAACAAGTTCATCAAATTTCTATGGTGTTGTCTGCAAGGCAATGTGATCTATATCAGTTCCCATCTGTATACGTCATCTATAAGCAAGCAACACCTCACAAAGCTTAGCAAGGGAAATAACTTTTCATCCCATTATTGTTATAACAGCAATGAATGAAAAACGATGCAAATTAAACTATTAATGTTAATAGTTATTATATAGGGATTATTGCGCAGTTAAATAATATAATTTGAGATTAATATACAAAAGAGGAAACTATACCTGTCTTGCCGATCAGATCTGGCATAGAATCAAATATGTTTGTTCACTGACCTTATATTATCGATGCAAATATATTTCTTCATTAGTGCAGGGAATCGTGAATTTTATAAATAAAATTTAGTTCAGTCTACAAAAACTAAACTGCAATGTCTTAGGTTAAAATCTCGGTTTAACGTGTTTGGCTCATATAGGCGATTAAAAAAAAACTATTGCTTCTCCGTTTCAGTTCACAAGATCAGGCACTGATCTATAATCCTTCTAATCCAGATTCAGGGACTTAAATTTTTAAAAGCATCGTTTTCTTCCAACATTTTATTTGGAAAAATACTATTATATTAGTGAAAAAGTTCATTTTTATGGTGTTAGGGAAATCTTAGAAGTGCTTTTGAAGTTTATTTAGTTTTTTTTGTTTGTGCAAATAGTAAACAAGCGTTAGAATAACTTAGAAGTTAGAAGAATTGGCTACGCCTGAACTTATGGGAAGGAACGTTGGTAAACGTGTAAACGTTTGTCATTCACATCAAACACATCAAAAAGTATTTTTATTGCAAGAACCTAAACGGAGGACCCGGGACAGCATTCATCATCTCAAACTAAAGGAAATCTAGTAAGTAAACAGTGCATGTGTTTAACTGTGAATTTCAGGAAGCTGAATAAGATCTGAATGCGCATTGTTACAATGAGCAGTTGGCAAGTTTGATGGCGTATTAGAAAAACTCGTTTTTTTTTTCTGGGCAAAGAAGGGGGCTGAGGGTTTTGCTCCTTGACTACGTTCGATATACAGTTTCTAATGGCACACAATAATCACTCATAGTGCTGGCATGTGTTATGGAAATTTATTCCACATCTGACGCATTCTCCATTGCCTTCAGATTATCACTAATGTTATTTAATACAACAGATCTACTCAGCGTTTCCTATAAAGTCAGAAAGATCAAATCATTCAATGGATTGAAAAGAGAATCGTTCATTTATGATGGAATAATATATTTTTCGGCAATGTCATAGAAAGTTAAAATACTTCAATGACTGAATATTTATGCTACAAATTTATATATAAATAATATATGAATAAAAATGTCAAGAATGCTGGAAATGTTTACCTTAGATTTTGCCAAATGTCAAAGGATTAGAGAAAGGTTTCAAGTATAAATTGATTTTATGGTTTTTATTAGGATTTAAGAACCAAATGTGTTAATAAATCTTTCATACAATCATTTTGTTTGTACAAAATCGAGGAAACTATGACAATCAATGGTTCCTATTATGATTGCTGGAATTATTGTAGTATCTTTTGGAGATACTATTGGAAAAGTGGAAAAAAACAAAACAAAACAAAAAACAGTTAAACAATTTCACCTTCATTTTTATTCAATAAAGCATAACCAACCATTAATATTGATTTTGACGAATATTTAATTTCATCTTCAATTTTAGTAGATTTATTTTTATCAAAACTTGATTCAGGTCGTTGATATACGGCAGTCAGTAAACAGTCTTCTTTAAAATTGCCAAGTTCTCTCAGCTGGTTTGTTAACTCGGTTAGCTTGAAGTAAAGTAAAGACGCGTGTGTTCAACGTTATCCGCGAGCTTTTAGTCTTTATTTCTGATTTTGCGTTGTCGACTTATTTTCGTAGATCGACGGCATATGGGCACCCCCCACCCCCCCAACTAAAACTGAATAGTAACACAAATCCAGGTCTGAATCAGTGATAATGGTTTGACTATGCATCATCTAATAAATAATAAACTAAAAATAAACCTTATTTAAATAGTAAGTAATTTTAACTTTCTAAAGAGATGCAAGTTTGGTTGAAGTTGTAAAAAAGGTTTACATTGCCTTTTATTTCGTTTTTAATGTTCAGTTCTAGCATACACTTACCTATTCTATATAAGTAAATAGGTCCGCATATATCCATGGGTTTGATTAGCCGGGAGTTGTGTTCCTATCGATTCAATTTTGATCTAAGTGCTTTGTTCTCACTATAAGCCACATTGGTCAAACCCCGGGAGGACAGCACCAAATTCGTATACCGGAAAGGCAAGTTGAAAGTTTCAATAAAATCATGCGTTACGCATGAATGGAATTAAGGTCAGAGTTGGCATAGCATCAGTTATTGACATTCTTCTATTTGTACACGTGATTTTTATTTTTCAGTTGGGAGCCATTACAGAGATGCAAACAGATAAAGATAGCAATGGAGAAGAAGGAACGAATAGGTGAGGGGAAGAAGGTAGGAGAGGCGAAAGATAAGAGAGAAGAATGAGGTGAGAAGAGAGAGAAGAAAGTGAAAAGAGAGAGAAGAATGATAAAGGAAGAGAGGAAAAGTGAGAGAGAAAGGAAGAGAGGAAAAGTGAAAGAGAAAGATAGGAAAAGTGAGAGAGAAAGGAAGAGAGGAAAAGTGAGAGAGAAAGGAAGAGAGGAAAAGTGAGAGAGAAAGGAAGAGAGATAGAAAAGAAATGAAAGGAAAAATGGGAAAAAGGGAGAGTGAGAGGAGATAAAGCGACAGAGTTGGGAAGAGAAATTGAGTAAAGGAGATTGTAAGAGGTTGAAAAAAATAGGAAGCGTGGTTTAAAGGTGACAAAGAGAGAGAGAGAGAGAGAGAGAGAGAGAGAGAGAGAGAGAGAAAGTGAGAGAGACACACACATACAGACAGACAGACAGAATGAATATAGAAGAAAGGGTATGTGAAAAAACAATTAATGGTAAATGATATAGTAATATATATATATATATATATATATATATATATATATATATTCTGATTTATATTGTAAATCCACATTTCGATTGACCAATATGTTGGCGCCGGTGCATAGTCTGATAAGTTTATTGGTTTAGGATTTTATTTTCTATCTTGACGAGTTTCCAATGGGTTTGTAAGTTCTGCGTACACAAAGAGAGAACAGGTATCTAGGTTTTAAGTGGCCCCGGCGTCTATGGTGTCAAGAATGATTTAAGCAAATCTTTAGGGCCTTGTAAATTTGAAGTTGTAATGTGAGAAGTGACAAGTCACTTGGCAATGGTCCAGTCACTATTTTTTCTCGATTCTTCTCAACAAGTAAAACGAGATTCAGAAGGTGTTGTTTTCATGTCCAAATTGTTATGAACTGTGGTTTTCGCATCGACGAAGAAAAATTATTTGAAGATTTCCTCTCAGCTCTGGTGTTGTTTTCATCATTGGTTGCATTTTCTAGATCAGATGCGGAGCTGTTAATAGATAGGTGCATAATTATTGTTGTATCTTTTACAGGCGCGGATCTTTCGAAATGAATATCTTTCGTTTATTACTTTTGTAAATTATGTAAGGAAAACTATTTGAATCGCTGTGAAATTTGTAATTAAATTTTGTTTATAAAAAAAAAGCAAATGATTGTACATACCAAAATATATCAAAAATATTTATTTTATTTATTGCAATTTTACTAATGAAGGTTACCTAAAGATTACGTTCAAGCATCAAGCATCATTCAGTGTTGAACTCATTGTAAATTCCTTTATTCACACACACACTCTATTTCCTGATATTGACCAGTTTTACCCAAAATATAATATACCTCAAAACTATATGTTTATGATGCATGTATATATATATATATATATATATATATATATATATATATATTACAATGAATCATTCAGGCATAAAGTAGATTATTAAAGTTAATGATATAAAATGGCGAAATCTCTTTGCAAACATATTTTTAAAGTTGCATTAACCTACAAATCTCTCGATGAATGTTATGATCTGTGTTTTTAATAACTACAAGCTGTATAAGGTCTTTTTTTAAAATCTGCTAGTACTTTCAACTGTACATACAGCCATCCTCAGGCATGGAAATTATTTTGCTTTTAGTAAATCCAGGTAGCAGCAAAGAAGAAAAATTATATATATATATATATATATATATATATATATATATATATTGTCACCATTTTATATTTTTTATTTCGCGCATGAGCGTTGTTTGGTTTTGATTTTGTTGAATGCACAGTATAGTAGGGTTAATTGGGCATCATCTGCGATAGAAAGAGCACCATGACAATTCACTGCGCCAGAAATTTAGAAAGGGCATGCTGTACTGCTTGGCATTCGCACCGGAATCTTCAATACGAACATTTCAGAGTGTTTGGGTGTCTAACCCGTATATATATAAATAGCTGAGAAAAATAACAGCATATGTGGCCTGACGATTGCATATAGCATGAAACAGACTGTCGCCTCTAAGTGTTGACTTCTATGTTCACTTTTGTATATATATATATATATATATATATATATATATATATGCACACACACTACCCTCCAAAAGTTTAAAATACCTAACATTTTTTTTTCTTAAAACCCTCTATAGAAAGGAAATAATTCAGAGTTTTTAGGTAAATTTTTATTAAATGTATAATGTTAAATTTATTACGTAACATATTTTTTACTCCGTAACAAAACAAAAATATGAAAAATACTAAATATGCGATTCATCAAAATATCCACCCTTCGCCTTGATAATTGCTGAGCATCTTTTTGGCAATCTTTCGACCAATGAAAGCAAATATTCACCTTGTAATGTTTTACCATTCCTCTTTTAATAAAGTCCGCAGGGTTTCTGCACTACTTAGTTATTGCTTTTTGATTTTACAGTCCGATTCATCCCAAAGTAATTCGATGGGGGTTGCAGTCAGGTGACAGTCAACTTATTTTCTTCACTTTTATTCTGCAAATAGTTTTAACATAGTATAAAGATATGTTTCGAGTCATTATCTTGCATAAGATCAAATCTGTCACCGATCAGCCGTGTCTTAGATGGAATGGCGTGGCTCTGTAGGATAGAGTGATATCAATGTTGATTTAATATTCCTGGAATGGCGATAAATAGCGCCAACTGTATTACCTGCAAAACAGCACTCTACCATGCTTTACAGTTGGCACAACACAAACAGTAATCATTCGTTCACTAGATATTCGCCTCACATATACTCGCCGACGAGACTCGAAGATCTCAAATTTGTATTCGTCAGTTCAGAGGACTCGTTTCCATTGATCGACAGTACAGTTTGGATGTTTTTTCGCCCATATAAATCTCTTACTTTTATTCGCCGGTGCAAGCAGTAGTTTCCTGGGAGCACAATGGCAATTTAGACCCGCTGCAGTGAGTTTTCTCCTAATTGTTGATGCAGACACATTAGCTCCACCGGATTCACTTGTGCAGAAATTTGAGGGACAGTCAGATTCGAAGACTCGTGGTACTGATGAACTTATTTGGAAGTGGACTTGGCCGCGGCTTGTCATTTTTTCTTGTTTCCACATTTCTCACAATAGCGGAGCAAACTGTAGTGTATGAAACTTTTTTTGATATATCTCGTCAACTATTGCCTCCATAACGTAATGTGACGTTGGTTTGCCTCTTCTCAGGTGATAAATTACACTTCTTGTCCATATTAAGATTGAATCTTCAGAATTGAAATTATCATCAATAATTTTAATAACTGTACTTGAAACATATAATAGCAATTATGAAACATATATTTAGCGTTGGTTCCTCATTTGACAATGCATAAGGAATGTCAATTGTAAATCTGGACACCGTTGTTGAAAAATAGATGGCTCTTAAACAATTTAGATTCAGCCTCCTCATACTCGGGGTGTCGGGTAAACGAGCCACCGCAATAAAAATGTTATTTCATATCGAATGTACCCAAACCTTGTGTAATGTGTTATTACATGTAATATTAGTCCCAAACTATCTATATTTATAAAATTGACCATAAAAATCGGCTTTGAAATATCATTTTTTAAATAAGGTAGTGTATATATACTTTTCTGCCACGCACCTCCCCACTTATAGCTGTTATCACCTGAACCGGTGTGAGAGACAGACTTGTATGGAGGAAAAGGAAGAGATAATAAAACTCTTTATCAGGTGCCGTGACAAAAGGATTTGCGATTCTCTCATTAAACTTATTAACGTCCGTCCGTTGGATTTGAAAATTCGTCCAGTTCAAAATACAAACAAAAACATTGTATTCAATATTAAACACTGACGCAGACTCTGCAGGAGTAACCGAACCGAACCGATCCAAAACGAACTGTTTGTAAATTTCTTTATTGTCCTTCCACATATCAAATAAATAGAAAAAATATAAAATATATGCAAAGAATATCAATGACATCAATTCACACACACACACGCAGGAACATACACACACCCATATATATTTGTGCATATGTATTTCGGTGAGTGAATGTATGCGATTGTAGTCGGAATGAGATAGAGATTGCACTTGTTGAATAATTGTTGGCCCGAATCTGGTTATTTGTAGCTATTTTATAGTGTTGGTAACATTTTACGCATTTTATTATTATTACTGATTGCTTAATTATTAACATTAGTAAAAAACAGTAGTGAACAACCTATGTCACTAAAACAATATGGTGTAAGATTTCCATTGCTTTTTCTTTGGCTCTTAATGTATCAAAAGGCGTGTCTGATAATTTGATGTTCATTGTTGGATGTATGGTTATCGGCGCGGAAAGTGAAATCAGGGATCCGTGTTCAAATTTCTGCTTAGTCAGAGACTTTGTTTGGAAAATGCATGAATTCCACCCACGGTATACCGAGCTCGCTAGCGAATTTAGACGAAAGACCACTCTGAATTCAAAACGGTACAGAAAAGCAACGAGAGACACCCCTCCACTATTTTTCCCAAGAAGTTTTGATAATTCACAGATTATAAAGCAAAGGAATTTCTGGAATATCATAATCGCTCACACTCTGAAAGGACATGACAATGTACAGGGAATTAATGCTAACTTTGAAGTAATAGAAGATTAGCTTCAGTGAACAGCATCGAAGAACTGCTGCTGAAGACATTTTTCAAAGAGATCGTGATAGCATAGACTAACATAGAGGTAAAATATGTGTCGGATATTTTCACTATTTTTCTGTAGAAACACAACTCTATGAAGAATTCATTGCTGTATAGGAGATTAGATATTACATAGATGTTGGTCATTCTTTTTTGTGGTTTCAAGTAAATTTTCTCTTCTTTTAATTCATCCGCCATTCCTATATTCCTTCATATTTCTGAGTCATATCTTCAGGCTTGTGTTACTATACTACATAAATATAAAAGGTGTGCCAGTAGAAATAAAGGTCACATTCAGGTCACATTCAGGTCCCACGGAAAAAGAATTTGTAATATTACACACTCAAATGTTGGATTTGAGGCAAGAAGCCAAAATTTATTCACAAGTCATAATTTTCGTTTTTTATTTCTTTTTTTAACTCATTAAATATTTTATATACACCTCAAGATTCCATCTCCTGTGGTGAAAGAAATTTTATATAATGTGGATGTTTCCTTTGTATAATAATAGCTTCTTGTTGAGCTTTTTAGTGCATTAAGTGCTGTATTATTTTCCACTAATATTTGTCATGTAATTATAATTGTACTTTGTACTGATCAACCTGTGGATTAATTGCTTGTATTTGGACGACTGACAAGTCAACTTACGAGAAATTGGGGTGCATGTGTGGCTGATAGAATAGTTTAATGTGTTTTTTAATTATTGATATTGTCGATGATATCCATTGATGGACATGAGAATTCACTAACAATGCTATTTATTGGCAATAATTAAGTTACATGTTTTGAAACTAGCAAATGATAAATGCATGTTACTTGCTGGGATCGTTAAGTGGTATGTACCGCCGATATATTTATACATACATACATACATACATATATATATATATATATATATATATATATATATATATATAAGGTACTACTAATACATGTGAGAAAACGACATTATTTTTGCACCAACCTAATATATATATATATATATATATATATATATATATACACTGGTACGTCTATTTCAAATACGAATGCCTGATTAAAAATAAATCCATTAATTATATCTATCTATCTATCTATATCTATATATATATATATATATATATATATATATATATATATATATATATGTGTATGTACGAAGGTCGGCTGAAAAGGTCATAAGCCTATCAAGATATAAATGTAAATAAATGTAAGCAGACACACCAGTTGGTTGACTAAAAGACATGCAAGTGTACCAGAATACAACAAATGGTCGGACATTCTGGTACCCATTGCGCATGCACACACACACACACACATACACACACATCTCCTGTTATATATTTAGAGATCTTGCTCTCTCTTTCTCTCTCTCTCTCTCTCTCTATATATATATATATATATATATATATATATATATATATATATATATATGTATACATGTAACTATCTGTGAGCTTACTTACGTTGTTGAAAATTATAGTATATAGATATTTAAAGCTTAAAGCGTAACGTAGTCTGGTACAATGCTAAGGGGAGGTAGAAGAGGAGTAGGAAGAATATGCTGCTAATTATTGCACTACAACAGACACATTTCTTTTTCTAATTGTTTAATATAGACTTTTTACCAATATAATCGATTTTTGAAAAGTGGTATAAATTAATTGCTTTACAAATCTAATTATGCTAAAGCCAAATTAGTAATATGTAACTTACTTAATAAAAAGCTGAATATAGTGGATTTCTTCAAAACATTACTGGTTAGCTATATTGTTCCCTACTAGTCATCGTTTCTTGTATGTCTTCTAAAGTCAAAGTATTAGTAATTACTAATGAAGACCTATTTATATTATACCAGCTACTGAAACCAAAAAATTATCCTGTCTTGGAGAAGAAGCGATGTCAAGTTCCTTTATCAACAATACTTTTAATTCTAGTATTTTGGATTGAGAAGTTACTGAAAGACACCTAATGATGACCAAAAAGAAAAAAAAAAGTAACCAGAAAACATGAGATGTGTTCAGTAATTTTAAAAGCAGTAAAGAATAGGAGCAGGAGAATCAATTTAATAAAATAAGACCATTTACCAAAATGACATCTAAGAAAATTCGTTATAAATATCATTCTATCTTGGGATGAGATTTTAAAGTGATACATCAAGGAAGTCGTTCAAAGAGGTATAAAATGACCGCTATCATTATCTAGAAATTGATGACTTCTAATTTAAAAGTAGATTACTTGAAACATAAAGTAATTGCTATTACAATTGAGTGGCCGCTGCAAATAAAGACAATGTGATATTAACGTGCAGTCTACATTTTGTCGCAGTACGGTATTGCTTGGCGATTACATACAATTTGCGATTACAATGGCATCAAGGTCAGTTCATGAAGAAAGTATGGAATGACTATATTTCATTCAAAAACTGCTATACTATTATAAGAATGCAACAATACAATTCATTGCAAGAAAAAATTATCATGTTTTCTTACAATACATATGACCTCTTCGAACAGTTAAAACAATTTCTTCTTGTCACTGTTACTAGTAGTATAAACATTACATTTAATTGTGGAAAAGGCAATAGGCTTCTACAACCAATGATTGGTCAACACTGTGGAAAAGCTAAATGACAAGTTGTTGATCATGAATGTTAATTACGAAAGTTTATTCGTGCTGTAACGTCTTTGATTCTTATTGGTTGACCCACATTTGTGGTCTTGTGTCGCGCTAATGTAAATAACGTGTGCAGAAAAAATTAGAAACACTTGTGGATCGTAAGTTTTGGGTTTCACGTTTCAATCCCGTTTCATTGGAAGCACATCTCAACCAATTTTGAAAATCATATTTTTTTTTCTTGCAACGAACAAAGCAGTGACATAAAGGGATTTCCCTTTTAAGGACAGACAAAAGAAAATTAGAATTCTTGACCTCAGGATGTCAAGTTCTGGGACGACAAAATCGTAAAGGTCACCGATGGCGAAAGTTAATGGAACAGAATGAAACATGTTTAGTTGAATAAATCTGTGGATAGATATCTGAATATTGTTTTTGAAATTCACTTAAAAAATGCTGCGAAGTGCCCAATATATCAATTTTCATAGACTTGCTAAAGAGACCAAGTATGAATGAATGCAAATTGCATTAAACAATCAACTTGATGAGCCACATAACAAAACTAATAATTAAGAATGCTATGGAATAAAACTTGTAGCAGAATAAATCCAGAAATAGAGGAAGAACACTGTTGCATTGTTCAAAATGATGAAACAAAAATTGCTATATACGTATATGATCACTATGCTGTCAGAAATATAGACTCCCCTACAGGGTGTAACAGCAATGGATAATTGTCCATCCCATAAAATGTTCAATATCTAAAAGCAAAAAACAAAAAAAAAAAACAAACAAAAAAAAACTAAACTAATTGAGTTTCTTTTTTCCAGGTTTTCAGATAGAACGGTTAGCCATCTTGACAGTAAGAATCACTGAAAAAAACCTTTGAGTTATTCAGCTAGAAAAGAGAACGGGTTAAAATTGTTTTGTTTCAGCTCAACTATGTATTCCCAAGTGAGCAATGGTGGGAGGGAAAGAATCATTCAGGCCTTTAGTAAAGGTGCCAACATTCATATTGTGGCCTCCATCTTCAAAATCCATCCAAGAACCATGAAGAGAACGGTGAATAAGTTTCAAAAAGAGGGAACAGTAGAGAGGAAACCTCGATCCAGATGTCACAACTGCAAGAGGGATCATCATTTCAACTTCAGGAGCTAAATACATTTTTATCGTTCAAAGTAGAGTCCAATAGCGTTATAAAAACCTCGGAGAATTCCAGTAAGATATATTTAATCATTTCTAAGATACAACAATTCATAGTTTAATCTAAACAATTGGACAATTTTACTGTTACACGATTTGGACAATTTTGCTGTTACAACCGGTACATCAGTTTTTCCTAGATTAGCCCGAAGAACTTCCCGAAATATTAGGAAGGCTTGATCTCCATGAAAAGAATATATAATTCATAATCTGTATTGCGACCAAACGGCTTCAAGTGTGATGGGCTCGATTTGGCTATCTTACCTTCGACGCAACATTTGGTGCGGCTAAGGCTGCAGTAATATGATGCTGGGCCCAGTTTACCTTGCTATTAACCTCTAGCTGATAGTAAAAGATGGAGTCATAATTATCCACCGGTCTCTGTTAGAATTTGAACTCTGCCCGCCAATCCAATTTTAAGCGCGGATAACCGCTACGCTACTAACTCATCCATTATGAAATGCATCAATGTATAAAAATATTATAGTCTATTAAGAATTTCCAGGTAGTAATAGGGAATCGGTAAACAGATTAGGAACTTTATCTACAGAACTTTAACCAAAAAGGTATGCCTACAATTACTTATCATACAACTTTGGTACTTTACAGCAAGAGATAAAATGAGTAATCCAGTTTATCCAAAACAGCTGTTGCAATTTTGTTGTGGCTGCTATGTCCATTGCCAGTCTCGTCAGAGGAGTGTAGGTATGACCTCAATAGCAGTTAGCAAATCTCTGAAGAGTTAATTTACACAGAAACATTACAAATAAAACTGTGTCCCCAGTTTTATGCCTTTTCGATGCAAATATGTCTTTGAAAACTTTTTTTCTCTCAGGGTAGCTTAATCGTGTTGTATATGTTTCTTTTGTGTTATCGCATAATAACCATGTCTCGAATTAGCGATACGCATCAATAGTGAATGTTTTTCCCCCATTATATAACTACGATCATCGTGGAAGTCATTTGTCTGAAGCCAATGAAATAACTTGTTATCAATAACGTTTACGGATTTAATGCCTGGCTGTTATAAGTTGTTGAGACCACAAAGAACCAATTTACGTATTTTAAATGCTTGTGTATATTTCTAAAACTCTACAGCATGAACTTTTTAACAAGGAAATGATAGCATAGTTTAGGATATGAGGGATAGAATTTACTTTCCCATCATAGTAATGCGCACTTTCAGATAAGAAACATTGGGGGAGAAAGACAAGTAATCGATAATTTCTATAAGTAACCAGACTGAAAATGTCTAATGAACAAAGAACACTCATTTGCAGATTAAAAGTATATTCGCGCTAAACAATACAAAGATGCTATCGATAGCAGTATTAATAAAAGAAAAAAGAAAAATAAGAAGCAAGGTTATTTGGCAATGCCCGGTTTGCAATAAATTATAACATTTGACAGCTTTGTACTGTACATTCCAATTCTCTCAAAAGAAATAAGAAATGACTTTTATTTAATACAAAATAAAAAAATATGAAAGTATATTTCTTCTTCTTTTATGTGCCGTGTCCCTTCATAACGTAGGCGATCATGGCTCTCCACGTCCCTATCCCTTATAGCTCTCAATATGTTTTGTCCTTTTGCTACTTCTCCCAAACCCTGTTCTGTCATCCACTTACTTAAGCCCGCTAGGTATGTCATACGTTGCATTCCCTTGTCTCTCTTTCCCGGTATCCGCCCCGTGGGGTATCAGATTCTCCAAGCCCCCCTTTCTCATTACGCATCCCAGAAATTTCAGCTTCCCCTTCCTGATGTTAAGTATAAGCTTCTTTCTTCTTTGCATCCTTTCCAAAACCTCATCTGTAGAACCATACCACCGTTGCCTCGAATCTCTTCTTCATCTTTAAAGTCATCCTTAAAGGAGGGAAGATATCACGTAACAGTTCAGTAATGCAAAATTCAAAATTGGTAAAGCAGCGTTTTAGGATTTCAAAACACGAGACAAGACCGACAAAAATCGACACTCACCGGCAATATTTGCTAAAAAAATCCTCTATAACTATCATGGGCAAATTGCTACCTGCATAACTTTCTGATGAACATGCCCAATTTCATGAGGAAAATAACATTTGATAAATTTTGGTTTGTTCTCACTTATTCACTCACACAATCTCTCATACATAACTAAATACATAAACAATGATTAAGTGCAATGTTTCTTGAATATTTAAACTTTCGTTGAAGGTAAAGTTTTCATCATTTTAAACCATTGGCGATTTTCAATAAGGAAGATCAGGCGTGTAAATATATTTTGCTTTATAAGCAGGAAAAGTTCATAATATTTTCTTTCTCTGTGGAAGAAATATATTTTTTTTATTTAAAATTATTATTTTCTTTTTTACTTTTTCAAGTGAATAAAAAAAAAATTATCACACGAAGTGGCGTGTGTTATTCACATATCTCGTGCGGTCCACTTGTTGGAAGAGGGTGATCCATACATCTGTTAAGATACGTGGATGACAATGAAACCGAAATAACTCTTAACAGAATCGAGAAGAAAGGACTAATTATTAATTGTAGGAAAATGGAATCTATGACCATCAGTAAAAAGGGATATAGTCTAAGGAGTGAACAAGTTATTTAACTGATGGCGTTAAAATTAAACAGCTACAGTAGTTTAACTATTTGGACGAATGGTAGAGAATGTGATACAGAAAACGGAAGGCGTATAGGTATAGTGAAAACTGCCTTTCAGAAACTAAGGAAAGTATTAAGAAACAGGAAAATTTCGTTAGAAACAAAGAAAAGAGTACTGAACTACTGTACAATATCTAATTTCCTATATAGTAGTGAATAGAAGAGAATTTCGTCAGGGGTGAAGTAACAGTGATGCTAAAGAGGAATGGTAAGAGGATGGACAGGGCATATGAGCAACAGGGAAGTTTTAAAAATAATAGGAGCGAAAGATAATTTATACTTACAATCAAAACGAAACAACTGAAATTTCTGTGACACATAATGAGGAAAAAGGGCCTAGAGGATTTAACACCCAGTGGTCATATTGCTTGAAATAAAAGCAGTGGAAAGATCGAGTAACCTACCTAATGAATCTGAGTAAATGGATAGCAGAAAAGAGACAAACAGGGAATGATAAAGAAAAATAGACAAAAGTTTTGGAGATCTCTATCATTGTTCACGTCTTAAAAATAACATGGCATATACATGTGTACCAAATTATTATCGAGATAACTTTTTTTCTAATATTTCCATAACCATCCAATCAATACACACACAACTTTCACAGAATGTTGGCAATAATGGGCTGCGCAATCACTGAAATTTTCGTACTGATCTGCGCAATGTAAACAAACTGGCGCCATATTTGTTATCAGCACAGTGATTTGAGCGTGCCAAATTATTAGAAAAGTATAAGAATTTAGTGAAAAGATGGGCCGTAAAAGCAGTTTAAGTGATGCTGAAAAGAAAACTATCACCTCAGAACTCTCAAAAGGTAAATCTACCCTAGAAAATTTTAAAATGATAGGGAAGTGTCATCAAACAGTGAAAAATTCACAGCCGACCCTACACAAATACGCAAAAAGGCAAGCCGAGGGTTATTTTTTCACGTCGTCTCATGTCACGACTTAAACGAGAGGCCACGAAGAACCCTGGACTTACCAGTCAAGAGCTTTTCAGTCGTATTGGGGATCCTACTGTGTCTAAAAGTACTCGGTGTCAGTAAATAGGGAAATAGCAACAACAGTCAAACCTGTATCGAAGTCTCCTTTGACGAGAAATTACATTCAAAATCGATTGAAAAGGGCCGAGGACAATATGAAGATTGACTTCTCTAAAGTTTTGTTCACCGACGAAACTCGAGCAACACTTGATGGGCCAGATAGATGGTGCAAAGGCTGGGTAATGAACGGACAGAATCGCCATCAGTGTTTGAGACGCCAACAAGGCGGTGGAGGCATAATGATCTTGGGTGGTATTAATGGAAACACATTAGTGGGCCCATGGAGAGTACCAGATGGCGTCAAAATGACTGCTGATGCATACATAGCATTTATGAAGGAGCATCTTGAACCGAGGATGAAAAGGCAAAGAGTTGCCTTCAGAAGGGCCATTGTTTTTTTTTATGCAAGATAATGCTTCCTCACACGCTGCTCACAAGACTACTGAATATTTGAAACAGTTAGGCTTCGATGGACCTCGAAAAATGAAGTAGCCAGCAAATTTTCCGGATTTGAACCCAATCGAAAACCTTTGGAGCATCATGAAGCGAAGACTGTACGCCAACGGACGACAATTCAGTAGCAACGCTGAGTTGTGGGAAGCAATTCTTGAGATATTTCGCGGCATTACAGCAGATGACATCATACAATTAACAAATTCTATGGATCGTCGACTTTTTCAAGTAATTTCAAAACAGGGAAAGCACATTCTCTATTAACTTGTTTAAAACTGTGCCTTTGTATCTTATTATTTGTTTGATTATCTTATTTATTAGCTTCTTTTGATCATAAACATTCACGTTCAACATTAATAAACGTTTTGTTTGCTCAATTCAAAATTTCACTAAACCTTTCTAATACCGTGCTGATAACAAATATGGCGCCAGTTTGTTTACATTGCCTGGATCAATACGAAAATTTCAGTGATTGCTCAGCTCAGTGTTGCCAACATTCTGTGAAAATTTTGTATGAATTGATTGGACGGTTTTTGAAATATTAGAAAAAAGTTATCTCGATAATAATTTGGCACGCAGTGTATAAGATGAACCATATTTAGTCTAAAATATAGAATTTAAAAATGTTTGGCATTGATTGAATATCAAAACCGCAATCAGATCTACAGCTGGTACGGAGGAAATCGATATAACATATCATAGTCTGTCACAAAGCTACAATATTGCAGCTCCTAGTGACATTCAAGTTCCTAGCAAATGATTGAACGATTAGCTTTTTTTCCATATCACTCTCTTGCAGATATCCTCACGTTCAATATGAACGATTAAATCCAAGAAGACAATTGATTGTTATTTCTCTCTCTCTCTCTCTCTCTCTCTCTATATATATATATATATATATATATATATATATATATATATATATATATATTCTGCGTCTCCAATTTTAATACTTTAAACCAACATTAAATACTTACATAGGCTACATATGCACCACACTCTCTCTCAGGTTAACTTGTACTTGTCGAAACTTAGTGCAATTCGTACATATATCAATCATCACGTCACAAGCAGCCAAATAGTAGATTATACTAAAATAGCACTCACTGCTAGGAAAGACTGAAAATATTTGAAGCTATTCTTATATAACAATCAGAATTCAATAAAATATATCTCACCATATGAAAGGATACTTTAAAGTATATAAACTATTTAGCATGCGTATAATAATAAAATGATGCATATAAAATGATGCATATAAAATATTCTTTTTCCGGTGCAATCAAGCTCTGTGAAATCGTTCAACTCTCTTGAACTCAATGGTTGAATTTGAATTGTAGCGTTCCCCAAAATACCAGGAGGCAACCAACAAAATATTTTATGCCATAATGACAAGCAAGTAGTTCTTTATAATGACTGAAACGGTCGAAAGTAGATAGAGATAAATAAATAGATAGATTGATAAATAGATTGATTGATAGGTAGGTAGGTAGAGAGAGGGAGAGAGAGAGAGAGAGAAAGAGAGAGAGAAAGAGAGAGAGGGGAGAGAGAGAAAGAGAGAGAGAGGGCGAGAGAGAGAGAAAGAGAAAGAGAGAGAGAGAAAGAGAGAAAGTTAGCAAATATATTTTGCGCAGCATTACTATTAGGTTGGTGCAAAAATAATGACCGTTTTTGATTATTATTTTTGCACCAACCTAATAGTTTGATCTTCACAAGCTGCCCTCCCCCTACGTATGACCTTGTACCAAAGGTAAACCATGTTTGATAAATAGCCATATGCTCGTTTTTATACATATGCCTATCTATGTATAAACCGCTCATTTTCTCTCATCTTCTCCTCCCCCCCCTCTCTCTCTCACTATATATATATATATATATATATATATATATATATATATATATATATATATATGTTGTCAAGTAAGCCCCTCTCCAGATTATTGTATGTATATAAGCATTATCAAAGTTATATTGACATAACTTCAGAAATATTTCTAGCAGAAATCCATTAATCAAAGCCAATGAGTGAGGTCGTAGGCAAAGTTATCAGCAGGGTTTCTGAAACAGAACTTATCTATTTTGCTATAGAGCAGGATGTGGTGAAGATAGACTGACGAAAGAGGGCTGAGACAAACTGTTTTTCGATTTTAGTCAAATTTCCGGGTGAAAAAGGAAAATTTTTGGTCAGTGTAGGGGTTGACCGATAAAGTCTTTTTGGTCGATCAGTAACGAGTAAGCTTAACAGTTGAGTAATGACCATTGTTCAAACATTTTTACTTGTAGAATTACCATAGCAACTACAAAGAAGGTATTTGGCTAGCTTCCATCTAATGGACAGCTTTCACCGTTTGAGGTCCTGATTGGTTTTGTGATAAGTCATTTTTAATGGATGTCTGACCTTCAACTCCATAAGCTTTTAATTTCTCTTGAGCGGTAGAATAGAGAATTCGGGTGAGTAAATTTTCACTTCGGAATTTAGTTTTCTAAGATGAACGTTTAATAGGTAAAAGTCCGCAGAATTTGGATAGTTATAGTCAAAAGTATTTTATTGTGCAAAACTGTCATCTTTCGCGCCACTGTGAAGTCGGTTTTAATGTATAGTGCCACCTGTTTGGATATTAAATACGGTGGAGTAGTGGATAGCGGCTCGGATTGAGGAATCGGAGAGGCAAGTTCGAATTCTAGTCGAATCCATTACATTTACTTACGTGCTAATACCCTTAGGAATCCTCTTTCCCCCACCCCCAGTTATGGGTAAATAGCAGGACAGACCGGGTTCTATAGCCTTGGATGGCAACTGTTCTACCTCAGAAAGAAATGGCAACCTACTGCGGAAAAAAATCTGCCTCATCAGTCGTGTATCGAAAGATACATGATCGCCTAAGCGTATATAATGCAGGCACATAACTGACTGATTGAGTCTAAGCTTGATTTAACTTACACCCGGATCTTGAGAACTATATTTAACATCTCTTGGAGAGCATATCCAACTAAATCACAGCTCTATGGAGACATCCCTGATATTTCTACAATCTTATATGAACGCAGAATGAAACGAGCAAAAACAAGAACTCGTGAGTGATGTACTGTTCTGGACACTCCACCATAACAATAGATGGGTTGGTCGTCCAGCAACTACCTACATTGTCCAACTATATCATGACAATTGATCCTACGCTAATAACCTTGATGTAGGACTTGAAGGTTGACGTGATAGACTCCTGAATGTCCTAGCTTGCGCGACCGAATAAAAAACAAATCCCTCTCCGTATTTGAAAAGTGAAGTTACTAAGGAATTCTTTTTGTAATCGTTACAAAAATATAGCTATATACAAGAATAGATCAATAATCAATAGTCTGTTGATTATGTTCGCCTATCGATATCACTGGATATGGCCTGGAATAATCAACTGGAAACTACTTCACTATCTTTTCCAAGATGTAACTGCAATTTACAATAATAAAGAAAAGGAACCTGTTGCGAGCAATGATCATTTACGTCCCCGTAGGGATATGGGATTTAAAAAAAATCAATATCATCGAAAAATACGACTATTTAATAAATGAATATGGGGCGTCTATTTCAAATACAGTGTATCCACAAATATAAGGTTTGAGGTAAGAAGTAGAATATGATATATGATTTCAATATATCAAAAAATGTTACATTATAGAATAACACAATGGTAAAAATAAGTAACATGTTTCGTCCTTTAAATAATAATCTTATTCATTGATTTATGTCGTGGGATGGAGGTGAGAAAACAGAAACGAAAACTTCGATTACAATTATGCGCCGAGGAGAAACGCTGAAGATTTTGAGGTGATCAATTTTAAATTTAATTATTTTTTTTTTGCGCTCAACGTGTCTAGACACGAACTCTCAGCAGATTTAAGTTAGTTTTCAAACATTTTTGTGTTTTTTCTTCTAATTTTGGTATTTGGTGACCAGATTCTTACAACATTGCCAATTAAGGGTAGAATTCCTTGTTCCTTTCTTTATATTTTTTGTTCATTACCATTTTGCTCTTTGTCTTGATTAGTCTTTCTACGCTGAGTATAAAACTAATTATTCTTTTACTGGGTTTCTATTAAATATCTTTTCCACTGAAGATTTTCCAGTAAATGCCAATCTACTAGAGTAAAAGACATTTGTGTAGCGTTTTTAACAAATATAGAAGGATAGAATCACATAAACAAGCACAAAACGCGTATATATATATATATATATATATATATATATGAAGAAATATAGTCTTAAGGTGTGCTATATTTATGGGATAAAGTGCTCAATATCAGAGATAGAGTGTGTGTAAATATAAATATAAATATAAACATATACTTCTATGTTCACTTTATGTACAAATGTAGTGATAAGAGAATTCTTTTTTACTGGTAAATTTTCCGTCAAATGGCATGAACCTTAAAATTTAAATTCAAACTCATTTGTAAATTAATTGCACCTTTATTGAAATTAAAATAACTGATCCAAGTGCAACTTTTGGATAATAAGTGCGACATTACTGTAATTATTGAACAATATGGTTCATGCCACTTTGACGGAAAATTTACCAGTAAATAAATAAATAAATAAATATATATATATATATATATATATATATATATATAGATAGATAGATATATAATTGAATAAGTTAAAAAGTTATGGAAGCATTTGCTTTAGTTTTAGTACTGCTCTTAAATTAAAAAATGTCTATGTACCATAGTGAAGAGCTTATCCAGCCAAGGAATTACCATGAAAGTATTTATAGAAAAGACACAGAGACGCAACCTTACGGAGGTGGGAAAGTGACTGATGTTTAGACGACAGATCAGAACCAATATTTCTACTTTGGATTGGTTACCTAATTCATCAGTTACAAATAATAATTTTTTCATTTACCATTTGTGCCTAATGAATTGGGGTAACCACGAAACTATGTTTATTTATTAATATATGCATAGAGCATATATTAAGCTCTGTTTACTACATTGAGGACTTTTTTCTTTATACCTTACTTAAATAAATATTTATTTGCTCATCTGTATATGTACGTTATCACACGCATATATAATTGCTAATATCTCGTTATTTAGATTATAGTCACACACACACACAAACACACACACACACACACACACACACGTGTGTGTGTGTATTTAGGCAGCGAATTCTCTTTCAGGCTTGTTATATTTGCTTATTTTGATCATAATCCTTTCATATGCACGAATTATTCGTGAATATGATCAAAATAAGCAGACATAACTTTTGTAATTTATTCAATTATATATATATATATGTATATATTTAATTTTTTTTGTGTTCTGACAAGAGCTTTCTTTTCTGGACAAAGGGTGTGTAAGAACTGTCCAAATGTTTTATATTTCCGAGCGCTTTTGGCTATACCTTTAGCCATTATCAAGGATGATTCAATTTTCCAGCTTAATTGACTTAATAAAAAGCTTAACCGTTGTACCTTGTCTGTCATTTTTAATGAAACATGCATAAAGGAAGGATTGCTGCCTAAATATACAACTATATATATATATATATATATATATATATATATATATATATATATATGCGTTTGTGTGCTTGTTTATCTGCTTGTATTATTCTATATTTATTAAAAACGCTACAAAAATCATTATTAATAAACATCAACCGTGATATTTAGTAAGCTTAACCTATTATGGCAGAAAGTAAATATTGGATGAAAAAAACAAACAAAAAAACACTCCCCCCCCCAAAAAAAAACTGTATTTTGTTAATCTCCCAAGTCAAGAAGCATCTACTTGCCTTAAAATTCTGATTCTTTTACACGAGTCCCGACTACTGGCCCAGCCAATAAAAATCTACTAGTAGCTCGGCTAGTAAGAATTCACTGAAATAGTTCTCAATCACGAATGGTATTAAATATTATCATATTTAACACATTTCTACGCACGCATATACAGAACCACCCAGAAACAATTCCAGTTGTATAAAGTATTCTGCGTTTGTGTATTCATATATATTCATATATATTGTGTATTCATATATGTCTTTCACTCTTATACTTATGATTAAACTAATATATTTTTAGCTGATATATATTTTAGTTCTAATACATAGACGTAAGTTCAATAATATTGAAAACTTCCAAGCGCTTAGACATAACATTAAATAAGAGAATTCTACCAGTCAAGAAAATTAGATTTTCTTGGAAGTATTACATTTTTCTTTCTGTATTTTTCTTTCTGTATTTTTCTTTGTGCTTTTATTTATGCTAAAGAAAAACTTAAAAGCAAAGTAAATCTATAAAAGTTGGAAGTGAATTAAATTTCAGTGTTGGTTTCATGAATATTGTAGAAATGTCAAATGAAAGAGAATATTTTCATATTCTCTTTTTATTATTTACAGCAGGTGGAGAGTATTTAGAGGCGAATTGATGAAACTGAACATTTTTGAAAAAGAAAAAACATAAAAGCTTAAATACAAAAGCGAGATTGAAATAAAAACGGAGTCAGTAAATAAAATGCCTTCATCTTGAATAAAAAATAAAAATTGTTTCAATTAATTTTGACACACAGTCACAAGTATGGGACACTCATAAAGTTATTTTTATTTACGGTAAAGTTCATCCAATACAAGTGACAAGAATAACTTGAAGTAGAGAGTTACTGTTAAAATGGTGAATAAGGTGTGTAAATGAATGAAAGAGATGTCTGCGACTGGAGATTATGAGGATAAGGTGGATAGATAACGATCTTGGTTAAGATTTTAATGTTCAGTAAACATTCACACGGGAGTCTGTTCTACAAAGTATCAAGTCTTGGGAAAAGCTGCTCGAGTGGAACTTTCTCTTTACATATAGAATACAGTTGTTTAACTCAGTGGAATGAGTTATGGCATGACCTACCTGAAAAGATGTGAACGAATCAAACTAATGAAAGTTAGTTCACTGTGTTGGATCTATTTTACATATCTGTAAGTCTACCATTCGTCCATGCTTAGAATATTGCTGCCACATATGGTTTGGTGCCCTTGTAATTTACCTGGGACTCCTCGATAAAATGCAAAGTAGAATCAGCCATATTATTGGTCCTGAACTGGCACCTTGGCTTCATTCACTTTCCCACCGACGTAAGGTTGTCTCTTCGCTAGGGTACCTAGACTTTTTGAATTCAACTCAGTACTAAATCAGCGTCGATATCTTGGCTAGATGTAACCGTAAATTCTATACATTATTTACATTATTCGGACTATTTTCCTCATGTTTGTCGCCATATTTATTACAACGTTTCTTTTCTCGCATTTCTCGCTTGTGGAACTCCCTTTCGGCTCCATGTAAATATTTAAATGCAATGCCAATCACTATCTACTCTCCTCCTGATTACTCTTTCCTCTTCCCGCTCATTATTAATGTTTCTGTTGCTAATTCTTCCACATCTCTAGTGGCTTCACTGTTTTGCATGGAATGATACCGATTAAAAAAAAGAAAAAAAGAATGAACATTTGCCATGGAAATAGCCATAGAGTAGCGGAAGGTTTTCTACGTTGTAAGAAACGTTTGCAGAGTGGAAAATTAGTCTTACCCCTTAAGCTCGCGTAAACGATTTTCAACTCAAGGATGATGAAAAAATGAAATTGAGTAGTTCTAGCCCAGATATGGAACCAACATTCCATTTTTGGTTTAATTAGATTCTTGTAAAGATAAAACATAGCAGAAGGAGTCAGGAAAATTTCTGGAGCTATAGAAATAGCTTTATTAATGATTTCTCTTTATGTATTCATTGTGACACTATAAACTGTCACTGATAGTAGTTGAAAGGAATGTAACATTATTGTGACACTGGCAGTATGAAAACCCCGTATAGAGTTGGAGAATTGGAATTGGAGAATTGGAATTGGAGAATTGGAATTGGAGAATTGGAAGAGTTGAAAAAATGAAAAAGAAAACGTTAAAGTGAAAACATGAATTCAAATATGAAGCGAAGGAAACAAAAAGAGAATTATTTTTCCTTTCTGATAAACAGAAACGCTGAATGGAATGTTAGGCCCATGTTGAATTGAAACAGTTTGAAACATTCTTGCTGGTTAAAATAGATTTCAAAGGCGCAAAAACTTGATTGTCAGGAAAGATGCTTGTGTTGAATAATAGACTGTTTTGGTATTTGAAGGTCATTGACGACCGGGAGTGAATTTCTGTAAGGCTGAAAGAATTAGCAAAGCCGAGTTTTGCAAACATGGACAGGAAATTATTTGGGTCGTAATTGGAGTTTGACAAACAAAAGAGAATTCTTTGCCGATTTGAAATAATTTTTTAAACACACACGTTTGTTGACGAAAATATTATTGTTGGGAAAAAGAAAGTTAAAACAAAGTTTATTGTTTTGGAATAGCTGACAGCTTTGTTTGCAGGTCAGTATCATTTCTACAGGGCTGGGGAAAATAATTAATTGATGAATATGTAATGATCCTGGAGGGCGGTAAGAGTTGGGCGAGATGCATATAAACCAAACGCTTAGTTGCAGTTGGCGTGAGAAGCAACCAGAGGTCACGTGAGGGAGGCTGTAGCCGAGAGAGGTCGAAAGGAAGCCACATGACCTGCTGCTGAGAGAACTGCTGGTGTTGAGCCTTGACACAGAGTTCCAGACGACCTAACATCTTGTGTGAATTGTTGACCCGTTCCAAGTTTTAGAAGCAGAAGATAGTGTCACGATAGTGAGTTTAACGGGAAGGGTTAGCTTTGTTGTATCATTGATTACATAAAACAACAGAAAATTAACTTAGCGGCCTTCTTTGTTATTTGTTATGAGATTTGTATTTTCACCGGCGGAAGCATTCTTGTCCTTTTTCATACCACGGGTCCGTCAACTCGATTCAGCGCTTAAGTATGGACGAAAATTCGATCTTCACTACACTGGGGATCAAAGAACACAACGTGGGAAGAGCAGATGAAGGAACGAAGCGATGAACAGATGACCATCAGTTGAACGGCGGCTCTGTTGACCAGCGTGGGAACAACCCGGGATCGAGCCCGGCGGTGTGTTATATATTTGCGATCAGTAAAACTACTTAATAAGAATTATTTTCGAAATGAGTTGGCCTAGAATTATATTATGACAAGGTGCCCGATTTTTCTTATTGTAAGATAAAAAAAAATGAGGGAATACTTTATATCTTATGGAAAAGAACTAATAGTCACAAAACCGAACCACAGACAACTGCTTCTTGGTTTGTTTAACCATTTTTGTGAAATGAAGGCATCAAACGAATGAATCCAAGAGTAAACACTGGCATTTAAAACGATAACCTATCAAGACTTAATCGAATTGATTCATTGAATTTTCTTTTTTCAATTTCTTTAGATTTCTCTTTAAAATCAATGAATAATCTTGATACACGTAACTTTGTTTAAATTAAATTGAATACTTTGTGTTTTTGCATCCTCCTCCTCTTTACAACTATAGAATATTCATTAGCTACAAAATATGAAAGATATCAGAGGAGACTCAGCATACATTACGTCTCACATAATCTTTCACTCTTAATTTCTATAATCTTTGGAAAACTAATGAAGGAGTTCACAGAAATATTTGCACAATTAACGTGACGTTTATTTGTCTTTTATATATTTATATGTCACTAGCAAGGTTGCTGAAACTTCAATAAACATTATTAATTGTTGTAAAGAAAACCATAATTACAGAACACACGCAAAGTTTAAAAATGATTTGAAATTTTTTTAAAAGCAATGCCATTGTAATGACGATAAAATTATAAGGAAAACTTCAATACAAAATGTATTCTCCGTGTTCTGAAAATAGTTTTAGAAGTCGTTCATTTATTGATTTCACGAACCGATATAATTCTTGATACAGGCTGTATAGCATCAAGAATAGAATTTTAGAACTGATTTTTGCTAGTCGATTGACACCATCCCACTAATGTAAAACGTCTTTTTCAGCATACCCTAAACGTTTTCATTTGGGCTAATATTAAGCAATTAAACAATTAAGCAAGTCACTTCATCAAACAATTGTCTCTGAAGCCATATTATTCAAATTTTCGTTTAGTTTACTTTGCCAAATATGATAAGGCATTGATGTGCGTAAAAATCATCATATTTCTGAAAGCATTTAGCTTCTTCTTGAATCATGACTCCACGTGTAATTTCAAAAAACCTATTTATGACAGAGCTGTCAGTCTAACATCGTCCGGAACTCGCTACAGACCCAACACTTCAATATAAGGTCTCATATGTAAACATTACCCCGTTCCAGCATTGTTGACGCTTCAACCTGTTTTGCTCCATCCGTTTAAAAGAAAGGTTGAAACATTTGTCTTCATTTTTTCTGCTGCTCATTCCAGTCAGTTATCTTTATAGATGTTGTTTTTTATAAAGAGAACTCGTAGTTGATCTCACATGAGTTGCCATTGGATTTAAGACTCAATATCTTTTAATTCTAGATACTTTCTCGCTGCTACAACGCTTAAAAATGTCACTGAGTGACAAAAGCAGATCTTAAAAAATAGCTCTCATAAAGTGGGATACAGATCGGCGATATCAAGTCTTCAGCTTACCCTTATCAGATCTGTATCAGGGTCATCCAATAACTTCAATGATCTTCTTCACAACCAGGTACTAATTGTCGATCATTTTTACAATTTCTAGCGCTTTTTTAAACTTTTGCTTCTCTAATGTTATTACATATTTTCCCTTTTATCCGTAAAATCAGATACAACCAATTGTATTGTGGCTTTTAATTTGAGAGAAAATTCAAGATATTTGCTTACATTTGTTAGCATCAGTGCAAAACAAAATCCCTTTTATTCTAACTGTGAAGATAGACATTGCTATTGTGTACCAAATTACATTTATATTCTAATAATAATTTGTTTTATATGTTGATAAAATAGGAAGTGGCTAATTACATGAAAGGTGAGTAAAATTAAATTTGAAATATATTTTTAAACTATTTTCTCTCACAATTCTTTTATTTAACAGGATTATTTGTTGCCTATCTTTTCATTTTCTTTTTAACAAAGACGATAAACAACCAGAAGAGTAAGTATTTCCGCTTGTAAACGAGAAAAAAATAGATAACTGATTCGAGAAGAAAGATAAAGTCTAATTTCTACTCGCAATATACAATACGAAAAAAAAATCTAGAAGCTCAGTAAACAAAATAAATAACATGGCAAAAGAAAGAAACAAAAATAATTAAAAATAGTCGAAATAATAATAAATGAAAAACAAACTACGAAAAATAGTTAATTGGTTTCTTGCAGAGTATTTGATTATATAACTTTTGTAACTTTCCGAAAAAGACTAAAAAAACGGCCATGAATCTCGTTTCAGGCTTCATTGTTATTCTAACTCCATCTTGACGAACTAAAACACAGACAGTGAGATAAATGGCGCCTTTATCCAATAGACTTAATTTTTTAAGAACTCTTTTCTTTCGTATTTCTTCCTGCTTCTGTCAGATGTGATACCTCCAAGCGATGGAAATGCTCTTTCAACAGTTTTTAACGATTTCAAATTGGGCGATTTTTTAACGACTTGGCGTATTTTTGGCACCTCTATTTTAAAATCCAGTTTCTCTGGACCTGGCACCAGATTTGTCTTGGTTTATCAACATTAAAATTTCTTCTCTGAGAGTGATATTAAAAAAAATTAGAAATGGCTTTCAATTTTAAAGTTGACGAGAGCGCCGTGTATTATTAGTTGGTTATATAACCTATTATATCTCTATAATATATATATATATATATATATATATATATATATATATATATATATATATATATATAAATAAAATAAATTCGTCAAAGCTTTTTTTCATTCTAATCTATAGTTATATGGCAAATTGCTTAAATCAAAGCCATTCCAAATAAAGACCCAGTAAACATGCGGCTTGTGTTTCTGACTGTTTTGGGTGGGTCCAAAATTACTATTAACCTATAATGATTGAGAACATTTTTAGTAATTGACTTGTTAGCGATATTTAATATAAAAAAATTATTTCTTCCCAAGCAAGGCAATAAAGCCACTAGGACGCCAGGGGTTACTGAGTTTTATGAGAAAAAATACTGTTAAGAAGAGAGGATAATAAAATAATAACAATTAGCAAGACAGACGATAACGATGGACGTTGCATTTAAATATTTGAATATCAACTTCGATCTTCAAAAATTTAATGTCAGTCAGGAAGCAAGAAACCGGGAGAGAGTTCCACAAACGGGGAGTGCGAGAGAAGAAACTGTTAGCATAGAACTTACGGTTACATCTTTCAACTGTAAGAGACCTTGCTGTAATTCTTTCTTATGTGCCGTGTTCCTTCAGGACATAGGCGATCATGGCTCTTCACTTCTCCCTATCCCTTGTAACTCTCAATAATTTTCGTCCGTCTGCCAACACCGCCAGACCTCGTTCTGTTAGCCACTTGCTTAAGCCCGCTTTCCCTTGTCTCTCTTTCCCTCTATTCGACCTGTGAGTATCAGATTCTTGAAGCTCTCCTTCCTCATTAAGCGCCCCAGAAATCGTCTGCCTCTTCCTGATGTTAAGTATAAGCTTCCTCCTTGTTTGCATCCTCTCCAAAACCTGGTCGTTGCTCACACGTTCGACCCATGATATCCTTGGCATAGTATGCTTAAATTCATGAAGTCTAGGTACCAAAGAGGAAAGCTCATGAGAATAATTATCATGGAAGGATTTATAGAAAAGCTACAGGTAACAGACATTACGTTGGTGGGAAAGGGAGTGAAGCGGAGATGCCAGGTCAGGACCAATAACTTTTCGGGTTTTATCAGCTATAGTTAATACTTTGAATCAAGTATTATTATTATTATTATTGATCAAAAAGCAAAGAATGTACAAATCAATCAGAAAGTGATTTCAACTTTTGATTCAACAATGAAACATTAAAATAATAGAGGGATTAAATAATGTTTAATGAGTCACGGAGAAATAATAATGTTGATAATATTCGAAAATATCATTTAGCAATTATAATCATATTTATAGTCTTAACTTACACACAAATAATATTTTTATCATTTCACCGCAGGTAAGGCGATAAAGGTGCTAAGACGCAATTAAAGTGAATGAAACTGAGAAAATATTGCTGAAGAGAAAGGACAACAAAAATAACAGGATTCAAGGAGAGTGAAGATGAGAATTGATGTTGTATTTATGTTCTTGAAGATCGTAGTTGACAGGAAAGCAAGAATCCGGAAGATAGTTCCACAAGACAAAAAAAAGCTTCTTTAAGTCGTTTAAAAGTGAGCAGTTTGGTTTTGAAGGCGTTAAAATTAACACAGAACATTTCTTGCCTTAGTTAATAACAGACTGAAGGTCAATTTCGAGGTCAGTTTCTAATTTCCCTTTTCGAACCTATCAGACTTACCACCAAGGAGTATAAAAAGACTGATGTTATGCTAAAAGTTCAAGAAAACAAGATGGCTTATTGATTGCTTTCGGAGACAAAGCATTCTTGAAAAATATACTGACCATATTATCCGATGCATTTCGACAAATAATACAAATATATTTGGTAAAGAATTTCTGCATGTCTTTAACTTGAAAACATAAAACATAAAAATTTAACTGTCTCTTTAGAAAGATTGAACTGTGGTTTTTAAATCACTACAATTTATTTCTTAAAAAAAAAAATGACCTTCTTGACAATAAAAGCTGTAGCACTATTTAAGATCATTTTACGATGGAGTTGTAGCTGCAATTAATAGTCAGCTATTATTAAATGGAGATGAAATATGAGAAAGCGTTACTTTGGAGAAGTTTTGAATGTCTGGAAATTTGTCTTCGGGCAAAAAATATACGGAGAAATTAGGACAAACACTCCTCTGAATAAAGTGATATCAGAAATTTTGATATTTCTAATTTTGAAAAATGGCGAAAGAAATGAGAGAAAAGCAGTAGAAAAAACCTAAATCATTCATATGGGAGACTAGTGTCATCATTGAGTATAGATGCAAGGGTTTCATTGATCATTGTAAATATTGAGGTAAGAGTGGGTTTAATTTCGTTATGCTTGGGTGATTTGAAAATTTGTTAAGGTTTCGCCAGTGTATATTTGATTATGTTATAAAATGCTATTGAAAAAGTATATAGTGAAAAAAATTACTTCTTCATTTGAAATTTGATGTTAAAGAATATAACTTTCATCCAGGACACCATTGTTCAAAATGTGAATATTTGTTGCCTTAAGTAGCTTGTGAAAGATTTGATCACTTACTAGTCTAGGAAATTTGTATCGTTGATGGTATTCAAATATCAGTAGTAAAAAATGTAGTAAAAAATGTAGTAAAAAATATCACTTTTTATGTAGCATAAAATATCACTTTTTATGTAGCACAAAATATCACTTTTTATGTAGCATAAAATATTACATTTTATGTTATACGAAATGATTAAAGGGTAGGATACATCTAATGATACAGATTTTTATGGCCAAAAGTAGGAGATTTGGTAGGGAAGCCATTGGAAAGCTATTTAGATCGAAGTCGATGCTTGCCTATTCAATACCTGCAGTACGAAACAAGTTTGCCTAATTCATTGCTTATCATAAAATTAGTCAGGGAGAGATAATAAACTATAACTCCGCATAAAGTTTAACTGGAGAAATAGTGAATTTGTCTTTTAATTTAAAAAGAAATTATGCACTAGTTTACTTGTGCCGCCAACAATAGCAATGTTGGGTTTTTCGATATTTTAGAAAAAAATGTCAGTCTATATTTCTAAGATGAGATATTATGTACACTATTTACATTATTCGGACTATTGTCCCCATCTTTGTCGCCATATTTATTACAACGTTTTGGCTGTTTTACGCTCCGGCCTTCTTCAGTATCTGTCTATATTTCTGAGATGAGGTATTATGTACACTATTTACATTATTCGGACTATTGTTCTCATCTTTGTCGCCATATTTATTACAACGTTTCGGCCGTTGTACGTCCCGGCCTTCTTCAGTATCTGTCTATATTTCTGAGTTGATGTATTATGTACACTATTTACATTTTTCCGACTATTGTCCTCATCTTTCTCGCCATATTTATTACAACGTTTCGGCCGTTGTACGCTCCGGCCTTCTTCAGGTGGTTGGAATATCGAACTGAACCCTTTATTTCGCTCACTTGGGTAGACTGTTCTCGTTCCACATTCCGTGTTTAATGGATGTCAGTTATCTCCTGTTAATTCCCTTCTCCAAGTTCTCCACTGCCTTAACCGGGTATTGAACTCACAGTCTTTGGATCTTGTCACTGGATCTAACCAACGCCTTTATCCACTGTGCCATGTGTCCTTTAGAAGTAAAAAGATAACGAAAAAAGTCCTTTCCGTTTTTTACGTCGTGTGGGACAACTGATACTTAAGTGAATGCGTTACATGAGGGAAAATGGTGAGGTGCGGGTGGTGGCATTGCTCTTGAACAATGCTGGTGCGTTGCTCACCCGAAGTCAATCATAGCTCGAGCAGCGGTGAGGAAACATGGCGATGTTGAAGCAGCTCGTTCGTGGTTGTCTGTTTTAGCCGCATCAAGTCGCCGAGTACGTCAAGCATTTGGGGATAATGCTTTGAGCAAACTCAGCGCCACTCATTGTTTTCAGAAGTTAATTCCGAAAGATCTGTCTCTTTGTGGTGAATCCCAAAGTGGTCGGCAACATGTCTTGGATGACGAGGCCCTGAAGGTGGCCACAGAAGACAAACAGCCAAACCTTTCCGATGAAACAGTCAGACTTCACCTGCACCACATAGGGAAGGCGAACAAGTTGAGCAAGTGGGTACTTCACACAATGTCGGAAGCCAAGCAACGTGCCCATATTTGATCGTGTGCTCATCAGTGACGAAATTGTGGGTCTTGTATGAGACTCCCAAGCGTGCCAGACATTAGTAACCACGGAACCCTGTGCCTCACACCTCAAGATCACCTCTAAACCCATGCAAGATCATTCTCTTTATTTGGTGGACTAGTTGACAAGTGGTGCACTATGACCTGCTACCAACGGGTCAAAAGCATCGCTGCGGACCTGTTGTGGTATCAGTAGAAACGTACGCAGAAAGAGCCATCATTGCCTAATCGCAAGAATGTACAGTTCCGCCATGACAATGTCAGGTCTCATATGCCAATGGTGATTATTTTGAGGACTAATGGTATATCAAATTTGCTGTATACCATTTTTTTTCAATAAATCAAAAACGGCAAGGACTTTTTTGATTACCTTGTAGAACATTTTCTGCTATTTATATCTTGTTTCGAAAATATAGTTAGAGACTAGGAAAGAATGAAAAGCAAATTAAATTTCTCAACAATAATTTGGGTCGCAACTATTTTTGAGAAATTCAATTAACTAGGAAGTATTATAGCAGACGATGGAAAATATGACTTCGTGGGAAATACTTTGCAAATCAGGCGAACTTGTGACAGGCACTCACAGGCCTCTTTGCGTCCAAGACACGTGATTTTTCCCGCCAGCGGATTGAACAGTGAGAGGTGCGTTGGCGAAAGGGTCCGGATACCAATAGTGATTATTTTGAGGACTAATGGTATGTTAAATTTGTTGTATACCTTAGAGCTAAAAATAAATTAGGACACAATTAAATTATGATATTTTATCTCTCAAATTTATAACAATAGAGTTTCCAATAGGTAATCAGAAGATACAAAGAAATGTGCCGGTAACCCACTCTTATCTAGCAGACTCTTCTGGTCACAAAGGAAAAAGTAACGCACGCACACACACACACACACACACACACATCGATATATGTTGTTTAAAAATCGGTATATTTCTAGGGAAATAGTTCTCAATATCGGAGATGGGGAGTTTATAGATAGAGACAGTATGTACATTAAATATCTGGAGTGGTTTCGCCCGCTGCACCACAAAGCGGGAACTTAGTCTGAAGATTGCGCTCAAGCAGTGTCTGTATTCACGTTGTTTAAATCTATGCATATCACTTATGTATCTGTCAATCTATGAGGTGAGGTTGAAAAGTCGTCGGCCTGATCAAGAGGGGGTTCCAAAAGAAATTCTGATGTTTGGTCATTTCATCAGGTTTTGGTAGGTTGGTCAGGTCGAGAATTTTTGTCTTATATATATATATATATATATATATATATATATATATATATATGTGTGTGTGTGTGTGTGTGTGTGTGTATGCGTGTGTATATGCGTGTGTGTGTTGAGTTTTGTATATTTGTATTTTAGTACTCTGAGAAAATCCAAGGGGATGAAATGATTGTGATTTTGTTTAAAATAGATTGTAGCGCTAAAATAAATAGTCGGAAAATTGTATATAATAAATATTTGATTAACAAACAAAAACTGTTATTTTGTAAATAATTTGATATTTATTTACATGATCATGTGAACATAAGTAAATAATTTATTCAAAATCGTTTTATAAAAAAATATTTCGTGAATTCAAAATTGCTCAAGAGAAAAGTGATAAATACATCTATTTTGGACTTATCCGTGATAATTGCATATTTTTGGTCGATGCCAGTGTTAAAAAAAGATTAAAATAAGATTTTGATTGTTGATTCTAAATCTAGGCATACCCTCCTCACTTAGAAGCATACATTTTTCCTTGAGTTTTTCTTTATGTCTTACTGAAGCAAAAGGTAGAAATTCTAGAACTTGTGATGATTTTTGATTAGAAAGTTCATGTTTCGTTTTTTATATACTGCACTCCATAGCTACGTATGCAGTCAGTACGGTGACAAGACTAGACCGAGGGCTTCCTAGACTGAAGTTAGGGAGAAGAGTTTCCTCGATGGAACGAACGGACATGTATCCATGACCCCGATGAGCCTTCAAGTTGGAAGACAACGATTGTGGTATGAAATGGGTCCCGCCAGGTTTGTTGCCCAAGGCACGCGACGCAGGAATTAATACTTCTCTGAATTTCAACCCAGATCTCAGTTTCCCGGATGTGCAATGACCCTACAACCACACCCTGTCATACAGAGTACATAAGGTAGTCGAGAACACATTGAAGACCATAAGACAACAGCCATATATTACAAAACTAAATTTATTGATGCAAAACTTGGTACACATATGCAGTAATAGTTGTATTACATGTTTATTTGATGTAATCACATTTAGCCAAAATGACAGCTTCAATGTAGAAACGGAATTATTGACAAGGACGCATCACATGGTCTGTATTGATATTAGATATTACTCGGATATTGGCGGCTTTTAGGGAATCATATTGTGAGAACATTGATTCCCGTTCAACATGTAATAGTCAAGAAGATTTAGTTACTCACATGTTTAGCTTGGTGTGGCCGCCATCCAATTTTGGATCACTACAGCTTTATGGGAAGATGCAGGGTCCTGTTGAAACACATACGGCCTTCCATTGCCGACAACGTCTATCTAGGGCTTCACAAATGTTTCCAGCACCCTAGTGTAGCCAGCAACATTCAACCGAAAATCACGTTGGGGTAGAATAACATGTCCTTTACTACTCACCACCACTAAAAGCATTAAAGAAGCGGGTGACTTGATGTGGATAATATGAAGGATCCGTACATAACCGCCTGCATGGCTCTGGTTTAATTTTGGAATTTGGATGATATTTTTTCGTCTGAAAAGGAAGAGCATGCCAGGTTCTTGTGGATGTTTGCTCGTAGCGAACGTCGTTCGTGTGTATTATGTGTATTATCCTCTTATATGAGTTGTACCAAATGTCATGCACCACACGAGGACATTTGTGCGCTGTAACACCTGGAGATCTTTGGAAATGGCTATCATGTATGTTCCGGAATAATATTCTGCATCGGCTGTACGAATTTCGGTGGCCTAATACTAACGGAACACTGTGAATGCTTTCTGCGTTTCGCTAAAGGCGATAAATCCCCACTGGAGGCTTGCAACTCCTTCTGAACGTTGTACACAAACGAATCGGTGACTTCCAAAAAACATGCAATCTGAACATCGCTGTGCTCTGCGTGTGTCGCAACAAAAATACCCTGTCGTCTCATCTTATGCGTTATCTGATAGTACGTAATTTATGATCTGAAAAGATAAAAAGCACATTAATTAAGAATTGAAGGCGTACATCATATGTTTTCAAATAATTTTTGCATCTTGTAGAACTGATGATGATGATGATGATGATGATGATGATGATGATGATGGTAAAAGGGATAATTGATAAGTAATGTCTCTAGCCCTATAAAACAAATTTTAGAGCAAATAAAATAATGAAAATGGTATGAAAAGTGAGTTAATTTATTTCAATTCAAAATTTCAAGTTTATTTTTGCAATGTAGTCAGCATTTCGTATTAGTATTTTTCAAACATGTTTTTATTCCATCCTCGACTGAAGTTTCTGGATTTATTTGGAATCAGTTGCTCTTGGTTTGGTTTGGTTTACAGCATATCAACCTCAGTAGGTTATTTAATGCCGACAAAATTTTTATTGCTGGTAATAATTTTTTCTTCAAAAGTGTATTGCTGGTAATATTTTTTTTCAATAATATATTGCTGATAATAATTTTTTTACAAAGTATTTCTTGTATTAAAAGATATTTTTAACTTTCATAGTGTTTTGACCCCCAGTTTAGGGTTAACTATTTACCCATATCTGGGACCGTAACAGGTGCTATCACCCCGGATCAAGGTGACCCTGGTAACACCAGCAATTGTGGTTCCACGTTCCTCAATACCTCCTGATCAGAGGCTTTGCTGCTGGACGTAGTTTATCGTCATACCCAGGACGTGGATGTAGTTTATCGTCATACCCAGGACGTGGATGTAGTTTATCGTCATACCCAGGACGAGAATCAGTTGCTCTTAACAATTTCAGCTTCGTCATCAGATCAAAAATGTTAACTTTTCAAACTTATTCTTTACTTAACGATCGTAGAATGCAAAACGATCTAAGCATTGTTATAAACAAACAATATATAAAAAAAGAGTTAAATAAAAATAACAATGCAAATATATCGAATAAAAAATTGAGACATCTTTCTTGCTGATCAAATACTGATTTGTTGCAAATATGCTTCTCGGAGTTATTTTAATCCGAACAACAAGAGCGGGGTTGAATGTATATTTGTTTTTATTTCGTTCTTTCCGTTGCGGCTTTCTTTCGAAGATTTGATGCTGACAACGGGAGACCACTTAGAATTATTCAACATGCAAATCTTGTGATGCATGTTGTTCGTATCTGTGACGTTACATCACGTGAGCAAATGAAGACTGACAGAATTGATGACCCCAGCGAATACGATGGAAAGATTCCATCTCCCATTACATGGTAAGAAAGGAACAGAACAGCGTGTATAGAATGTTCTCGAAATCTTCCTTATTTGCATGTAAGTCAGCAAAGGGATGCACATGTCAAAAAGAAAACAAAAAATGAAAATTAAAAATAAACTCATTTGTAAACAAAACCTTATCTTTCTTCTAAACATTTTGTGTATAGCGCACATGCACATCTACGAATAGATCTGCATAGGACAATCAATAACTAAATTTGTTTACATTCGGACTATTGTCCTCATGTTTGTAGTTTCTATTTGCAACGTTTCCGGCAATTGTGCCCTCTTGCCTTCATCAGGTGTATATCAATCTGGGTATCCTAAATTTCTAGCATCTTAATTCCAGTTACTTTTTATCGCAAAACTCATCATCATTATCGTTAGTAAGCAACCCTGATACACCGCCTTCTTTTTTAATACTTACTTTTACTAGTCAGGTTAATAGTAATAATTTCTTTTTTGTTATTTATTTTTCGAATGTTTTTTCTTTCATCTTAATTTCAGTTCCTTATTATAGCAACTTTTATGGTCGTTTGTAAGCAACGTGGTTGGCACGTGAAACTAGAACAGTCTACTCCAGCGAGCGAAATAAAGGGTTCAGTTCGACATTCCAACCACCTGAAGAAAGCTGGAGCGTACAACGGCCGAAATGTTGTGATAAATATGGCAACAAAGATGGGGACGATAGTCCGAACAATGTAAATAGTGGTATCTTTCTTATGTTCTTAATATTAAACACAGAAATAATTTCAACCAGTTTGATATCAAAAATTCTGTACTTATTAAAAGAGAAAATAAATTAGATGCACATTTTTTGAAAGTGCAATTATTGATTATATATTCAACAGTTTCTACGAAGAAAAAATACATTGGGAGGTCGGTATATCTTGAATTTTTAATGTCCAGCTTTACATTATTTTTAAGAAAGAGGACGGCGTTTTACAACGTATTTCGAATGGAAAACAGAATAGCAACTCACAGCTTATCTCCTGTCACAAACATCTGCATCTATACGGAAATCGTTTGGACAGAAAAAGCAAAAGATAGATAAAGATCGATAACACATTGACGTCATTTACTTTACAGGAAAACTATGGTGAATGTTTTCAAACTGGCTAAAATAACACAAAAAGATTATACTCTTCGTAAGTGGCCAATGAGCAAATCCTCTTCTGATATACTATCTATCTATCTATCTATCTATCTATCTATCTATCTATCTATCTATCTATCTATCTATCTATCTACAATGGAAGGAAACACTAAAAAAAGCTAAATAAATAAAGACTAAAAACAATATTAATCACAGGAGAGGGTATCTTAAAATGCATATTATATATTTAATCTGCACATATAAGCATATTAATATAAAAAAGTAAAAAAAAAAATCGCATTCTTTTTGGTTCAGTCTCGTTTCCAATAAACGTTACACATGACCTCAAATTAGACTATTCCGAATTTTCCGAATTTTCCGAATTCCAAAGAATACTAGGATGCAGACAAAGGAAACGACCGGCCCTAAATGATAAGTGGATTCCCGGCAACACTCACGTACCATACACAGTACAAAAAAGCTACCAGAAAAAGAATCATAATGTTTCAACCCATCGTATTTATAACTCACGCAAAAAATCACTTTCCCGACATCAAGCACTCTCCACAAGATATTCAACAAAGTTACAGTAAAAATCAGTTACAGTTGCACCGAGAACATGAAACAAATAATAAAAAAAGGCAACAAGAAAACAGCCAACACACCGTCTGAACAAATTAAACCCACGTGTAACTGCAGAACAAAGAAAGAATATTCCTTAAACGGCAATTACTAGCAGAGCAATGTAATATACCAAGCCACTGTAGAATCAGCAGGCAACGAAGGAAAAATATAGATCGGTGTAGCTGAAGGACTCTCCTTTACAAATAGTAAATATGCGAACACCAGAATGATTTCTAAACATATGTGGGAGATTAAAACCCAAAACCAAATCACATCAAAAATATTATGGAAAATAAGGAAATCAACATCAACATACAAAAATCAATCCAAAAACTATAAACTCTGCCTGAAGGAAAAAATAGCCATAATTATCTTCCTAGACCAACACAAACTACTAAATAAACGATCAGAACTCATCTCAAAATGCAGACACGAAAACAAATTTTTACGAGGTTTCTCAAAAATCGAAAACTGAAAACGAACAAGAGTAAACGAAAATAAACAAAAATAATTAAGATTATTGAAATTTTAATCCAAACAAGTAAATAAACTAAGTAGATAATAAACAAATTAACAAACTACGTTCGTACAGATAAACACAAGAAAACGTAGTAATAACAACCAACGATAAAATAATCAATGATAAATTAAAAAAGTTACAAATAACAAAAACAATACAAAAAAAAAAAAAAAAAAAAAAAACAATATTCGGATCAACAATAATTCCCACTCAAAATTCCCCTAGAATAATTAAAAACACAACCGTTAACGTCCGCCAAAATAACCTTTAGAATAATAGAATTGACTACCCACAATGCACCACTGATTTGTATATATAAATAGTCGAACAAAAACAAAAAGCACAAGGCCTGAAGATCGCTTTTAGCATGAAACAGATTGTCGCTTCTGAGTGTTGGTTTTAATGTCCACTTTTATATTTGCATATGCTCTATCCTTAATAATGAGCACTATAACCCATAAAGTTAACATAGCTTAAAACTATATTTTATCATTATATGTATATATATATATATATATATATATATATATATATATATATATATATATATTTATATTACAATGAATCATTTATACAAAAAGTAGATTAGTAAAGTTAATGATATAAAATGGCGAAAACTCTTCGCAAACAAAATTTTAAAGTTGCATTAACCTACGAACCACTCGATGAATGTTATGATCCTTGTTTGTAATAACTACAGTTTGTATAAGTTTTTTTTTATTCTGCTAGTACTTTCAACTGTACACAAAGTCATCCTCAGGCCGAGAAATCGTTTTGTTTTTAGTAAATCCAGGTAGCATCGGAGAAGAAAGATTAAATGCGAATCGAAATACGTTTTTTTAGAAATGTGTTATTGTTAACGGGTAAAAACCTTTAGAGCGTGCAGTCGCAACGCTAAGGTTGAATTTTTTTTGAAAATTTAAGAGAGTGCGTTTTTAATAATATGGTAATTTGAGAATTTTTTTTTGTAGGAGTTTATCAGTCAATGTGACATGAACTAAATTGTTCAATAAATAGAGTAATATCTCAGCTGTTATCTATCCAATCTAAGCTTTCGGCTTACATAAGCCATTATCAAAGATGACAATTACTTTTCAATATATCAACTAATACACGGACGAAACAATAATGATAGTCTGTTTTTGTTGCATGAAAAATTTCAGAGCAACGACAAAGTCGTGTATACGAGACGCAGAAACGAAAATCGCGTCGCAGCTCGTGACGTCACACATGACCGCGCGAGAGTGAAAACGAGAAGTATTAAGTATGAGAAGCCGGCTTCTGTTATCAATTATAGTCATCTAAGAATATTTGTGGAGATGTCGTAGTTTATTTTGTTCAGGTAAGGTTTCAACTGTTTTATGTATATAACTTCAAGAATTTTTAGTTTTTGTTTATTGTTTTCATGTTTAAGTATAGTTGTGTTTTCGACAATAATTTTCCGGAATTGTGTATGAGACCAAGCATATTGTTTTAAATGCCTAAGCTTAGATTGGATTTAAACATGTATCAATATGGTGATTTCCTTTCGTCTTTCAATGATAATGTTATTAAGCTGATCAGACAATATGAAAGAAACTTACTTAAAATAGACAAAACTTGTCTATATTATTTAATGAAACATGCACCAATGAAAAATTATTGCCTAAATATACACAATATATATATATATATATATATATATATATATATATATATATATATATATATATATAAGTAAAAAAACAATACACATTTATATCCACATAATTTGAGAAACAAATAAAAAAGCTCATTCCTTATATCTCAATTTTGAACCTAAAGAACACAGAAATCTATACTCACACATACAATTAAATCTACCAATGCTACTAAAGGACAAAGAAAAAAATACACAATTATAAAAAGCAAACGACCACCAATGAATTAATGACAAGATATTGACGAGTGCAGAACTGCAGATCACAATTAAAGAGCCTCAGGTGAAAAGATGCAACCGACCTTTCTGCAGAGAATGCAGCTACCTATTAGAAGGCCACGAATTTCACTTCAAAGACGGATCCAAATTCAAAATTAAAAAAAAATCACGTCACATGCATCTCAGAGAATTAATACACATAATAACATGCAAAGGTCACTCCGAACATTAAATTGGCCAAATCAGCGAGTCAAGTTCGACAGTTCATCGACAACAAATTAGGGATCCTCACACCAGAAAAATACCCCTTAGCCAACATATAGAGGAATGCGGAAGACGAAATCTGTCAAATTTTAATATCTCATTCTACCAATACGACTACAAAACCACTGAACAAAATCGTATTAATAAAGAAACATTTTTCTTCAGCAAGTTTGAACCAATACTCAATTCATTGCATAACGAGAGGAACGTCCCTCAAAATAGATTCTATCATATTTTCCTTACAATAAGCGACATATAAAACCAGTTACGCCCCTTTATTTTTTTTTTCGTTTGCTCAAGACACAAGCGTCAACTTGTGGGAATATAAATATTTACAAACTTTTTGAAAAGCTAAAGTGAAACTGATTAAAGGAAAATATTTTTTTCTGAAAACCCAAATGTAAGTAAAACAATTTTAATTTTAATATTTCTCTGTAAAAATGCATGTATTATAAATATTACATTTAAATAAATAGAAATATTAGGAGTTTTTTCAAATCTTATTCTCTTCTCTCTCTCTCTCTATATATATATATATACACCCCCCATATATATATATATATATATATATATATATATATATATATATATATATATATATATATATATATATATATATAATATAATATAATATAAAAGGCTCAAATACTAATATTCCATGGTTATAATTTATTACATTGGAATCGTAATCACAATCCAATTTATCAGACCTACAAATTCAAAAAGAAATCGGAAAATATCTATCTATCTATCTATCTATCTATCTATCTATCTATCTATATATATATATATACGTTTGATTGAATGTGACAAAGAAGATCTCATAAGTTGCTTTGTTAGGTTTTTATAATGTTTTTACACTTTTTCTTTTTTTTGGGAGGTGAAAAAAAAAAAAAAAAAACTCCCATCGCTTTAGGTCAGTTCATTGCCTTTTTCAAAGGATTCGTTTTTTTATATGTTTTCCTGTGTTTGTGTTCTAAGTTTTTTTGTGTGGATGTAATAGAAATTCTAAGGTGTGTTCGAAGAAATGTGGTTGTGATTCTATTTTGGGGTGTCTTTTAAAAGACACCCAACAAGTTACTGCCGTTTCCGAAGTTTGGGGATTAGTTTAAATTGTTTTATATAAAGAGCCACGGTTATCTTAAGACATCTTTTACAATTAGGTTTCTTTAAAATGATGATGTTATCAACAAGCATTCCTCCAGTCAAGACATCGTTGTTTGTGGGTATTCAAGTGTTTTTTTAAGATCCTTTTAAGTACTTTGTTAAATTTTTTACTTATCGTCGTCGACGTATATCCGATGTAGATGTTTGATTTATAACAAGAGTCACATATTGTACAGGACAGAGAAATTGATAAACAACATTGGGGTTTTTAGGTTTAGATTTGATAAGGCGGATTGCTATTGGTAATTATGAAAGTGGCAGATTTTGATTTCTTATAGAATATTGTATGTTTTATACGCTTATTGGGGTAAACAAGTGAAATATAGTGTCTAATGATGCGTCGTAAAACGAATTAATCATGTTCATAATTTTTTTTTTTGCACCTAGTTGCAATAAAAGATAATTTTATTTAAAAAAATATCTGAAAGCTGAGCTGTTATTTTATATTTACAATTAAACCCCACCCCAATAAAGGATCAGCCTCATGTAATGCCAATTACAACATTTTGGTGGCCCTAAACATATCTTTATTGAATGTTACTCATATATACTAAGTCGATTATACCGTAAGGTTATCATCCCTTTTCGAAACATACTGGCTGCTGAGTTTTCGAAAAGTGAAAACACTTCTAGACCAGCATTACATTTACATACTTAAAATAGCATTCATTTTTTTATGTAAATTAGTGGCACCATATTTGTTTATATTGGTAAAAAGAAATGAGAGAAACTAACAATAAACACTTTTAAAAATATCATTTATCTTCGCTTCAAAATTAAATATATATTCATCAAAGTAAATATTACCAGAATATACAGATGATACGCAAAGGATATTTATCAGTCATAAAATCAATGATGGGAATAAAACAAATCTTATAATTTAAATCAACAATGCACTTTTTTTTTGCACATTAACATTGAACATTCGTTTAAATTATAGAACCTCATTGAGAGTGTAACTTGATCGTAAATTCAGCTGTCTCAATGGTGATTGATGAAATGATACAGGTTTAGTTTTGTCACTAAAAACTACTCTCTCCCTTTTCTCCTATTTTTTTCTGGATATGTACTTCAATCCTTAATTTTGACATTTGGAATAAAGTTTATTAGATTTATTAGTTATAGCTTAGATTTTTTAATGGTGATGTGGTTGTAGGTAGCGTAGTAGGAATCTATCATTTTAATATAATGATTTGTTTTAAATTGACTACTAAGGAAAACTTAAAAAAAATTCATAAATCATTTTTTTGTTTCTTGTCTTCGTCAACGTCCTGCACATATACACATTCACCTGTACAAATACAGTTACACAAATGCACCAGATTTACTTTTATTTTCAATAATCAATTGCTGATGAATACTCTAATCAAACTGCTTTTTGGCTTTATTGCCCTTATCTCGGCAGACACACGAAACGCCTTTATTATACATTTTTATTACTCTCCGTCCGAAAACTTTTCGTCATTGTTTTTATTGTAATGTCAAACTTTGTTTTTTCCATATCTCAACGAGAAAATAATCCTCAATGAAGAAGTATTGAATGCAAGGGGAGATAATCCCATCGAAATCAGAATTTTGAATTTACACGATCGAAGATTATGGTTTCTGAGTTTTCAATTACATTTGCTCATTTTTATTGAAATATCATCTGATCTTTGTCACATCTGTGCCGTTAGTTTCATAATATTTCTAGCATTAGTCGATTTTTAATAATTTCTTTTATTTCAAATTGCATATTTTCACTTGTACAATGAATTAAAAAGATTCAAAATTAAAATCAAATGCATGACTGTATATCGCCTGCAAAACACTGTATGGTCGTTGGGGGTAGCACATGTACTGCAGCCGCAACAAAAGATAGCCTCATGGAACCTAACCTTATTCAGGTTGGTCTTTGAATTTACTCCACTAAACCCTATTAATAATATGATTAGCGAGAAACCAATTACGTTAAAATGAAAGTCGATAAAACGCCACAAAATGGTAGACGTGGAGAAAGATAAGATTGCTTAAAATAGACGAAAAGAAATATAAAAACAGATATAAATGAGTGGGGGCAGAAATTCTCTGAGAATTGTGCAAACTTTGTCTGTTTAAACATAACAATAAATACTAGGAACACAAAACAGTAATTACCTTTGAAAATTGGATAAACTATTATCATTGAGATTTAGACAGTTAGCACTAACCAGTAAGAAAGGCATTTTTCGATATTATTAAAAAAATAAAAAGTAAGCTAAATAATGTATAAATCACTGAAATATCAGTATTTGTCTATATTTCTGAGATGAGGTATTATGTACATTATTTACATTATGTCGAACTGAACCCTTTATTTCGCTCACTGGGGTAGACTGTTCTAGTTCCACATGCCATGTTTAATGGATGTCAGTTATCAGTTACCTTCTGTTAATTTCCCTCTGAAAGTTCTCCACTGCCTTAACCGGCTATTGAACTCACACACTTTGGTTCCTGTCAGTCTACCCCAGTGAGCGAAATAAAGGGTTCAGTTCGACATTCCAACCACCTGAAGAAGGCCGAAGAGTACAACGGCCGAAACGTTGTAATAAATATGGCGACAAAAACGAGGACAATAGTTCGAATAATGTAAATAATGTACTGAAATATCATATGAATGTGTATGTAGTGCCTATAATCATGTGTACACTGGTTCAAAAATCTATTGAAAAAAGAGACCAGAAGAAGCAAATTCAGTAGAAGAATGTAGAAAAATAAGATTGCAACATTGTTGAAGAAGGAAAGAATTACTGAAGAAAATGCTGGACGCTTGAGTAGAATAGACTTGTTGTCACTTGATCCACAACAACAACCAAAATGAAAATATAACGAAAAAATATAACAAAAAAAAAAAAAAAAAAAAGAAAATGAAAATATAATTGGAAAATATTAATATTGAATAGAGTGAATATGAATGATAGATATTTCTTTTTCTCTTTTCAGCTATCGTTTAATCAAATACCTTGACTTTAACAGAAGTCATCGTGAAAAATTGGTTTGTATTACTTAAATACTGCATTTACATTTTTCTTTTACTGTTGACACAGCATTGAGACGTTACAAATTCTGATATATTGAGGGCATGGTATATTCTTTCGAGATGAGGCCTCTATCTGGAATAACCAGGAAAACCAAATAGCTTCTATATCCATAAGAAAGTTAAAAAAAAAAAAGGAATAGAAAAAGAAAATAAATTTAATAACGAAGAAAATATGGCTGAGGGAAAATGGCGGAGTTGTCTCCCATTGTTACTTTGGACGTGTATCTTGTAGGCTATAAAAGGCAGATGAAAAATAAAAAAAAGTATATATGCATATTGTGAATAAAAAAAATGTCGGACATACAAGAGAAATATACTTAATGGAAGATAGAACGAAATTGCGGTTTGAATGAGTAAAAGCTAATAAGAACATTTGGATGGGTAATAGAATAGAATTCAGCTGACAGTGTGAAATGATTGATATTGCATGATATTTCTATCTATAAACGTACATTATTTCAGGTTTATCTATCTATCTATCTATCTATCTATCTATCTATCTCAGTCTGTTCTTATCTATCTATCAATCTATCTATCTATCTATCAATCTATCTATCTATCTATCTCAGTCTGTTCTTATCTATCTATCTATCTATCTATCTATTCATATCTATCTATCTCTCTATTTCAGTCTGTTCATATCTATCTATCTATCTATCTATCTATCTATCTATCTATCTATCTATCTATCTATCTATCTATCTATCTATCTATCTTAGCCTGTTCATATCTATCTATCTATCTATCTATCTATCTCAGTCTGTTCTTATCTATCTATCTATCTATCTATCTATCTATCTATCTATCTATCTGTTGGTACGTATATCTGCCAATTCATTCACATCTACGATGACTACTGCGACTGGCATATATCGTTATATTAGAAGTGTACTCAATAAAATTGCAAGTTGAGATAGAAAAATAATTGTTAGCGAGTGGGCACTCTTTTTATATTTACCAATTTAGGTGAGTATAGCACAGGGGTCAAAAAGGGTAAAATCGAAATTGGAAGATTGCCGTTGTGCCAATCGTCGCATTGTGGAGGGTTTGCATGTTTTGAAAATTGGCATTTATAAGTCGAATCGATTTTCCTTTCGAGTGGCTCTGATCCTGATGAGCCGTTCCCTACAAAGCTTTGAAGTTGTCCGGGAGATAAGTCGATTGAACATCAGGGACATTGCCGTGCATATGCAAAGAGAAACTCTCCCTGGGATTACTAAGTGAACAGCGAGAGACCATTAAGTGAGTTTATTTATTGCGTGACGATCACATTCACAATGACGGAAAAGGTAGAACTTTTCATGTTTTATGCAAGTTTGTTTTAACAAAAAATCATATTACCTAGATATTTCTGCACCCCTTACTCTCCAAATTTCACTTTTGTCTTTTTTCCTAACGCCGTCGATGAGATTAAGGAGAACACAATTATGCAACTCATAATAATGCAATAGCAGAACTTTGTAGTATATTTTCAAAAGTGAAAGGAACACTAAGATAATGATGTAATGCCCCCTAAAGAGAGTATTTTGAAGAGGACGTATGTGCGATCGTCCAGAGTAAGCTATTTTTCGTTAATATCAAATTGCTGGATAATTTTACAGACTGTTGTCATGTATGTTTTGCGTGGTTTTAACTTTTGACTTAATAGTAGAAATTGACATAGTAAATTTTGCCCAAGAACTGTCTTATAACTTGTATAGGATTACTCCATTTGTTTGCCAAAGAACTTCTGCTAATGGTCGCCAGATGGCGTTGCCAAAAGCAGTAGAGAAGAAAAGTCTCATTTCCTAACATTTTTAGCCAGAGGATACTACACGGAAGCACGTATCTCGTTTCTCCCCTGTGCGCGTTGCGGCGGCGCGTGGGGTGGGGACTTTTGGCTAACAGTAAACTTTTTGAATACAATAGTACAAATGCTCTACGCTTACTTGACTACACACAGGCTCTCTCTCTCTCTCTCTCTCTCTCTCTCTCTCTCTCTCTCTCTCTCTCTCTCTCGCACTCCACACTCTGGTACACTTACGTACGGCGCGCGCACACACAGACGCACGTACAGAGTTCCAACTATTCTTTTTGTATATTTCTATTTATTTCGTTCAGACAATAGAACGTTGTTAATTGCTGGTGCGTTTATTCTCATATTGTCTTTGTTGAAGAATATTCAATACATCCACGATCAACTAATAATACTACATTTACTGTATATATATTGCATCAACGATGTTAGCGCCGCTACATTTGCCAGACTGGGAAAGTTATTGTCTTTTAATGATTCTCATACCTCGTATTTCTATGTAATTTATATTTAGCATAAAGACCCAATGTATGGTGTATCTAGGGAGGATTGAACTCACAACTCAGTTGTAACTGATTTGCTAAACAAGCTTGCTAAATATGGCACCTCATATCTATATTAAATAATATAGAACTCGCGTGCGGGAGAAGACGTGTGCGTGTGTATGTGTGTGTGTGAGATAAAAAGATCGTGTGCGTGTGTGTCTGAGATAGATAGATAGAAACAGATAAAGAGATAGAGAGAGCTGTTAGGGAGAGGAACAAAAAATCATCAAAACATTGGACCGATAAACTGTAATATATGCGAGTGAAACCGGGAATATTTTTTTCCTTGCAAATTCAATTTGTTCTTTACTTCCTCTGTTCGGGCGCAGTCCACCAGCCACCATATTTGCAGTATTAAGAATAAAAATGTCCCCCGTCATATAAATTCGTTTCCCCCCACTACTCATATATTCAGTAAATAAATAATAAGAAAATAGTGATAGTGAAAACTGCGAATTCTTTGTGTTGCGACAGACCCTGAAAATACAGTAACGTTGTTCACTTCTCGTATTAATGGTTCCCTGTTAAATAAGGTGGAATATAGGCATTTTTAGTGACTGAAATACTATTCAAATATTTCAATATGAACAGAGACTTTTTTCTTCTTTATTGGTTTCATTCTGTTCACTTTAGTGTCTGTCTATCTATCTATCTATCTATCTATCTGTCAGTTCATTATCTCTCTGTTCATTATCTATCTATCTATCTATCTATCTAACATTTACTGTCGCAGGGTTGTCTCTCTATCTAATTTATCATGAGTTCGAATCTCACATGACTTCACATTTGCAGTTTTTAGTAAGCTACACTACAATGTTCATACAGAGCCTCTTTCTGATGTTTTCGCTCAGGTAAAAGACAACATCTTGAATACTGATTTTCTCTGCAAGCAGCCTTTATTAGATTAGACTACTGATTATATTAGATTACTGAGACAGTCTTCCTAAATTCCCGTCAATGAGTACGTTAGCGAACTTCTAAAATATGTATGAGCCATAGAGTATAAGTAGCTATCAGTTTATCTTTGTTCTTGTCTGTTGCTCTCTTACATTCTTTTTTTACTGATATCTTGCATTCGGATCTTTTATTCAAAACGCGAATACTTTTTAGCGATACTCAGATAACAGTAGAATTGCCTGCTGCTATGCTTAAAACACAACAAAAAAGTTATTTGGGATAATGCGTTAGGAAGTATGGATAGGTTGAAGATTATAAAGCACATACACACACAAAAAAAAAATCCCCGAAGATATTTCAAAAAACTATTTTGAGCTTAAAATCGAAGTGATAAAATGATTTCTCAGGCTCAGGAAATGCGTGTGTAGTGATGTGTTTCTATTACAGATTCGTATGAATGACATACACGTATATTCTATATAGATGTAATATTGTAACATCTAATAAGAATACGAGTCTAAATTTTTCATACGTAAAATTATTGGCAAATTAACATAACCTAAATCGAAGGTATGTGGTTTCAGGTCTTTCTTTGAACGTTCGATATAGTAAATAAATACTTAACAGGAACAAAGGAGTAAAGGTGAACCAAAGATAATTAATCATTTCAGTAAATAACTTGTTAGTAGCGCGGAGGGGCTTAACGTCCGGTAAACCCTAAATCAAAAACCCAATCATCGACGCAGAATAATTCACACTAATTCGACTGGATATTTCCACTCAAGAATCACTCAATAATCACAGCAGTCAGTAGCCTAATATCGCTATTTATACACCTCGCAGAAAATATCTATTCATAAGTCCATAGTGACAAGCTCGAACCTCGGTGTCGTTAGTTACTCATTTTCTTCCTATATGACAGATTGTTACTAAATACGACAATCAGTTGAAGATGGGTGGAGAGTACAAATGTCAACTTTGAATTTTTGTGACGTACGTTGGCTGTTAATAATTAAGTATAACTCAAAACTTCAATGTTAAGATAAAACAGTATTTAATTACAACCGCAAATAAATACTTAACAAGAACGAAGAAGTAAAGGTGAACCAAAGATAATTAATCATTTCAGTGATTTAACGTCCGGTAAACCCTAAATCAAAAACCCAAATCATCGATGCACAATAATTCACACGAATTCGACTGGATAGTTCCACTCAATAGTCACTCAATAATCACTACAGTCAGTAGCCTGACACCGCTATTTATACACCTGGCAGAAAACATATATTCATAAGTCCAGAGTGACACGCTCGAACCTCGGTGTCGTTAGTTACTCATTTTCTTCCTATAGGACATATATTTCATCACAGGGCTACGGGTTATCTATCTATTGACCTACTTGATTAAGTCCATGTAAAATATTAGTATTTCAAAGGCATATTCCTCTCTTTTTGACGGTTGAAACAACACAACCATACAGTTCTTGTATAGTATCACATTAAACTAATCTAAGAATAGTTATTATCAATATGTTGAAATCATGTGTTGGAAGAGGAAGTTTTTCCATTGGCGTTAATGGTCAGTATCCGAGCCCAAGTAGAAATCATTTTTTTTTAAATTCTGACGGGCTAAGCAGACAAATAATCCTCACTTTAGATAGTGGCGCAAAAGTGTCTTTCTAAAGCATTTACTTTATTTGGCCATGTGTCGATCAAAACTGTAGTAAACAAATATCTTTACAGACACACACACACACATTTATATAGATATAGAGATGCGACTAACATTGTGTCGTGGTCAGGTTAGGGTTAAGGAAACATGGCCTAGTTGATAAAAGCGTTAGTGGAAATAATTCAGTGACATAACCCAAACAGTTGTGAGTTCAATACCTGGCCACAACAGAGGTGAACAAAAAAACTATATATGGAACGACCTTCGAAGATATCTACTTATATGTATTATTATTACTCTAAGCGATATATTTAGTGTAAACACATGTTTGAGTAGATATCCTGTTTTTGTTTAAACAGTTTAAATTTACGTTTGTTTTGATATGCAGCAAAATGGACAACAAAATAATGCTAGAAAGATTCCATCAAAACCAACTCACAGTGCTGTAAGCTTGAAAAGAAATTCTGCAATAGAAGTATTTATATATCAAATTCTATGACTTCTGTTAGTCTGTCTGTCCGTCTGTCCGGCACACCCTCTAAAAGGATCATACATTGACCGATGAAAAGCAAATTTTAGGGTGAAGTGCAAACAGGTAAAGGATGCAAAGTACTTATGATTTTACTTGGGTGCGTATCTTAGTACAATAAGTTTTCATTCATTTTTTGGAAAAAATAAAAGTTTTATTATTTAACATACAAAATACTTGCACTATTTTTAAAAACAATTGAATGATTAAAATAACAAATACTTATTTAATAAAAATTCAATATTGTTTTCTATATATCTTATTCTTTAAGGTTTTATATTTCATCGATTGGTTTGCGAAATTGAACGAGTTTGTAAATCTCGACAAAGAATGTAAGCTGTCATATAACTACAGAATGAACTCTTCCTAACACTATGTATACTACACCTCTCAAGAGAGAGGGACGAATCGAGTTGAGCCGATAGTAGTTCACTCCAAACCAGACTGATAGTCATACTAGCACCTTCCACATCTTGTATTATTATTTCGTGTAATATACCTTCGTTATTTCTACTCTTGTGTTCCTGTTGTTCTTCCTTGGTCCTAACCTGGACCATAACAGTGGCAACGAGCATATTGAAGAAACGAATTCTGCACGGAGGATAAAAAACCCTTTTTGCTATCGGTCGTCCATAACAGAGGCAACGTAGATATAGAAAAAAAAACAAAACAAAAAAACAAACAAAAAAAAAACAAACAAGTTCTACGCGAAGATAAAAGATAAAAAAACTTTTTGGACACCAACCATAACAGTGGTAACGAAGACACGAATTTTACCTGTCAGCCAGAATAGAATCAAATTCTACGCAGGAAAAATTTTTCGTACCAAGTTTTCAGAACAACAAAGACCTGAAGTCTACACTGAGAAAAAAAGTAAAAATCGTTACACAAGTACACAACTCTAGCTACAAAGTACATATTGCGAAAAGAAAAAGTAAGGGGAAAAAGTGAGTTTTTTTCCCTCCTCTTCCCGTAATAACAGATAGCCTGTGTTATTGTTAAATTACTGTGTAAACATGGAAGACTTTAAGGCAACCATATTGGAAATAATGAAAATGCAATTCGAGCAGCAAAAGAAAAAAAAAAAAAAGAAAAAAAAACGTGAGGAAAGACACATTAAGATTGAAGAAAAACAATTAGAAATTCAACAGAAAAACGAAGAAAAGCAACTCGAACTACAAGAATTACTACTACGGGCAGTAACAAATGAAGGACAAAATTCTGAAAATGAAGCGGCATTCTCGCAAAATGATAAATGGAGCTCAATCAAAGACTTCTCTTATGCACCGGACGAAGACAAAACCTTCGCGGCTTACTTCAGAAGATATGAAGATTCATATGAGTTTGATTGCGGGATGGTCAGACGCGAAAAATGTACGTCTACTACTGAGGAAACTAGGGTCAAGCGAATACACTAAATTCGTATACTACATTCTAACGAATGAATGACTTTCAGGGAAGCCGTGAAACTTTTAACGGAATTATTTAGTTCGAACACTTCACTATTCCACAAAAGGGGGAAATATTTAAATTTAACAAAAAAGGATCGCGAAAACTATATAACATTCGCTTCCGTAGTAAACAAAGACTGTGATGACTTTAAGTCATCTGAACTCAGCCCTGCCAATTTTAAAAGTTTGATATTCGTCCAAGGCCTGGTTTCGACTAAAGTTGCTGAGATCAGACGGAGAATTGGCTGAGGACTGTCAGAGATATATAAGCGTAAAAAAGGACTCGAAAGATATCGAAGAGACTGGCATCGCTCATATACGAAAAGTACAACGACAAACACGGTTTTCTCCCTCCTCAAAAACAAAACAAACCAATTATTTTATTACAAAAAGTCAAATGAAACCTCAGAAGAAACCACCACCCAGTCCATGCTGTCGCTGTGGGATTTTGCATTGGTATAAAGACTGTCCATACCGCTATAAGACTTGTCTGTCGTGCAATAAAGTGGGACATAAAAGTTCGCACTGTAGAACAAAGAAAGAAAACAAAAACCGAGTAAGGGTCACTAGAACTGACCAAGCGGACGGGATAAATATACGAAAATACGTACAAGTAGAAATGTTAAACAAAAAATCAGATTACAATTAGATTCCGGATCAGATTTAACCTTTATTAACTTACAGAAGGTGGAAGAAATTAAACAAACCGACCATGTTGAGAACAGATAAAATAGCCAGGTCGGTAACAGGAAGAAAAATCAAATTTGAGGGGCAGATTATCACAAATGTGACGTTCAACGGGATGACTAAGAAAATAAAGATGTATGTTCTAAAAAATACGAAAAATTAATTTGGAACTGACTGGATGCAGAAATTTGACCTCTGGGATTTGCCGAAAATATGTTCTGCCAAAACGTGGAAAGGTTATCGACCGAGGCAGAGAAATTAAAGGAGAAATTAAAGGAGAGTTTCCCCGACGTATTTTCACCGGGCCTCGGGAGGTGTCAAAAAATAACGGCTAAAATCGAACTAAAAGAAAATGTACAACCCATTTTCAAGAAGAAAAGAAATGTACCTTTTGCATCATTAGAAAAGATAGACGAAGAGTTGGATAGACTCGTGAAAACCGGTATATTGACAAAGGTGGAATATAGTGAATGGGCCGCACCTACGGTTTACGTGAAAAAGAAATCGGGTGAGATACGAGTATGCGCTGATTTCTCGACGGGATTGAATGCAGCAATTAAGGATTATCACTATCCTCTCCCTAGCCCAGAGGAAGTTTTCACAAAGTTGAACGGAGGAAAATTTTTCTCAAAAATAGACTTAAGCGAAGCCTACCTACAAGTACCAGTAGATGAGGAAAGCTCGAGGTTGTTGTGCATAAACACACATAAAGGATTATATAAATTCCAAAGATTACCATTTGGGATCAAGGTCGCGCCAGCGATATTTTAGCAAAGAATGGACGCTATGCTAGGCGGACTGGATTTCACGATCGCATACCTTGATGACATCCTGATAAATAGCAAAAATATTGAACAACACTAAGAACACGTTCAAGAGGTTTTCAGGGAGATACAAAATTACGGTTTTAAGGCAAAGGAAAATAAATGTGACTTCTTTATGAAGGAGATAAAATATCTGGGCCATATTATTAACGAAGAAGGAAGAAGACCAGACCCAGAAAGAGTCACGGCAATAAAAAAAATGCCGGCCCCAAAAAATTTAGCTGAGTTACAAAGCTTCTTGGGCGTAGTAAATTACGCGCACCCCTAAACGAACTGTTGAAGAAGGAGAAAGTTTGGGAATGGTCATATGAATGTCAGAAAACTTTCGACAAAATCATTTAGACTCTAATAGCAGATTTATTTTTAGTGTGTTATGATCCAAAATTGGAAATAATAGTCGCGAGTGACGCGAGTGCCGATGGTGTTGGTGCATGTATACTTCATAAAATGCCGGATGGGACACTAAAACCCATCGCGCATGCGTCAAGAACGTTACTACCAGCCGAAAAAAATTACTCGCAAATCGAAAAAGAAGTTCTGGGGATTAATTTTGCGATTACACAGATATATTTACGGTAGATTTTTCATCTTGCAGAAGGACCACAAGCCGTTACTAACAATATTTGGATCAAAGAAAGGTCTACCTGTCTACACTGCTAATAGATTACTAGGATGGGGGACGATTTTATTAAATTATAATTTCAAATTGGAGTATCTTCCATCAAACAAAATCGGGCATGCAGACGGTCTTTCTAGACTAATACCAAAGAAAACGGAGCCATTAGAAGATTCCGTAATTGCAGCTCTACGATATGAGGAAGATATTAGAACATTATTATGTAGTACAATTCGAAACCTCCCCGTCACATTACAGGAAATAAGAAACGAAGCAGTGAATGACGAATTTATAAAGGAAACAAAAACAAAAATTGCAGGAAAAAATAAGCATATATCAGACAGTTTTTCGTTATGTGATAATGTTCTGCTATATAATGAAAGAATAGTAACCCCGAAAACGCTACAAAGGCGAATCCTCAAGGATTTTCACATGGGCCACCCAGGAAAAAACAGGATGAAATCCTTAATGCGAAGTTACGAATACTGGCCAAACATGGATCAAGATATTATACACATGGTGGACAAATGCAAGGGCTGTTCCTTAGCAGCCAAGGCACCTCCGATCACTCATAAGCCATGGCCTAAGACAGGTCGAGCGTGGTCGAGAATCCATGTAGATTTCGCAGGTCCATTAGAGGGTTTCTACTAATTGATTGTAGTAGACAGTTACAGCAAATGGCCAGAAGTATTTCGTTGTAGAAAACCTACTTTTGAGACGACAATAAATTGCCTTCACGAGCTGTTTGCTCGTTTCGGAGTGGTTGATTGTTTAGTCACCGATAATGGGAGACAATTTACATCTGCGGATTATCAAGAATTTTGTCAAACTTTTCAGGTGAAACACATCAAATCTCCGCCATATCACCCAAGGTCAAACGGACAAGCGGAGAGGTTTGTAGATACATTAAAAAGAGCACTAAACATGCCGTACCAACAAAAAAGGCTTTACAATAATTCTTGCAAGTGTATAGAATTACACCGAACAGTACTACGCCATGGGAATTATCACCGGCGGAAGTAATGTTCACCCGAAAAATTAGATCGGTATTCGACAAATTACTGCCAAAACAGACAAAGCAATCACCAACGTCGTTTGTAGCAAAAAGAAAATTTAGCCCAGGGGAGAAAGTTTTTTTTTTAAATGTTCAAAAACATCACATCCTATTGGGAGTCAGGTACAATAGAGAAACGAATCGAGAACGTGATTTACATAATTCAGGGTCCGAAGTTCTCGCATAAACGGTACTTAAATCAGATCAGAAAGAGGCTGTTAGAGGATTCTAACGGTCTACCTCAGGAGGAGGAGGAGGAAGTCATGGACACAATATTTGACACAATCAATATGCAAAGGCCTCAAGCAAGTTCAGAACCGCGGAAATCAAGCAGAAAAAGAAAATTTACAGAGCCTTTGATGATTAATCCGAAGAGGAATAAATATTAAAGACCCCTGCGAGGTAAAAGCTTGGGAGGGTAGGGGTGTCATGGGTACTTGCCTATAACTACAGAATGAACACTTCCTAACACTATGTATGCTACGGCTTTCAAGAGAGAGGGTCGAATCGAGTCGAGCCGATAGTAGTTCACTCCAAACCAGACTGACAGTCATACTAACACCTTCCACATCTTGTATTATTATTTCGTGTAATATACCTTCGTTATTTCTACTCTTGTGTTTGTGTTGTTCTTCCTTGGTCCTAACCTGGACCATAACATAAGCAATAATTTCAACATTACAAAATACTTTGAGGATTTCTACACATGTCAGCATGTTGCAAAAAACTCTAGTCACTAAAACGGCCTAAGCATAAAATACTATTTTAATCATACCGAAAATCCTTTAAGAGATATTTTATTTAATTACCGCTAATTATCTATTATTGGTTCATTTCTGTTTGGTTCTTAATTTTAGCTTCGTAGCCAATCAGATTGAACTATGTTTTCTAGGATAAGAAACAGAAAGATTGAATATTGGTGATTTTCAAATATTTTGATCACAATGTACCGGTCAATTAATCTGCCTATCTTTAATCCAGATTAATCCACATTAATCTTTCTTTTTCTCACCTTACATCACTTTATAACATGGCATGGTTTATATAATGTTTAGTTTTTAGATTATTTCTCTTTCTTTTCTTGTATTTTCGTGTACATTCCTATTCAAATTGGAAAGAGATACACACATTTTTATTTATCGTTATTCAAAGTTTAACATAGCCGAACAGTTAAAGCTGGAATCATGAATTATTTCATATATCATGGGACTTCTTTCGCTGCCAGGTAGTCAATTTCCTATCTAGCTATCGATTTTATGCTGCTGACAGCATTTTCTAAATTGCCAATATAAGCAAAGACAAATTGTTAAGCTAGCAAAGCTAGACTAGGGTTTTCGGTATCTGTCTATATTTCTGAGATGAGGTATTATGTACACTATTTACATTACTCGGACTATTGTCCTCATCTTTGTCGCTATATTTATTACAACGTTTCGGCCGTTGTACACTCCGGCCTTCTTCAGGACACATAGTACAGTGGATAAAGGTGTTAGTTAGATCCAGTGACAGGACCCAAAGAGTGTGAGTTCAATACCCAGTTAAGGCAGTGCAGAACTTTCAGAGGGAAATTAATAGGAAAAAACTGATAACTGACATCCATTAAACATGACACGTGGAACTAAAACAGTCTACCGCAGTGAGCGAAATAAAGGGTTCAGCTCGTCATTCCAACCACCTGAAGGAGGCCGTAGCTTACAACGGCTGAAACGATCTAATAAATATGGCGACAAAGATGAGGACAATAGTCCGAATAATGTAAATAATGTAGGGGTTTTCGGATTCGGTTATTTGTACTAGTATTAATTCTTACTTTCTATTGGTTTTATAAGTTTTTATTTTTAAGTTCAAATTTATATACAGCATGTTTGCCTCTGTACCTTTAAAAATGCTGCAAATTGTTCCTTGGCATTGTCACCGGTATATTTTGTTAATTTAATCCAGAAGAAGATTATAAAACACTGCTTTTAAATATTTAGTATTAAAATATCTATTTTATTTCTTTATTTATTAAAGCAATGCTTGCTACAGAACAGGTGCCACTCTGATGGATTTTTCCGATAAAACATTCTGTTCATTTTGAAAATTTAGATTAAAACATTCAGGAATAAAAAAAAATTGGTTTTATTTAAAAATATTACGCATTTGCTGAAAGGTTAAGCAGCCATGATATTCATTCCTTGTGTTGCGATATCTAAGATCATTTGTTTTATTGTTGGACTTACGTCTATTGATTGTTAGCTTATTTGTTCAATTTACCTGTTGTTATAGGTAACATTAAAAAGGTAACGGTAACAGTCTTTAGCAAGTGTCAAATACCAGTCTACTTTACCTTGTGACTGTCGGCTTTCTTTCTTTATGTTGACACTTACCGTTAGCAACAATAAACAAGTATAATTAAAAGGTTTTCTTTAATCAAATGGGATAACAAATCAAACGGGATGACAAAACAAATTGTAATATTATAAGCTTAGTCTTAGTATTGGCGGTATTGAAAGTTAAAATACAGTTTCTCAGATGTGTGAGCAAGGTTAGAAGAGAGATCCGCTACTAGGTTCAGATTAAGCGACCAGGTTTAGATTAAGTGAATAAGTTCAGGTTAAGCGACCATGTCCAGGTTAAGCGATCAGGTTCAGGTTAAGCGACCAGGTTCAGATTAAGGGAATAGGTTCAGGTTAAGCGACCAGGTTCCGGTTAAGCGAAAAGGTTTATATTATGCGACCAGTTTCAGGTTAAGTGACCAGGTTTAGGTTAGGCGACCAGGTACAGGCTATGCGAAAGGGTTTAGATTAAACGATCAGGTTTAGATTAAGCGACCAGGTTTAGATTAAGCGACCAGGTTTAGATTAAGCGACCAGGTTCAGGTTAAGCGACCATTTAAGGTTAAGCGACCAGGTTCTGATTAAGCGACCAGGTTTAGATTAAGCGACCAGGTTCCGATTAAGCGACCAGGTTTAGATTAAGCGACCAGGTTCCGATTAAGCGACCAGGTTTAGATTAAGCGACCAGGTTTAGATTAAGCGACCAGGTTCCGATTAAGCGATCAGGTTCAGGTTAAGCGACCAGTTTTAGATTAAGCGACCAGGTTCAGGTTAACCGACCATTTAAGGTTAAGCGACCAGGTTCCGATTAAGCGACCAGGTTTAGATTAAGCGACCAGGTTCAGATTAAGCGAATAGGTTCAGATTAAGCGAATTGGTTCACGTTAAGCGACCAAGTCCAGGTTAAGCGACCAGGTTCAGGTTATCATTTTTGGTAGTGCTCCCATAAACGCTGGCATCGTTTGCATATCTATTTACTAGTAATCTGAGGATGTTTTTAGATAGATTGTTAGTAAATAGCAGAAAAGGGTAGGATCGAGCAGAGAGCTTTGGGAGAAGCCTTCATTGATCTCATAGGATTCTGAGGACTGGCTATTAATAACGACTTTCATGGTCTTTCCAATAAGAAGGATTTGATAATGGTGAAGACTACCAAAAATGCTATAGCTGAGGATTGCATGTAGCCACACCTTGTCGAAAACCTTTCAGATGTCTAAGACAACCAATCTCTTGATTTATTATCAAGCACTTCACATTCTATGTATAACGACAATTAAGACATCAGCAAGAAAAACTTAGAGAAGTTAATCCCATATTGTTTGTTGTTCAGAAGCTTATTTCGTTTGAGGTAATTGAAAAATCTTCCTTATGATAGCCTTAAAAACTTGTTAATGATACTGAGGAGGCTGATATTACGACGGGTAATTTTCTAAGCGTAGCTTAGATGTAGTACAAAACCGAAAGCATAGAGCACCCAATGAGGGTCTAACTTATTATTCAGTTGTAACTGATCCAGCGAGACAAGCTTGTTAACCATTACACCACATCGAAGTGCCCATTACGACGGTGATAAGCACATACTAGCATTTTTTTAAAACTGGGTATATAGCTGATATCTTCTATATACTTAGGAAACACTTTTCTTTCTAGCAGGGGTTAAAAAATGCCAAGATTGGCGATAGCTATGGACCAAGGTTCTTAACAATTACAGGAATTTTATCCGGACAAGTCGCTTTCGTAGAAAGAAAGTTTTTATAAGTCTGGAAACTTCTGGAGCCGAGACAGAGATATCGAAAAGTTTGTATTCCGTTAAAAAGGGGGAAGGTTGGTAGGGAATGACTCTTGTTCTTTAGCTTTGGAGTTAGAGGCAAGTTCATTGCAAAGATCTTAGCCTTATGTGATGTGAACGTGATGACCTCAAGGCAGTTTATGATGGAAGGCAATAGCAGATTGTTTCCTTTGAGAATCCTATTTGTACTTTTCTAGAACTCTCTGGAATTAAATATTTTGTTTTCAATTTTGGCTTGGATTGCTTGTGAATAGTTGCTCGTAGCATTTTCCAACATTCACTTACCAGGATTGCCGGCAGTTCTGAAGACAAAAATTAAAATGTTACCTGGTAGATCATTTTTTTCTTTTTGCAGAATAAGTTTAACTTCAAGAAAAAGGTTCAAGTTCGTAGCAGAATACCAATAATATAGCAAAACAAAGAAAATATTCGTAAAATTTTCCCGCTCTCCTAAGCTGAACTACTTTTAATACCAAACATAAAAGATTCTATGCCCATTAATAACCTTCTAACGACTACAATTCCTTTCCATATTTTTTCACGAAAATACTCTCTTCTCTTACGAAAATACTCTCTTCTCTTACTTTTGACCAAGTGAATTGAACTTCAGTGAAAAAAAAAGAGTAAAATAGATTTAAATAAAACGCATGGAAGATCATTCTTTTGACAGAATATCAAAAATATATAACAATTCAAAGAAAATATACGTAAAAATGCCCCTCTCTCGACCTAATGTTGAATTTCGCTATTGTGGATGTTTGTTTTAAAACAAATTGAGCTCACTTGGAGTACTAACGAAAATAAAGTCAGTTCAAAATATCGTAGATGGCCTTCAAATGTCGTCCAATTCTTTACTTGTAGATTTTAATCTGACAACATAACGGATGTCCTCACCTAAGAGTTTAGGCTAAAGAAAATGTGAATTTCCTTAATTTGTAATTATTGGTAATTTAAGAGTAAAAAGTTGATTTATGCCAAGACCAGTCCAGCATTACAATGGCACAGGTGAATATCTTGGGGTGGAGAGTTTTTTTTTTCTGCAATATTAGATGCTCATCTTAATATTATCACCTGAGCCTTATTTTCCTGTACTTAAAGCTTACAGTTCCAGCAACGAAAACTTCGAGGGCAGCTGCAATTTATGACAAACATAAATAAGAGAAATAAATGATATTACCGTCAGAGTTTCCATATTTGACTTGGAAATAGGTTTGGAATAATTTTGAAGGTTTGTGTTGTCACGTGGGTATAATATTATATTTAAAATTTTGAAATTCTGTTGTACCACGTGACACACACACACACACACACACACACACACACACACACACACACACACACACACACACACACACACACACACAGGGTGTCCATAAAGTTCGGGTGCACTTTAAAAAATTTATAACTTTATTTGTATTTGCGATAGAAATAATCTGTAAAAAATGTTATAAAGTTTAATGTACTTAGTTTTAAGTATAGCTAAAATAACTAATGTGATTTCAGTCATTACTGTAAATCAATTTGCATATGTTTTCCGTGAACTGAAAAATCGTATTAACCTTTGCATTGCTAATGATGGAGGACATGTGGAAACTTAAATAAAATTTTAATAAAAATTTAAAAAATATAGATTTACTTCTTTCTAATCCTTTTTACAAATTATTTCTATCGCAAATACAAATAAAGTTATAAATTTTTTAAGTGCACACGAACTTGATGACACCCTATATATATATATATATATATATATATATATATATATAGTTTTAAGGTATATTTATGGGTAAAAGTGCTCAATATTAGGGATAGAGCGTATGGAAATATAAAAGTGGACAATGAGCGGAGACAGTATGTTTTATTCTTGAACGCAATCCTCAAGCCATTTGTGCTGCGTTTTGGCTCGACTATTTATATAAGCTGGTTAATAACGCATTATGCGTAGCAAGGTCTATTGCAGACATACTTTATCACCGTGTGCACACTAGTGTGCCGCTCGAGGCTCTTAAGTGTGCAGCAAAATTTTGTCACGGCATCCACACACATATGTGTGTGTGTGGAAGTAGTAATAGTACAGCGTTAGTATTTGATTAAATCAATAAATATTGAACTTTTTTCATATAATTCTTTTAACTATTCTTTGATTATGTTTTTTTAAATTGTTTCTAAGATTAATTTTTTAAAAAGTATATTTATTTTTTTAATTTGACTTTAAAATTTTTTCCATTATTTAAATAAATGAATTTTAAGCATTTTTCTATAATTGTATTCAACATTCTTTGTTTAATTCGAATTTTTTTTTACAAAATTATATCGAATTATGAATTAATATTGTCGAAGTTTCCGATATGCAGTATTTAGCATTTGATTTTATAATTTTCCAATCATTTAAAAGTATTTTACTCTGAAATTTGTATAACATTATTTGTACTGAAAGTTTCCTTGCATTTTTCATAATATTATTTTATTGCATTTTCGTGCAGACGTAATTTGAAATAGAGAGCAGTTAAGTTCAAAGAGATGACAATCACCTTATTGTTTACATTAAATACGTTCGTTCATTTTTTTCTGGGGTGGTGGCTACCCTTAGTAAACTGTAATAAAGGGAGTTCAAGCTTTGATAGGTTGCCAATTGATTTTTTGCATTCCCCCCTTCGCAATGGATAAATTTCTTAAAAGAAAGGAGATTAGTGATGGATGTGAGTCTAAAAGTGAACATTCATTGAAATCAATAAATTCGAGTGCTAAAAAAGCAAAAAGTATTGAGATAATTATTTGAAGTTCGGATTTTCTTTGCCCAGAAATGTTGATCAACCATGTTCATTATGCGTAGTTTGCAGCGAAAAAAATGTCAAATGAATCCATGGTAACAAATCAGTTAAAAAGGTATTTTACTACTAAACATTCGTATTTACAACATAAAGATCTGAACTCTTTTCAAAGACAACAAAGCAACAAAGCGACGAAATGTTTCTGAGAGAACAATAATCGTGTCTGAACAGGCTCGACTCGCATCAGTTGAAGTGCTAGAAATAATAGCATTAAAGTCTATATCTCATTAATAATAGCATTACAGTCTATATCTCAAATCCTACCTACTTTTAAAAAGATAGATAAATTCATGTTTAGTGAAAAGGTCGAAAAGGAAATGAACAAAATCTTGCTTTCAAATGATACAATAAATAAAAGAATTCTAGGTTTTTCTACAAATATTGTAAAAAACTTAAGTCTTCTAATCTTGCTCTAGCTGTTGATAAATCAACTGATATCAGTAACACAATGCAATGTCTTGCAATAATCAGTTTTTGTGTTGAAAAAGAATGTCAATAACTACAAGATATGTTTGATATGATGTCAAGCTACCTTAAGGAAATGAATTTAACTTGGAAGTCTTGTGTTGGCATTTGTACCGATGAAGCTCCCTGTATGACAGAGTGTATTAAAGGATTTGTATCCCTCATAGAAAAAGAAACCCAAATCTTATTCGTATTCATTGCTTTTGACATAGAGATGTTCTTGTTTAAAAAATATCGTAAGATTTAAAGCAAGTGTTACAACAGATAGTTGACATGATCAATTTGTTAAAAGTAGGCCATTGATTATTTGAACAACTACGCAAAAAATGTCATTTCATAATCCGTCTTTAACCAGCTTATATAAATAGTCGAGCCAAAACGCAGCACAAATTGCTTGAGGATTGCGTTCAAGAATAAAACATGTCTCCGCTCAATGTCCACTTTTATATTTCCATACGCTCTATCCCTAATATTGAGCACTTTTACCCCTAAATATATCTTAAAATTGTAATTGATATTTTTAAAAAGCAGCTTTGTGTTTGTTAAACAGAATCCAACGGATTATTTTCAATGAATAAAGCCGTAATTAAATACCTCTGTTTCCTTTTCACTTCAACATCATTCTTGAATGTGTATACTAATATAATTCCTTTCTTCTCGCGAAAATAAAACCTACCTCACTACTGCAAGAAACGATTGCTAACATCCCTTTCTAGAACCACAACGGCATCTGTGCCCTAACTCAGCGTTTTCAAATTTCTTTTTACTGCAACCCACAGCATAAACCACATTTTGCATTACGATCCCATTAAACCTACGTGTAATAAATCAAAGACAAACTCTCTTCTCTAAATTCATCGACAATTCATATGTATATTTCTTATGATCAGTGCATTTTGAAATTGCATATATCTGTTTGTATTATTTATTTGTATGAATATAAAATTATTACTTTTAGAAAACGAAATTTAAACGAAATTTCGTCACTAAGTCCGCTACGAGTTTGACGAATAAAATACATAAAGTCAATGAAAACAGACATATATATATATATATATATATATATATATATATATATATATATATATATATATATTAAAAATAAAATATAACACGAGCTTACCTCGGTGAAAACTAACGATAATTTATGAATGCTGTACAGCATTTAAAGTTGTTTATATTCTGCACTTTTCCTTATTTTTTTTTATTGCGACCCATTTTAATTATCACGCGACTAATTGAAGAGTTGGGACCCACAGTTTGAAAAACCCTGCTTTAACTTACGGTGTATCTACAAAGGTCGTCTTTGCCACACGTGCTCTCTAATTACTATATTTGAATAGAATTTCAATTTAAAACTTGTTAAAACTATAATAAAAAAAGCAGCTTGACACCCACCTTCGAAAATAATTCGATCTAACCTATGAACTTGATATCGAAAATAGAAACTCCCAAATATTTGTACCCTTAATTATAATAACCAACGTTGGTATAAGTATAGAAGAGTCATTATTAAAAATTTGATCAATAGGAATGGATTTCATTGGAATACTTTAAAAGAAATATGTAATTCATATGCAAGTCATATTTAAAAAAAAATGTTTGATATGAATTACATTGTTTTTAAAAATTTGAATGAATATGTAGGAAAATGAAATACAATAAATAAATAAAATAATAATAATAATAATTAATAAATAACCAAAAAGAAAAGAACAAGAAATACATTTCCCATGATGCTAATAATAATAGAACTAGAAATTTTACTATCCCCACTTAGCTTCGTCAAACACTTTTAGGTGGAGCTGTTTACGCCCATAAAAACACAAACATTTCCTTCCTCTAGCTCTTTCTTGCTCTTGCTCCAAGATGTATCAGGCATGGATAAAAAGGACGTTCCCATTGGGGTACGTTCGTTTCCACGGTTCACTGACGACTCTCTCTTTCCAATGCATAGCGTTCGCACGTGTCTTCCAAAACCTCCATCTATGAAATTAATCAACATTTTCTTTGGTCGTTTCAACTCAGAGCAAGGCTGACTTGAGCTCGACTATTATAATAATGCTGTTCCATCAACGATGAAGTACGTACAAAATCTTCTTTGGCCGTTCCAATTCAACACAATGCTGACTTGAGCTCAACCATTAAAGAGATACTTCTCCTTACTACCGTAATTTCTGGACCAGAAAAAGAAGACGAGACATTAAAAACTTTGTTTCATTACAGTTTATCTATAAAAAAAAGGGGAATAAACGGTCTGTAGTAGAAGCCCAAGTGATTGTAAGCCTCTTTTTTAATTGTTCATATGTGAAGACGAACTCCACCTACGATACACAGAACACACTATCTTTAAATAGCATAAATAAAGGATTTTTGGTTTTGTGTTATTTTGTCAGTGTCATCTAAACTAAATAATAATTAGCTAGACTGGATAGTTTAATTTAATTAAATGATAACATTCCAATGATATTTATTTATTAATAAAATATGAAATTTTAATTAATTTCATTTATAGTAAAAATAATTATAAAAACAAATAAATAATATTTTCACAGAGCAAATGTTATTAAAATCGTAATTACATTTTCAATTGTCATACATGATATCCAGTTTTTTTAATTACATTACAGAATAATGATAAAAGTATTAAGCAATTCTTATTTAAAAAATAATCGTCATCGAATACGAAACTGGAAACTAGAAAAGTTGTTTACATTTAGAGCTGTTAATGAACAATATTTACAGTTCATGCTTTGTGTTACGGATCGAGATTAATAAAATCAGTTAGCCTTATTATATTTGACTGATATAAAACTATTATGAAGAGCAAAATTTATGTAATTTTTTAAATTATGAAGTTGCAACAAAGCTATTAACTTTGAAAAATAATAAATTGAAATAATTATAAAGTTCAAATATTAAAAGCCCGACAGTTTAAGCAGAGTCTTTTACTCGTCTCATGTTATTAGGACGATAAACAAAAGGGTTGTTTATTAGAATTCATCGGCGCTGAATTGAATTTGCTCGAACGAGACTCAACAACTTTTGTTCATGTAACATTGTTATGATTATGAATAGTCAATTAATTAAAGTCAACATGTAATGTTATGAAATTGAAAAAAGCAAACGTCCGTACAATATTTTCTTTCAGCGTAACACACACACATACACGTACACACATATATATAGGTAAAGTAGACACACATACTCACATATGTAATCCTTGTGTACAAGTTCCCTCATCAATTTTAATTAATTCATTAATTGAATTGTTGAAGAATGAATTATTGTATAGGATATAGACTCCTGCATTTTACGGCCAATAAGTGAAGCCCAAACAAGTAAGAGATGCCTACAAATAGATTGGATAGGACAAGTCACATGATGTGCTTTTTGCAACGTCCGCGCGGTTGAATTTCAAATGACCTGGAAATAGGTTAGGGATCGGTTAATGAGTACATTACCGCGAAAAAAAATGTAGAGCACTGGCTGCCAGATAGCGATAAAAACGGCTGGTCAGCAATAGACAGTCACAAGATCGGCAACGTCGCAGTCGGGGAAAGACAGTCGGCGAAAGACAGTCAGTGAACCAGAGCAGCGTCGATCAACAACATAGACACACGTACCATGACAACGCGTCAGTCAGCAATGATTTTTTTACATTCAACGCCATGACGGAAGTAAGTCTTGTCTCTCCTTTCTTTACTCAATGGGTTTTAAAATTATTGCTATCGCACGCAGACAGCAGTCACACACATGTTTCATTAGCGTGTGCTTCACACACAATTACACACATATATTGGCGTACCATACCATTTGATTTCCTCACTTGTAAAAAAGTACTTCGAAACTTTGCAGACTCACTTTAGAGAATTTATGTCGAACAATCGACTTTCTTCATGGACAGAACAAAGAACAGCGATGTTTAATATATGAATACATGTATCTGACAGTATGAGTGTTACTGTCATATTTACTTTGGTCTTCTTCCTTTTCTGTGAAGATCATTTTTTCGCGTTGTATAAAAATTGTGTTGTATTTATGGACACGAGACTCGGAGTTTATTTTTCCTCCTAAAATCCGGGTTGACTGCCCCCACAATTGCAATGATCCTCAAAGAATCTATTTTGATTTGAGCCATTCTGTTTTTTTTTAGCCAAATTCCGCATATGCCTTATCAAGACGAAACAGCTGAGCTCGGAAATGTTGGGGAGGATAATTAAAATCTTAATTTCACTATTACTTCATTGATTCTTTATTGATTATACATTCATTTTTCATCAAGATTCAAACTTTCTTCTCCTATAAAAGAAACAGAAAATAACAAAGAAATTAGCTTAATTCGAGTCGAGTGAAAAAGAAACCACTCAAAAGAAAATAGTTCTCAAATGTGTAATGAAAGGCAAAAATGACGAAAACAATTGAAAAATAACAGAAAAAAAATTAATGATAGAAGTAACCAACATTTCTTAATTCTGTGCTTATAAAATCCTGGCTATTACTTTAAATATTTATCTCTAAATTATTATCATTTGGGGATTAATTTTTATTTTATGTTTCTGCTTTCAATTTAATATATATTCCCACACGGGATGAGAAAATAATTAAAAACGAAAACTCAATTTGTACGGCGTCCTGGGTATGACGATAAACTACGTCCACGTCCTGGGTAAGATGAAAAACTACGTCCAACAGCAAGGCCTCTGATAATAGGTTTTTGAAAAAATAATGTTGCCAGCTGTACGTTTTTGAAAAAAAAAATAATATTACTAGCTATACATTTTTGTGAAAAAATATTAACAGAAATGGATTTTTGACAAAAAAATATCACCAGGAAAAAAAAAGTCGTCGGCATTAAATGACCCATTGAGGTTGATATGCCATAAACAAAGCAAACCAAACCAAATCAATTTGTACATAAGAGCACAACAAAAAGATATTTAGTAACTAACAATAAAGAACGTTGAACTATAGAGTGCCTCACCCGTACGAATGATTCTAATAAAACAGTGAAGAGTCAGTTCATTTCTTCAATTTCCTTGATTGACAAATGTCAGTTATGTTGTTACTGAGAAAGAAAATTTACTTTACTATTATCAAATGGAATGATTCATAATACTTCCATGTTTAATTCAGATCTATTGTCGTATCGTGATGGTTAGCGAGCTGCTACAATCTTCAATGGGTCAAAACACAATGGTCAGCTGATGATAGAAGGATCAGTTTTCAATCAGCACCTGACGATTGCGTTGTGCATTAAAGAGTTGTGCAACCAGTGAGGAAAATGTTTTATTTATTATTAATATAATTATAATCTTACTCACACTCACAGATATATATATATATATATATATATATATATATATATATATATATATATATATATATATATATATATTTTTTTTTTTTTTTTTTGAACAATAAAAAAATAAAAAAATTAAAATCTTCAGACACACGGGGTTGTAGATTAATATTCTTTCGTTTTTTTTATTATTATTCCATTTAGATTCCTCGACTAGTTTCGGCCGAAATGGCCATCATCGGGAGGAGAAATATTTCTGCTTGCTGCTAGCACTAAACTACAGAAATGAATGTCTTGATGGAGAAAATGAACTTTTGTCTGTAGTCTTCATTTGTTTTTTTATTTTTTTATCTTTTTAACATGAATCTTTTAACATTCCTTGTGTTGGTCAAACAGTCTCTTTTAAGTTGTTATTTGAGATAAGAGCTATGAATTCTCTGGTCAGTTTGACAGTTTTATTGGACTTGGTGAGGGGATGTGTCTCTGTTTAGTGTTTGTGTGTGTGTTATTTGGTTCTTAGGGAGTGAGTGAGTATGATATGTGTAAGCATGTGTATTGCTGTGGGTGTGTGTTATCATTTGGCTCATTAGGGAGTGAGTGCGTATGATGTGTGTAAGTGTGTATATTCGTGTGGGTGAGTGTATAAGTGTGAGGCCTCCACACCTCCGTAAGCCCGTCTGTCTTGTGTGGGTGAGAAATGTGGGTAGGTTTTTTTATTTGTTGAGTTATATCTATATATTGTTAAATTTGTGATTTAGCCCGGCTGGATATTTTGTTTTTAGACGTTGTATCCATTTATTTTCATGCGACTCTAAAATCTTTCTAATGTTATCTGCTCTGAACTTTTCTATTCTCTCAATTATAGTGAATTTGGCATGGGTTTTGAAATCGTGTTTTTCCAGGCGGAAATGTTGTTCTACAGGTAATAATTTTTCATGGGGAGTCGACTTAATTCGTTTACGATAATTGTTAATTCTGTAGTGAAAGGGCCATTCAGATTTTCCTACATATTTCTTTCTGGCATAGTGTGCATTCTAGGAGGTAAATTATGTCATGACTTCTACAGTTAGAATCGTGGTAGATTTTGAAAGTAGATTTAGTGAATGAGCTAGTGAATGAATTCGTGTTTTCAATATGGTTGCAACATAAACTTCTTTTGTTGTTGTATGGTTGGGAAGATCCTGTTGTTTTTGTTCTTAGTTTATTACGGATTACCTTGTCCCCTGAAATGTGGTTACTATCTATGATTTCTTTTAGGTTCTTAGGTCTACGATATGCAAGAAGGCCAGGTTCCTTAAACAGTTTTTTTAGGTCTGGTTTGAGATGTAGTATTTCCCAGCGACGTTTGATTATTTGGGATGGTGGAGGCAGAGTGGGGTTGAAAGTGGTTACTAGAGGGATGCAGCTAGATTTATTTTTAATCTTGTACATTAGGGTGTCTTCTCTAGGTGTGGAAATTGCTTTATTTATTTGTTCCCTGATTAGGTGTTGTTTATAGCCACGTGTTGTGAATTGATGCTCCAGATTTTCAATGTGTTTATTTAATTCTTCATTTTTCGAACATATCCTTCTGAGTCTAAGTGCTTGTGAATAGGGAAGGTTCTCTTTGAGGTGTTTAGGGCGGGAAGACTTAAAGTGTAGATAGTTGTGGGTGTCGGTGATTTTAGTGTGTAGTGTCGTTTGTAGTTTCCTGTTTTCATCTATGTAAATGCGGGTGTCTAAAAATGTTACTGATGTTGTGGATTTTTCATAGTCAAACTTAATTGAGTCGTGCACTGTGTTTAGGAATTGGGTTTGTCATCACTACCCGTGTATACAAAGAATATATCATCGATATATCTTGCATAGAATACGCAGTCGCTACCAATGATTGGATAGATATGGGTCTCCTCAAATTTTCCCATGAATATTGTAGCATATGATGGAGCTGCTATGGTGCCCATGGCACAACCTCTTATTTGAAGGTAGTGTGCTCCATTGAAGTTGAAAGTATTCAATGTAAGGACATGCTCCATGAGTTTTATGATGACTTCTGTGGGGGGGGGTCTTGTTTTCTTCTTTTAGTAAGTGCTTCCCGAAGGGCGGTTAGCCCTTCGATGTTTTTAATGTTTGAATAGAGTGACCTAACGTCCATAGAGTAGCTTTCTCTGGTACTGTTTGTATGTGATTAATTTTGTTCAGTAGATCTGTTGTGTCTCTGATGTATGATTTTACTTCCTTAGCTAGCGGTTGTATGTAATGTTCTATGTATTTGGAAATTTTTGTCGTGTGGCAGTTGAACGATGAAATAACCGGCCTTCCTGGGTTGTTGCTTTTGTGTATTTTAGGAAGGAGATAGAAACGAGCATGTGTAATGTTTGTGGGTGTAAGTGCTGTGTATGTTTTCTTGTCGATTAGATTGTTGCGAAGCATTATGTTTAGTAAGCTATTTAATTCTTTTTGGTATTCTGGAAGGGGATCTGTAGGTATGCTTTTATAGGTTTCTTTGTCGGCTAGCTGTTTGTTGGCCTCTTTAATGTATTCTTCGATTCCCCAGATCACTGTCGCACCCCCTTTGTCAGCCTGTGTTATGATTAAGTCATCTCTATGTGTCAGCGTATCGAGGGCTATACGTTCCCCTTCAGTAATATTGTCATGTGGCAGCTTACGAGCTGTTGTTTTCTTTATGTCATTTGCTACGGCTAGTTCAAATGTCTGTATAGTCATGTCTGTGTTTTGGGGGGTGTAGGTAGTGTCCTTCTCTTTTAATACCTCAAGTATGGAAGGTGTATGATCATTTTCCCCGTAGTGGGCTTTTAACCGTATTCTTCTTCTGAAGGATTTCAGGTCCTTTGCCAAGGTGTCTTTATCAAACCTTGGGGGACTAGGGCTTAGTCCCTTATTTAATACCCTGAATGTATTGAGTGAAACTTTATTGTTACTCAAATCTATAACTCGCCCGTATGGGTCAAGTTTGAATTTGCAAGCATGGCGAAGTTCTTTTGTAAAAGCTCAAAAGCTTGCATCATATCTCCTATTAGGGATGCTATACCCCCATCCAGGTGTCCTGGTTGGGGGCTTATTCCGTTTTTTTTTTAAGGTTGAGTGTGTTTATTGTTGATTGTCTACTAGGGGCTAACCTAGGTGGTCTGGGATGTCTAATGGGGTTATGCTTTCTGTAGAAGGGCTGCTGTGATTTGGTTTGTGTATGTTTGTACGGCACCCTAAGGATGTCCGCGAAAGTTAGTGGTTTGTTTTGTGTGTGCGTTTGTTTTGAGTGGTATCTTATATAATTCTGCTAAAAAAGTTTTTACTTTAACTTAAACTAAATTTTTCTTATTGCATTTCTATTTTTTTGATTTGCGTGTCATTTTTAAATTTACTTTAAAATTATTTTTACTTTAACTCCTATTTTATAAAACGTGATTTTTGTTAGTAGTTTTTACCTTGTATTTTTTTAAGTTTATTTTTTTGAGGGATAGTTATTTCGATAAAAACGAAAGGCTAAAGTAACGAAAATTCAATAAAATTTTAGATAATTGCTGAAAATATGTTAAATTTTAAAAATTACTAGGTAGTTAAAAAACAAAAAAAGCGTTCGCTTAGATTTCGTAAATTTATATCAATTTCTGATCAACCATACCTTAGCTGCCAACGCTTTAGGCTGAAAATAAATCAATCAGAAAAACAAAATCCCGTCGTTAAGAAATACTTGTGTAGTATGTTTCATGCTGCAAGTAATATTTGTTTCAAATCAGATTAATTTAACTTTAAATTAGCTATTTTTCCTCAAATAACGTAATACAAATATATATTTTATTTTTGGAAGATTTTTAAAACCTAGAATTAATTTTTGTTTACAAATGTGTCAAAATGACCGATATTATCGAATTTCTAAAAGCGGCTAAACAGTAGAGATTTCAATCAAAATAATTTCTATTTGAATTAACCGGAGTATTTTGCTTACTGGAAACAATAAATTTAATCATTTACCTTCAATTAAAACTAAAAAGAAAGCTTCAAGTATGCTTTTTAATTAAAAAAAAATCATTTTAAACCTTAGTGTTGTAGATTCCGTGAATGGAATCGTGCACAAATAAATAAACAACGCCAGCAATTGAGATAGAAAAATAAGTGTATTAAACGTAAGAATACAGACTTGAAGTGAAGATTAGTAGTCCAGGAATGCGGGTTAATAGAAAGTATATGTACAAGTCACTCTCTGTATGTAAAGCCGTAATGATCTCTCTCTCTGGACTCTTGTATAACTCTCTGAGAACACTCTGTGTCTGTCTCCGTATCTCTCAACCTGCCTCAACGTATCTCAACGTATCTCCAAGTATCTCAACGTATCTCAACAGCAGGTATTCTCTCTGTCAGAATAAGTATATTTTGGACGAGTCCATCTTATGTAAAAAGGGGAGAGCACCCCCCTCCTTAGCTTCTTTTTTTGGGGGAGTTAATATTTTTTCGCTTATGGTCTATTATTAGTGGTTCCGTGAATTTTCTTTTTCGGCTTGTTCTTCTGATCTCCGTGGCTACTTGTGGTTTTTGAATTTCGAAGGCTTCGAAAATCACCTCCACCGCGTCTTCATTTTCGGAAGGTGACGAATTTGGTTCTTCTACCCGTCTTTTCTGTATCTGATTTATGTGTCTCCTGTGAGTGAATTTTTCACCTTGGATCGTGTATAGAACATTCCCCAGTCTGTTTATTATCGTACCTGGTTCCCAGTATGCCGTATTATTCTTGAACATTCTGAAATAGACCCGTTCGCCTGGTTTGAAGGATCTTTTAGGCATTATCGGTGTATGCCGGTTTTTATTTTTGCTGGGCAAACATCACTTCAGCTGGCGAAAGGCCAGATGGTGTGTTTCCGTTCGGGGTGATTCTGTAGACTTGTAGGAACTGTTGTATGGCTCTTTCTGTTGGTACGTCCTCTGCTTTTTTCAAGGCCCACTTAAGCGTGTCCACAAACCTTGCTCGTTAGATCGTGGATGGTATGGTGCTATTCTAATATGTTTGACTTGATAAGTTGCACAGAATTCTTGAAAGTCGCTCGAGGTGAATTGGGTACCATTATCCATTACAAGGTAATCTACAACGCCGAATCTTGCGAATAACTCGTGTAGACAATTAATAGTGTTTTCCGTCGTAGGGTTTTTGTATCTGAAAACTTCTGGCCACTTGCTAAAGCTATATACCGTTATCAAGTAGTAATATCCGTCTATGGATCCTGCATAGTCCGCATGGATTCTAGACCAAGGTCTGTCCACCTTAGGTCATGGTTTTTGTATAATAGGTGGTGCCTTTGCTGTCGCAGCACAGCCTCTATATTTTTCTACCATTTGAGTAATGTCGTTATCCATATTAGGCCAATACACGAAACTTCTCATTAACGATTTCATACTATTTTCACTGGGTGTCCTAGATGAAAGTCCTTCAGAATTCGTCTTTGTAAAGATTTAGGTATGACCACTCTTTCATTATAAAGTAGTACGTAATTACAAATTGAAAAACACTCCGCTAGATTTCTTTCTTTTTCTTCTATTTTTCTCTTTGTACTTTGTATGAATTCATCCATTTTAGCTTCTCTTCTGATTTCTAACAAGGTCACTGGTAATTCCCTTACTGTATTGTTTAGAACTTTACTAATTTCGTCTTCGGCTCACAAAGCCGCTATTATCGAGTCTTCCAGAGGTTCGCATTTCGCAGGTACCAATCTAGATAATCCATCCGCATGACCAATTTTCTTCGACGGTAGGAACTCTAGTTTGAAATTATAATTCAATAATATAGTTTCACATCTCAGAAGTCTGTTTGCCGTGTAAATTGGTAGTCCTTTTTTCGATCCGAATATAGTGAGAAGAGGTTTATGGTCAGTTTGAAGAGTACACTCTCTTCCATATATGTATCTGCGGAAGCGAGTTATGGCGAATATTATGCCTAACGCTTCTTTCTCGATTTGCGAAACCTATAGCTCCAGCATCTAGATCGTTGTTACCAGCAGAGAGGAATTCTCTCTGCTGGTAACAACGATCTAGATGCTGGAGCTATAGGTTTCCTTGTTCCATCCTGCATCTTGTGTAATATACAAGCTCCCACTTCTTGTGAGCTTGCGTCACTAGCAATGATAATTTCCAGTTTGGGATCAAAATGCGTCAGTGCTAGATCAGACGTTAATTTCTTTATGATCTCCTTAAAAGCTTTCTGGCAATCTTCCGTCCAGTTCTATTTGTTATCTTTTTTCAATAATTCATTGAGGGGAGCCCTCAATTTGTGCATGTTTTCAATGAATTCACAGTAATAGTTCGCTAGACCAAGAAAGCTTTGCAATTCTGCGACATTTTTCGGCTCAGGCATATTTTTTTTTTTATTGCAGATGCCCTATCTGGATCAGGTTTTCTGCCACTTTCATTGATTATATGGCCTAGATACTTGATTTCTTTTAGAAAAAAATCGCATTTTTTCTCCTTGACTTTAAAACCAAAATCCTGAATTCTCTTAAAGACTTCTTTAATATGCGTTGCGTGTTCTTCTACATTATCGCTTTTGATTAAAATGTCGTCTCAGTAAGCAGTAGCAAAGTTCTGTCCCATGCTCATGGTATCCATAGTCTGTTGAAAGATTGACAGTGCTACTTTTATCCCAAATGGCAATCTGTTAAATTTGTAAAGTCCTTTGGGAGTATTGATACATAAAATTTTTGTACTTTCTTCTTCTACTGGAATCTGAAGATAAGCTTCGCTTAAATCAATCTTAGAAAATACCTTACCACCGTTAAGCTTGGTAAATATTTCCTCCGAGCTTGGCAATGGGTAGTGACAATTCTCGAGAAATCTGCGCAAACACGAGTTTCTCCGGATTTTTTCTTTACGTAGACCATTGGTGCCGCCCATTCACTAAATTCGATTTTTGAAAGGATTCCAGTTTGTACCAATCTGTCTAACTCCATGTCGGTTTTTTCTATGGTTGCGAAAGGCACGTTTCACTTTTTCTTGGATACTGGCTGAACATTTTCCTTTAGTTCAATTTTAGCTGCAAACTTATTACATCGTCCCAAACCGCTCGAGAATACTTCAGGAAATTGCCTGTGTAGTTCTTCTTTTAATTTTGTAGCTTCTGACGGTTCGCACTCTATTTTTTTTTACAAAATGAGCTAATGGGTAAATCTCATACGTCAAATGTTTGCATCCAATCCGTGCCCACCAAATTTTCGTTGTCTTTCATTTAGCATGGAATTTTACGTTTAGAATTACTTCTTCTAAATTGATACGCCTCCCTGTAACAAACTTGGCGATTTTCTGTGTATGCATCATGGTCGGTCTATTTAGCTTCCTCCATGTCTGTAAATTAATTATAGTTAGATCCGATCCTTAGTCTAACTGTAATTTTACCTTCTTATTTAAGATCTCGAGTTCCACGTATTTTCTTGTGTTTAGTTTGTCTTCGTCGTCCATTCTAGTAGTTCTTACCCTACTAGTGTGTTTTTTGTTTCTGCATTGAGATGCCTTATGTCCCATTTTTCCACAAGCTAAACAGTTCTTGTATTTAAATCGACAGTCTTTATTCCAGTGGAATCCACCACATCTGTAACATGCAGATGGGGGGGGGGCTATATTAGCTTTGATCTCTGTCATTAATTGCCTTATACTTAGTAATTTTTTTTTATCATAAAATTTTTGTTTTTCTTTCGGTGTGTGTGTGTGAAAAACGTAACTTTTTGTTCAACTTACGTATGTGTGCTATTCCCGATTCCTCGATATCCTTAGAGTCATTTTTTTATACTCAAGCATTTTTGGCAGTCTTCTGACAATTTTTGTAGCGTTAATCCAGGCTCATTTTGAAGCTTCATGAGCATTCTTTTTCGCATTTCACTGTCCTTGGCTGAGACTAATCCCTGTACGAAAATAAGACACTTAAAATTATCCGGAGTCAATTCTGCCAATTTAAAGTCATCGCAATGTTTGTTTGCAATTGCGGCGAACATGAAATAGTCCTCATTTTCGCCTTTTACGTGGTTGAGACATTTCCACCTTTTGTGAAAAAGTGAAGTCTTTGGACTGAAGAGCTCCGTAAGGCATGTAACTGCCTCGTCAAACGTCAAATCGTTTGTCTTTTTCGGTAGAATATAGTCCGCAAATTTTGTGTACTCCACTGTTCCCAATTTCCTGAGTAATAAACGTAGCTTCCTAGCTTCCGTCCAATTTTGGCAATCAATGTTGAAAATGTCTTCATGACGTCTGTAATAGTCCCCGAAATTTTTATCATCTTCTAGAGAGTATTTAAATATTTCTATTGTGTTCCAAACTGTGTCTTGACAAAATGTCGCCTCTTTTTCGATATTCTTCTGTTGTTCGTTAACCGTTACTTTTAATATTAATTCCTGGAGTTGCATTTGCCTTTCTTTATTTATTAGCTGTCTTTCCTCACTTCTTCTTATAAACTCTAGCATTGCTTTTTGAAAATCTTCCATTTTTTAGGGAGTGATGAAATTTTTCTTCTATATCTTGTGTACGTTCTTTTATGTTCGTCGTTAATTTGTTGTTCTTTGTGTCAGTTCCTTCGATTCTTGTCGCCAAGTTGTTGTGGTCGACGTGATTCTCGAATTTCTGTCGCCAAGTTATTGTGTTGGCGAGCGAAAAAAAAATTTTTTTCCGTACGTGTCCGTACTCTTAGTCGTCAAGTTGTTGCGTTGACGAGGGAGAATTTATTTTATTCGTGTGGGTCCGAAGTCTTCGTCGACAAATTGTTGTGGACTCCTTGAATGGAATCGTGCACAAATAAATAAACAACGCCAGCAATTGAGATAGAAAAATAAGTGTACTAAACGTAAGAATACAGACTTGAAGTAAAGATTAGTAGTCCAGGATTTCGGGTTAGTAGAAAGTCACTCTGGACTCTTGTATAACTCTCTGAGTATACCCTGTGTCTGTCTCCGTATCTCTCAACCTGTCTCATCGTATCTCCACGTATCTCAACAGCAGATATTGTCTCTGTCAGTATAAGTATACTTTGAACGAGTCCATCTTATGTAAAAAGGGGAGAGCCCAAAACACTTAGTTATTAAAAATTTATTGGAGGTCCCTATATATATATATATATATATATATATATATATATATATATGTATGTGTGTGTGTATTGTGGGAGTACTTTATCCACCTCGACTCCGAATGGATTTCGCTTAAAGCCGCTAAGTAGCGTGAGCGTAATAATCAGCTGTATAAAAGGAAAGGACTCACACTCTTGTTCTCCTTTTCCTTCAGGTTGTAATAAAACAGCATGGGTCTTATCTCCGTTGTGGAAGATTTCTTTCGCAAGGAAAATCGACTACTTAATTATACCACGTGGTGAACTCAGACGCCCTCTTCCGTCCTCTTTCTCTCTTTCACTTTCACACACACACGCTCGCACACTCACACGCATACACTATTCCCATGAATTATTTCCTTCTCTTTTTGTGATCTCTGGCAGTGTGCACACATGAACATAATTTCATAACTTTTTTGAGCCATGTTGCTCTTTAAGTAAACATTGAAGTCAATAGTCAGAGGCGACAGGCTGTTTCATGCTAGGCGCAATCATCAGGCGGCATGACGATTGTGCCTAGCATGAAAAGGCTTCCTCGAGATGAACGTAAACTAAAGCGAGGCAACCACTTTTGAACAGCGCTCAGATCCTTCAAAAGGCTGGAATTGAGGGAGTCAAGAAGGACAAAAAGTGTAGAATACTTTGTGAAATGCGATCTGTAAAAAATCTCTCAGGCAACCTCCTCTCTCTAAAGCAAATATTTTAAAGCGTCAAAATTGGGCCAAGATATACATGAAAATTGATTTTTCTAAAGTAATTTTCACGGACGAATCTCGAGTGACATTTGATGGACCTGATCGATGGGTCAAAGGATTGATCCAATTCAGATGTGCCGGTGGCTAAAGATGCGACAGTGTTATGATATAGCATTGTCGACCAAACGATTATTGGACCATTCAAAGTCGATGAAAGAGTTAAACTGAACACTGCTAACTTTTGTGATTTTATGAACAAGAATTTCTTTGCATGGTTCAAGTCCCAGTCTCGCAGTTTCAAAGTGAAATGTGTATTTATGCACGACAATACTCCTTCTTATGTGTCTAAGCTTACCTGTGAATTCTTTGAGCATAAAAGATTTACAAGAGAGAAGATAATAGAATGGCCACCATCAAGTCCTGATTTGAATCTGATCGAAAATCTATGGCCCGTTGTAAATATATGAAGGCGGCAAACAATATAACAGCAAAACAGACATTTGGGAAGCCATTAAAACTACCATGTCAGAGATTGAATCTGATGAAATAAAAAATAACAGAATCAATGACTAATAGATTACTGATTGTTATTGACGAGTGTCACTATATTAAAATGTAAAGGATTCAAAGACTTATTATATGTGTTTGTTATTTGTTTTGTTTCAGTGTTGATCAATTTTTGATGATTTTATTAACTTTTTATTGAATAAAATGTGATTATTTGGTTTAAGGGGTTCTGTTTTTTAAATTATGTTTATAATTTTTTCAATTAATTGAAACAAAGCAAGTTCAAAAATATGGAACGCTTCATGAATTTGCGTATCATCCTTGCCCAGGGACCCATGCTAATATTCTCTGTAGCGTTCCAATTTTAGTATATGTATTTCCGAAATTTTTGAACTTGCTTTGTTTCAATTAATTTAAAAAAACAGAGCCCCTTGAAGAATGGTCATTACCAAGTAACTTCGAAGTCGGGGAAAACAACAACAAAAAATTGATATTAAAGTTAATTAATCTTTTTATATAATATTATATATAATAATGTGTGTAAGGTTCAAACAAAACAACTGAGATACAAAGGTGGTGTTATTTGGTTTTTCCTAATAACTTCAGACGGCAGTTTTTTTTAGAATACATCAAATAACTTCAATAAAACATTTTGATACTACCTAAAATTTTAACTCGGGCTTTGTTTTGACATCTGAATTAATTGTTCAAAATTTTGACATTTTCTTTCAAACCAAATTTGAATTATTGAATTTTATATGATTTGCTTAATAACCTCATTGTGCGTATATATGTTTCTTTCTTACACACACACACACACACACACACACACATATATATATATATATATACACACAAAAGGAAAACTTATCTTAGCTGATACGGTTCGTATTCTGATGGAATTTATCAAAGCAAATGTAAAGTCTATCAGGGGATAAAAACCTGTCGGCTATGACATCTTTTACTTTCCTTTTTTTTGTATTGTCTTTTTACAGATATACTTTTAGTTGTTTCTGATTTTATACACACACAGACACACACACACACGCACTCGAAAAGAGGGTGCTGCAAAACTAACGCCACTTTTTATTTATTAACTTTGATTGAACAAAAATAAATGACAGTAATTTAAGATGGCTTAAATTTAATTATGTCATATTTCGAACCGAGGTAGATAGGATAAGGTGGAGCACTTGAGTGGCCATTATGATCACCATGTCTAACACGACCGAGCCATTTCTTGTGCAGTGTATTGAAAGATCTTGTTTACAGGTTCAAGCGGAAAACGATTCCTGAATTTAAACAAGCAAATTTCTGATAAAATTCCTGAAATTAATGTAGAAATGTGTCAAATGATTTGTAGAAGTTTTGCTGATAGAGTTCAGCGTTTTACTGAACATGAAGGGGGAAGTTTGAATATGTTAACTATTTCTTTAATCATAACAAATTATATTGTTCTTATCTGACAAAATTTCCTTAAACTACTGTAAATTATTTGTATTTGTTTACTAAAACTTAAATACCAAACGGGCGTTACTTTTGCCGAACGCACTATATATATGTAAAATTGTCCAAATCGTATAACAGCATGGGATAATTGTCCACCCCACAAAATGTTAATATCTAAAAAAAAAAAACACTAAATTAATTGGGTATCTTTTTTCCAAGGTTTTCAGATAAAACCTTTAGCCATCTTGACACCATTTGTTGTAAGAATCACTGAAAAAGCCTTTGAGTTATTCAGCTAGAAAAAGAACAGATTAAAATCGTTTTGTGTCAACACCACGATGTCTTTCCAATTGAGCAATGGTGGGAGGTAAAAGATCATACAGGAGTTCGGTAATAGTATTAGGTTGGTGCAAAAATAATGTCGTTTTTCTTTTGAAGTTGAACGTCAAAAAACGACATTATTTTTGCACCGACCTAATATCAACATTCATACTCTGGCTTTCATCTTCAAATTCCATTCAAGAACTATCAAGAGAACGGTGAATAAGTTTCAAAAAGAAGGAACAGTAGAGATGAAAACTGGATAAGAAGGTCACAACATCAAGAGGGATCATCATTTCAACTCCTATAGGTCCACCCATGGCGGTAAGGTCGAAGGTGAAGGGCCAGACTGAACGCAACCAAACCCCGAAGACGTCAGTGACGGAATAGGTAAAGATCTACACGATTTCGACGTCCAAACCGGCTGAAGAGAGCAAAACCGGTCTAGTTGTTGTAACCAATATGGCCCTTCACAGACCAAGCATCCGACAGCCCGATGTAACCAGGTTTGCTAGACTCACCTGTCTCAATCCCGAGGTAGGCACTTCTGGCCAAATGTGTGTGCCTCTCCGTTGCGCAGAGATGTCCACCAAAATCAAATTCACTTTGATTTACTGGTATCTCTGTCACCGCCACCACGGTGGAGGAAGAGAATAGGAAGAAAGAATGATGTTATCAATGCTCGGTTACGAGCGTGTGGCGACACACACACATATGTTTGGTTTGATATATATATATATATATATATATATATATATATATATATATATATATATATATATATATATATATATGAATGAATGTTTGATTTGAGAGTGAGGCCGACAAGACATCAGAAGTTTATATTTGTGCTGAATCACTACAATATGTGGAATGCTGATTTTTAAGACAGACCTGCTCAAACTGGCGCAACACAATCTTTCTAGTTCATATATTTCATTTTGACTTTGACCTTAATTAACCAGGATGATGCAGATACATCAACGACAATAAAACTAAAGAATATAATCACATTACTCATTTGGCACCAAAACAGTGACACATTTTTTCTCTTCCCTCTTGTCCAAAATTTACCGAGTTCATATTTGAATTATGAACGAGATCACTAATCATTTTTGAAAGGGCAATTGATTTTAAATTGTACTTTCACTTTCCCCCTCTTTTTCCTTCATCACAATGCAATAAAATCGATCTCAGACAATCTATTTTTAACTGTGCAAGCTAAAAGTTTCTCGCGAGGAACTGTTGTCGCTTATAATTAGTCGTTGATGTCATCATTGGAATATTTCCAAATTCCACGACATCAGTTAATGTCGCGAAAATGGACTTAAAAAATAGAAAAAAATAAATCGATTTACCGGAAAGTAAAAGATCATGACGTGAAAATTTAATTCATATCGACAGAAAAAAAATCAATTCATTAATATAAATATCTGAAATTTTACTTCCTTTTATATTTGAAAATTGGGAAAATGCTAAAAATGAACACAACGGTTTGATGTAATAAATAAGAATATTATTTTATTAAACTTGAGGATTAATATCCTCGTTTGCATTGACTTTACCAATTATTTATTTCGCCAACGAGTTCTCCAACTTTCTAAAGATTTATGCGGTATTTCGTGATTTTAGCAGGATTATTTTAGAAAACTTTTTATCATGTTTGCATTTTCTTATTAGTAGGAATCTTTGCAGCTCGAATTTTTGAGTTTTTTTTCTTGTAAAAGAGATGTCAAAACAGTGCATCCCCCACCAAACTAAAGAACAAATTATCTGGTTATAGTTTCTTTAAAACATCATGAGGAGTGGAAACACTGAATGTCCAGAAACAAAATAGCAGCTGTCATGTTTACACACAGAGAAAAAATTTGAGTGGAAGAAGCTTTTTTTTTTTTTTAAACATTTTTTTCTGAAATGAGTGTTAGCAGAAGGATTAGATATTTATTTGAGTGAACCACATGAAATAATAACTGTTTAAATCCACCATTTTTATACAAAGATTCTATCAACTGACAGCTATAGATGAACATTATTTATAAATTAATTCCATACTCTGGTATAGTAGGTGTTCAGTTCTGAGAACAAGTCGTTTGAATGTATAGTTAGTGGAAAAAGAAAACGGCATTTTAAGAAGAAAGTTAACAATTATTCGTTTGGATACAGCATGCGTTTGTGTGTGATTGAGTAAGTTAGAGTGAGAGAAAGAGAGAGAGAGAGAGAGAGAGAGAAAGAGATGGAGAGAGAAAGAGAGAGAGAGAGAGTTGAAAGGTAAATCTGGATTAAATGAGGACAATGTTCAAATCTCTTTGAATTTTGGTAATATTTGCCAGATATCTAAAGAAGTCCTGAGCATTTAGCCGATAAAAACAACCAAGATAAAGATGCTAATCGAAAATATAAACTGTATAATAAATACGGTACCATTTTAAAAAATATTTAGCAGAAGTCACTACCAACATAACAGTTATGACTAATATTTTATGAAAACAGCACAAAATACAAACATCTCGTCATCATTGAATGTTTTGAGTTAAGTTCTGAGTGGATGTTCAACTACCACAGCATTGAACAAAAATAAACTAATGTCAGTAAATAATTTAAGAAAAAGCGTTTCATCATAAAGCAATAATTAGCATACATTTATAGGGAGTTCATGTCTTTTTCCATATTTAGCTCATCTTATTATATACAGAAGTATCTCAACTGTATCAATTATGAGGAAAATATTAATGAACATTGCATCAACTAGGCACTCGTTATTTTATAAAAGTCAACTCCTTAAAACATTTTTTTTTGTTTTCGTTCTGGTAAGGCATGTAATGATGTTATATATATCATCAAACAACTCCAGGAAATTCTATACCTGTCTAAGAAGAACAATTATACCTGTTACGCCAACCTTACATGATTACATCATTAGAGACTTCCTCATCACATCCATTTGAAACCGCTTTCTAAGATCTGAATAAACTGAATGCATCGATCTAATAGAGGAACTTTATAGGTCTACAAAATCTTACATACCTGGCGCCGAACACTTTCAGACATATCTAAACTGTCAGCTGTATACAGACGCTGATTAATTGCTAAAAATGGCAAAGTAAAACCTGTGGGTTTTGGAGAAGAACATTTCAAACTTTGTGGACTGACACTATAGAATCACATACAAAGTACTGTACCAAATTACAGAAACTACATCACTTGAGGACTTCCAACAGCAGCAACGACTAAAATGTATAGTACGTGTAAAAAGAAAGTAATGACATAATCAAGTATTAGGTTGGCAGTTAGGTCTCATCATTTTACAGTTAAAATGGCTACATATAATCGTAAGTTCTTTGCTAACAATTTCTTCTCTCGCACTTCTCAGGAAATTGTGAAATTCTCTACCGGCTTCTTGCTTCCAGACAACTTTGATCTTCAAAAATTTAAATGCAACGTCAATCGTTTTCTTCTGTCTTCTTAATTCCTCTCCTTTTATTGTTCTTTCTAATAATGTTTTTCTTTTTTCATATTCTTCCACACTCACTGTCACATTATATCTCAATAGCTTTATTGCTTGCTTGGGGAAAAATGATTAAAAAAACGAAAAGTTGTTGACATTCCACACCACTTCAAACAAAAGACTAGGTAGGAAACGGCCCATCAATACTGGAAAGAGCGATAACAGCTACGGGACTTGAGAAACCGATTTTCCTGAAAATTTTTTTAAGAAAAATATTTTAGATATTTCAAAAGATAGCAATACTTGCGGTTCAGTTAATGACAAATGTTTCTTTATAAGGAAACGGCTATTATCATAGTTACTATTATATATCACCCAACATCTTACCATAAGGCAATAATTAGCAAGTTAGCCTCTCAGACAATTGCTGCTGTAATGAGTTCGATCCACATTGCAGCTCTAAAACGTGTAACCTTATGACAGACAAGTTAAGTAAATATTTAATGTGTTTTATCGTGAAAAAATCTTTAAAAACATCGCAACCACTAATATAGTTAAAGAGATCGACTATCAAGGAATGGCTTTGTGCCCAGGTAAAGTTAAACTGTGTGTATATCAATAGTAGAAGTGTATGTCTCAACTTTATAATTTCTCTTGAAATTAAGCTTCGTTTAAAAAAAAATCTGCTACTTCTTAAAAACACCAAAATTTCTGTCTGCCATCATTAATAAATTACTAATATCGATTTTTGTCGATTTGACACTATTTCAAAGTCTCCATTACAATTATGACTTTGAAAAATTATTTATCTGTCTGGGTTGTCATTAAGTATCAACTTTGCTTCCAAATTGACCCTAGAACATATTTTATATTTGAATTTTGAATTTAAATGAAGATCAATATTATCGACGGTCGGGGAAGATGATTAGATTTTTTTTTATTTTAAGTGACGATAAATTTCACATCTTTTAAAATTTAAGATAAAAATATAGCATTTAAAATAAAAAGTATTTTTTAGTGAAACAGGCATCTTTTAATATCCCTCTCTCTCTCATTCTTTCTCTCTCTCCAAATATATATATATATATATATATATATATGTGTGTGTGTGTGTAATTTTTATATATATTATTTATATATTATATATGCACCATACTTATTGGAAACCGCTCAATATCAGTGATAGAGCTAACACATTTAGTTTGATTGATGTGAGTTTGTGACCCTGGGTTTCTCACCTTTGCGATCGTCACATCAATCCAACTATATATATATATATATATATATATATATATATATATATATATATATATATATATATAAATTATTTAAAAAAAATATATTACCAAAACTGAAACTTCAATTCAAATTCAATCATAAAAATTTTTCCGTTCCGTTCCATTATCAAGCGATGCTAAGAATAACTTTTTAGAAAATGATTTACTTAATTTATAAGTCCAGAGGAACTTGATATTTTGAGATGTTGGGGTTAAGGGAGATCTTTTTTATTTTAGGGGTATTAAGATTTAACTTATTTAGAAAACTGATGTATCTAATGTATTTTATTTATCAAGTCGGTCAAGTCAAGGTGGGGGCTATGCTATCCGTCCTTTGACACAAACTTCTTTTTTCAAGCAGAAATTTGTGGTAGTGCCTATGTTTCAGCACATCGTCTGGGTTTCATTAACAATACATTTGGCATTTTATTTTTTATTTAATTTTTATTTTTATGTAAATCTCAATTACGATAATTTTAAAAGGGGCAATCAAATATTATTTAGTCACATTTTTAATATTTATATTTTTTTTCGTACAGACTTAAGATATATTTATTTATTAATTGTGTACATATATGGTAATGTTAAAATTAATATATTAGAATTAAATTGGGTATTCATAAACTATTTTATTTATGATCAAATATAAATATGTTAGTTTCATTTTATAAAATTAGCTATTACTTAAGGAAAAATTTGGCAATGTCTACAAAAAAACGCTATTTCATTTCTTTGATTTAATAAATTTTTATTTTTCAGAAACTTAATAATATATATTACTTTTCATGTGCGCACAAAGAACGTGCGTCAATTTAAGATCTACAAGTTCTTGTTTTTTTAATAATTTCCATTTTACTGGTGGCGTTTTATTGGTTTCTTTGAAATTTTAGAAATATTTAGATAAGGATGTCTGGTCGCGATATTTACTATTATTGAAGGTACTTTCGTGTTGGTTCCACCTTAATTTAAATTCATTCTTTGTCCTTCCTACATAGACCCTAACAACATTAGCATTCTCAATAGATGAGAATTGATAAACTACGGATTTTATATGATATTTATTATTCAGAGGACAATTTTCAAGATTTTTTGCTTATTCTTATTTCAGGATCAATATTTCTTTGATTTTGTTATAAGTATTTATTCATGATTTTTGCCTTATGTTTCTTGATAATCCTTTCTCAGTACAATTGTAACTTATTTTTAAGGCAATTTTATTAACAATTTTGCTAAGTTTACTAGTTTCTCGGAAAATGTTTTTCGATTAATGCAAGGAATTTTTGCCCTAGTTTACTTATAACCATTTGGTTGCATGGGGGTGTGTGTATGCCAAATGATTTTTCTATTTCTATTTTGTTTTTGGTTTCTATTATTATTGTTTACACAAGTAATCTTCTGGCATTCATAGTCACTATTCTTTAGAGTTTTATCATAAAAATTGCTATGTTCATAAAATATTTCTGAAATGAATTATGTACACTATTTACATTATTCGGACTATTGTCCTCATCTTTGTCGCCATATTTATTACAAAGTCTCGGCCGTTGTACGTTCCGGCCCTCTTCAGGTTGTTGCAAAGAGTGTGAGTTCAATACCCGGTTAAGGCAGTGGAGAACTTGGAGAGGGGAATTAACAGGAGATAACTGATAAATGACATGCATTAACCATGGCGCATGGAACTAGAACAGTCTACCCCAGTGAGCGAAATAAAAGGTTAAGTTCGACATTCCAACCACCTGAAGAAGGCCGGAGCGTACAACGGCCGAAACGTTGTAATAAATATGGCGACAAAGATGAGCACAATAGTCCGAATAATGTAAATAGTGTGCATTTTGTATATATATTTTTATATATATATATGTGTGTGTGTGTGTGTGTGTGTGGAAAAGAGAGCAGCAGTAAGATTAGGGATAAACTTGAAAGTTATTGTATTCGTATAGAAACTTCGTCTTTGAAGTAGCTTTTGAAAGCTCAAAGATTAATAAACTTTAATTTTATTACTGAAAACTTATGAAAGTCGAAAGTACTCAGATATTAAAAATAGGCAGGCATATCATTAGGAGTGAATTGACAGTCAATACTGTACACACGCTCATGCAGTGATGTTTCACTACCAATTAACATCGTGGTAGTTCTTTATTTCCAGCTTCCTCTAAAATTTGGAATCGATTTTAGTATCGATTCCAAATTTTAGAGGAAACTGAAAATAAACAAGAAATAACAGAGAACTTTGTTGGTCTTTAACGAAAAACGAAATAAACGAATATTTCTACCGAGCTGAAACTATAAATTTATCTTTTATATATTTTTTTTTTTTATTTGACTTTTAACTTTGTATTTATGGCTGAAAAACATTAAAAAGAGATTAATGAAGGAGAAACACTTTTGTCATAAACTGAAGACATTTATTTTAAACCCTCTTTAAACCTCGTGGTCATTTAATATTTGGTGTAACGCACATAGGATTCTAACTCACTGGCTATGGTGTGATAGAACAACTTGTTAGCCATTACTGTGCATTGTGTTGAATATTACAGTTAATGATGCAATCCAGCTAATTAGGCTAAACCAGGCAGAATTATGGCTGAAGTAGCCAGAAGAATGGTTCGACTAAAAGTCTCCAAGAAAAAGGCAGCCCCACAGCCAGCCCCTAAGCTCACCAATTTTGATTAATCTCAGCATCCACTTTTGCAATATACCCAGAATGTTTGTTTGTTTGTTTGTTTAAAACTTAACGACCCATCGATCAGCAAGAGATCATTTACGGTCAAACAGTTGTTTTTTTTTTGTTTTTTTTTAAATAAGGTTGAAATGCTTTCAAGAAAACTTTCCCTTTCTTTTACTTCTTTTTCGGTGTTGTCTTGCTTCTTTTTTTTTTTTAATCCACTGTTTTCTGAGGTGCGCCGTTCTTCGAAAATTTCTCACCTGGCAAGTATCAAAGTACCCCTTTTCATAATCAGACACCAAATTGGGATTATATCTTATTATATAGTCCAACTTTCCTAAGAAAGGTCAAGATCAAATCGGGGTTTGATTTTTCGAAAAGTTCTTTCAAGTTGTTCACGTTTTAAAATAATTTTCGAATATGTGCCAAGTCACCGCAATCAAGCAGGAAGTGCTTCACAGTATAAGCCTCCTGGCATGTTATGCATTTGGGAGGATCTTCGTCTTTTAGGAGGAGTTATGTACGTGTGTCCTATCTGAACACGGGATAAAACCCAGAATGTATCTAGTCATTTAATGAACATATTAAAAATGGCCTACTTAGGACAAAAGCAACTTGTTATCCTTCAAAATACGTCCCTTGTGAGCCTCACATGCTTATTCCTGCAAAGATGTAAATCATCTTTGGCGATCATACTCATTTGCCTTGTCGCGTTCTTGTCTAAAGCGTCCTAACTGCAATTTTAGCTTTGGTGCTTGAAGTTAAAGTGAGATAAATATAGACTGAATTGGAGCTGACAGACTTATATGATGTGATATTCTCTCCACATTCATAAAAAAAGAAAAGAATTTTGAAGAAGTCATTAAGAATCGAATGTCACGCAGTACACACGCTTATACAATGAACGTTTCACTTCCCAGCGAGGATAATAACTCCGTGGGAGAATCTGCTCATGCATTTATAGTAAGAGCTTTCTTAGATTGTTTCCTAAGTTAGACCCAGGCCGCGCAACCAGTTCTATAGACAATCAAAGGTGGCTATTAGAGTGTTCAGCGTTCGGAGACATTTGAAACGGCTGGACATGTTCCGGAGAGATTTCCTCTGTGCAGACGATGAAAATGACATGTTGGACGATTACTGTCTTGGCGATTTTGCTCTAAGGAAAAATGAACAATGGAAAATAGTATTTTCTTGTCTCCAGGCAATATGAATAGAAGTGCTTGTACTCGTTTTTGGCTCGCTTACTTATCGAGTGGTCAGTTGGCCAAGTAAGAGATCTGACATTTGCCCTCATTGTCCTTAATTTCCAATTGAATGACCATTACTTTATCTGTCAGCGTTGCCCTGCCCATCTGGCTAAATCTGCTGTATCCAAGCCCTTTAATGAAGGGTCATTATCGCATGAATGGATACTTAGCGGTAGGACGTGTTGTGACCAGAAACATGCAGATTATTCTCAAGCCGATCGATGGTCAGTTATGCGGGGTCAGCGAACTATTCTACTTGAACACAGACAGGAGCAAAGGAAATTTACTGATATTTCTTTCTTTCTTCCTTTCTTTCTTTCTTCCTTTCTTTCTTTCTTTCTTTGTCCATTTCGAACGCTCGTTAACCAAGCAATTGATCAATTCTCTTTTATTCTCGTTCTATACTCTCATCTCGTTGCAGGCTGCTCAAAACAATACAACCCTGCCGCCTTTATCCGTATCAATTTTCATTTGTGCCGAACATCAGTCAATGTTTGCAGTTTATATCGCCTAAATGCTTCCATACAATGATTCGGTGAGCACTTTCGCATTTCAACCTCTCTTCAATGATCAATTTATATTAACGACAGGTGGATATAAAAATATGACTCTTGATCGTTTCAGTTAAAGATCAACAATCTTTACACCCTTAATAGCATTTCTCTTGCTTTTTATATGACACATTTTACAATGATTTTTTTGCATTCATGTTATGTTATCTGAGTAGAGAAATTGATTTACATCTGCAGTCAAAGCGGAGAGCCCATTTCTGTCTTTGTTTATAGTAGAGCTCGAATTCCGACTATTACTATTAGTGCCACTCACCAAGCAAGATGTTTCACATATTGTATGAGTAAAAACTACGTTTATTGATGAAATAATTTATTCATCTCATAGTATGAGATAAATCAGTGATTATATTCAGAATTTTTTTCATTTTCAACATTTCTATGATTTTTCAAAGTCGATGGCTTTTCTACTGAGAAAAAACAATTCTAAAAAACAATTTTTATAAAGGTTTTGAAAATTTTTCATATTTATGTAATATTCCCGAGTTAGCCAACGAATCTAGCAAGCCATTGATACTGAAATCTTCATTGGGTGCATTACATTGGTAGCCTTGTATCAGCAAAAACAGGGCGTTATATATATACACACATATATGTATATATAAAATTCATGTCAGATACTAAAAAAGGATCGAAATGTAGAAAGACTGTATAAAAAAAATCAGTTCTTCATAGAAACCCGTATGTAAAAGAGATAGATAGATAGATAGATAGATAGAGAGAGAGAGAGAGAGAGAGAGAGAGAGAGAGAGAGAGAGAGGTGGCCCATGCCTTAAAGATATACAAAATTTGTTTTCATAAGTACAGCCCACAAAGTGTTTTATCTACATAAAATATATGTGATTTTTTAATTTTTTAAAATTGCTCAGTGGAAAATGTCATGATGCCATTTCTGACGTTAGGTCTCTGGGCAGGATCTAAAAAGACATGAGTATACACCAGAAATCAAAGGAAATAGAATTAATAATAATAATAATAATAATAATAATAATAATAATAATAATAATAATGAAATCGAAATCTCAAAAATGTGGCACATGGGAACATCAACAATCCCTGTTGTAGTTGGGGCCCTAGGATTGGTTGGAAAAGATTCCAGTAGACTAATTGAAAGGATTCCTGGAAGCCCATGCCTCAAAGAAATACAAAAAAAAATGTTCTCACAAGTACAGCCCACACTTTACGAAGGGCTTTATCTATATAAAATATGTTTTTTGTCAGTGGAAAGTGTCATGATGACATTTCTAACTTCAGGTCTCTGGAGTACACGCCAGAAATCAAAAAAGGAAATAAAAACAATAATAATAATAATATGCCATTTGATTGAATAATATAATGGCGTCTGACTCGGTAGAAGTCAGGGCTCTTAAAATAAAGAAAGATATAGCCTAGGATAAGGATTACTGGAGGGTACAATTAATCTAGGAGAGTTCTCAACTGCACATATAATACGCAGACCGATTTTTTAATCCATTCTTTAAAAACATTCACATTATATGACGCTAATTCCGGTAAATATTGCAATCCATTTGTGGTTACTCGTAATTAAAGAAAACAATTTGATTTTTGACCTTAAAAAAATGAACGAGTTTAAGTATTAGTTAACAGTTTACGACATATTCTTTTAATTAAGATATGAAAACAAAAGCGATTTCTTATATAACAAAAGAAATATGTGAAAATTATATGGTCAGGACTTTATTATCACCTTATACGACGCCGTACAATATTGCAGGACGTATGTCTTTGTTTTAATAAATATCAAAGATATTTCTTGCAACGCTACTATGTAAACAGGTTTGTTTGATTGGTATCGCTCTATGCCAAGCAGTAAAACCACTGAAACACAAAGAGTTAAGGGTGTGGAAGAATTAGGAACAAACATTAATAGTGAGCGGGAGAAAGAAAGCGTAATCAAGAGGACAGTAGATAGCGAGTGACATTTAAATATTTGCGATTAAATTTAGTTGGAAAGCATAGAGCTGGAAGGGAGTTCCACGAAAGAAAAGTGCAAAAAAAGTAACTGTTAGCATAGAATTTACGGTTACATTTAGACAGCTCAACTGTAAATTGATGAGATCTGAACGCCAATTTATACTGAGTTTAAATTAAAAAAAAAAAAAACAACAAAAACAGTGTATGTAGCATAACGAAGGGCTTGTTAGAACAATTACCATGAATATATTTATAGAAAAGACACAGAAAGGCAACCTTACAGTGATGGGAAAATGACTGAAGCCGAGCCTATCAGGAGCAATAATTATTTTTTGGATTTTATCAAGGTGCTCAAGGTAAATAGCAGGGATATCGGAACATATGTGACAAATGGTAGACTTATAGATATGCAAGATAAATTGTCTCTTACGACACAGTGAACCAACTTTCCTAGCAGATGACCTAACAATTTAAAATAAATTTATAAGTGTATAATAACATAAAAGCCCTATAAAAGTAGATAAGCGGTTTTAACTAAAAAATACACAATCTGATTCTAACGAAAATTGTTTTATTCTACTTCTACTCTCAACAGGGATCAGTATTGTTCAAATATGACACTGTCATGTATCGTTTTCACTTAGACATTTCGGGTTATAAAATATTTTGACCTGTAGAGTTGTCAGACTCTTATGCGCATGCTCATTTCATACAGTTAGTGCTGTTACACTTAAGTAATATTCATGCTCTGACTGCAGGGAAAATTGATTACTATTATCAGGTGTAGTTTTTGTTAGCTTGATACTGGGATAAAATATAATTATATTGAAAAATAAGATCTCACCCTGTTTGTTAGATGGAACAAATGAATTAAAAAATAAAAAAAATAAAAACAAAAATCAAAAGCCTAGCGGAAGGAAAAGAAAGGAAAAAGTTGAAAAAGAAAATAGTAAAAGAAATATTTAGGGTTCATTAGCAAAATAGTTTTCTCCTATTTTTTATTCGTTCATTTGAGTTTTTCTCTTTTCTCTTCGTATTATTACCACAATTTCTATTTTTGGTTTGCTGTGGTTACAAATCAGATGAGCTCTGTTTTCTGGAATCGAGGTGAACTGTTTTACATCTAATCAATTTCGAGGTGCTCCAAATTCAGTGCTTTGGTCTCTCCATCGTTATCCCTGTCTTTTATCTAAAATGAAACTTCGCAAATCGTGCAATGCGGTCGTCGTTAATTTTAATTTCTGCTCTCAATGTTCTTTTCTTGCCTTCGTCGAAAAAAGAGCTGGCAAGGTTTTCCTTTCATTGAGAAGCCGTACAACACAAATGGACAATTATTTAACCTGTTTTTAGTGATCAATCTATCAAATTTAGACAGTTTTTTTGCTCAGTTTGTTAGCAACCTATAAATTCCTAACCACTGACATTTTTACCCTCAGTTTATTTCCTTTTCATATGATTATAGTTACGCTTCTCATTTCTTCTCGTTATAGTAATAATAATAATTGATGAAACTGTAAGACAAATTTTGAGCGAGTATCCAAATTTAGCTCTGCATGATTATAAAAAGTAGAGACATGATAAAGTTATCAAAATTTGAAGTTGTCTGAGAAGTGAACTTTTCAGTGAAAAAACTGATGGTACAACCATAAACCTGAGGAAGTCTTTGAATCAAAAACATGCAAAATCAAGATAGAAACAGTGGCATTTATTAGCCAGTGGAACTATTACAGAAAGGAATCCTCTTAGGAAAGGCAAACATAATCCAGAAAGTCATGAACACTTAGAGTAAGATGGAAATTGAATTATACATAGGACTGTTTGTTGTTGACCGCTGTCCATGTATTAATGTGTATATATCAAGATCTTGGTCACTCCGAGACGGTGTAATGGTTAGCAAGCTTGTCTTGCTTGAACAATTACGACTGAATATTGAGTTCGAAGCTTAATTGGTTTCCTCTTCTTTCTGCTTTATACCACAACTAAGCTATGCTTGGAAAATCATTATATTAAGATCTTACATGAGAAAACACTGAAATAATGATAATGATGACGGAGTCTCGCGAAGTATGATGTCTCTACTTGGAGTCTGCGCTTATAAATGAAGATTTTACTGTTGTTGCTAATAACAGCGATAGTAAAAAAATGTAGCCTGCCCCCCCCCCCCGGACACGATGGCTCACCATAGTAGGGAGATGCTTGTGCGCCCACGTACGTATGATTAAATACGAACTAACTATAATGCTGACACAATGAAAAATATTGATAAACCGCATCGGTCGTCACGCGGGTCAGGTTTTTACTTTTTACAGAAAATGATCAGTGGAAAATGTCATGATACCATTTCTGACCTTAGATCTCTGGTTTGGACCCAGAAGCAAATGTGTATATAACAAAAATCCAAGTAAATAATAATAATAATAATAATAATAATAATAATAATAATAATAATAATAATAATAATGGAAATCTAAACATGAAGATATAAATAATTCCAGTTGTGGGTGGAGCTGAGTTTAATTGGAAAACGTTCAGATCGACTCATTGAAGGGATTCCTGTCAGCCGATGCCTTAAAGAAATACAAAAGAAATTATTCTCACACGCACAGATCACACCTTACGAGTGGTTTTATCGATGTAAAATGTATATGCTCTCAGGATGTTTTATTTTTATATTTTGCAAAAAAATGTTCTTTGTAAATTGTCTTGATGCCGTTTCTCATCTGAGGTCTCTGGTTGGGATCCGGAAGGAAATGAGCATACAACAGCACTCCAAGGAAATAATAATAATATTCATAATTAATATTACAAGAAATATTTTAATTTAACATATGAATCAAGATTTACCAAGAAAAAGTCATTTTTTTTAAAGATGGCTAATTCTCCCAATGCAGTTCAATAATCGTCAATATAATTTCTAATAATATTTTGCATTTATCGTCATCATTCTTCAGTTACATGAGAAGTTTTGATGTTTTTATCTAATCGCAATCTTCCTATACATAACCATATTACGGATTAATTTCTGATTCGGCAAGTTTTATTATCACTTAGAAGATGTGAACATGGAGTTCACGGAAGCTAGCTCTGTTAAAACGCGCATAACTGCCTTTTGCTACTTACTACGATATGGAATTTTATGTTTATGAACAAACTATTTGTGGTATGCATAAAATACCTTTATTCAACCATAGGGAAATATTTCAGGATAATATACATATTGTCAGGGAAAATGCCACTATTTACAGTGAGAAGAAAAAAGCAATAAAAATGCTCTTGCAAAATCAATGAAGACTGTAATAAAAAATAAAATTGTGTGACCAAAACTAACTTTTAGTTAAACTAGCAATCCTCTTTTATATTGAGAATTTTTAGTAAACAATGAAATAAAGAACCTCATAACATTTTTGGTATTTCTCGAAAGATTTTATTGCTATTAGTTTTTTATGGCTTACCAGTAATATATATATATATATATATATATATATATATATATATATATATATATATATATATATATATTAGGTTGGTGCAAAAATAATGACGTAATAATGTCGTTTTTTGACGTATTTTTTAACATCAAAAAGCAACATTATTACGTCATTATTTTTGCACCAACCTAATAAATATATATATATATATATATATATATATATATATATATATATATATTGTGTATATTTAGGCAGCAATTTTTCATTGATGCATGTTTCATTAAATAATATAGACAAGTTTTGTCTATTTATTTTAAGTAAGTTCCTTTCATATTGTCTGATAAATTTAATAACATTATCATTGAAAGACGAAAGGAAATCACCATACTGATACATGTTTAAATGCAATCTAAGCTTTTGGTTTACATGAGCCATTATCAAAGATGACAATTACTTTTCAATATATCAACCAATACACGGACGAATCAATAATGATAGTCTGTTTTTGTTGCATGAAAAATTTCAAAGCAACGACTAACTCGTGTATACTAGACGCGGAAGCGAAAATCGCGTCGCAGCTCGTGACGTCATACATGTACAATTTCACAGGAAATGAAGAAAATATTTATTTTGCTATGATAGAATAATAGATATTATCAGTACACATAGTTTTTTGAATTAAAATCAATTTACATTAACGAGAACGCAAAATTAAGTAACATGATAATTTGGGGAGTTAACCAATTACATATATGTAAAAAGAGAGAACATTATTGTATATATACCAGCATGGTAACATTCGAATCTTAAGTTTTCTAAAATTTTAATTATAAACATTTACCTCCAGTGAAAAAATCAGTAGATTGGATGAAGAATTGATTGTTTGATTTATAGCATGTAACTGCTGACACAAAATCCCGTTGATCAATATTCTGATACAAATTTTTTAAACTGAAGATTTTATCCTTTTCTAGAAAATGTGCCAACTCATCATTTTGCACATTTCTTGCAGAAGCAGAAGTTTTATTTTTTTGTTCTTGGTTTTGATTGAGGACTAGGTAATGGTAAATGATTAAATACTGAAAGTCAATTTCTGGGTCGTGATTTTCCTATAATAATCACCGTTTCATAATCAAATAGAAAATTCCTTTCACAAACAACAGTGTTTGGTTTTTCAGGGTTTTTTGTTCCGAGGTATAGCCTTTAACTATCGTTCTCACTCATTCTGATCTTGGGGAAGACGAAATACACGAAACTTATTTTGGTTATCATAGTTGGAACGACAACATGTTACAAAGCAGTCTTTGACCATTTTGAGAAAGATTTGGGATATTGAAATTAAAAAAAATATTAACAAAATTACACGGTTTTTTCTAAAAAGTGTATAAAAATGATATTCTAAGGTCTGGAAAATTGGGACTTTGGAATTTAGGAATAAAAATTTAAAATTTAAAGTTTGTATGAATGTGGAAATGTTTTAGAGACTAATATGGATTAAGAATTACCAGGACGAAAGAATTTGAGTCTCAGACATGTTTAGAGTTTAGAACATTAAATTTTGGATAATCATAATTTACGGTGTGGGTGAGCGTGAGTCACCTTTTCTCCCATAAAATACGATTACTTAAACAAAAATAACCAGTTTAATATTTATTTTGTAACTTGTTTTACATTTTTAACAACAATGCTAGTAAAATTCAACATACATATTTTTAAATGCCCATAAATAATTATTTCTTATAATTTTTAAAGTCAATATATTTGTTGTCATGAAGAATAATGTAGATAAAATATATATTTTTCAAATGGGCAAATTTCTGTATAGTAAAATAAGAAAAGAGGCTGACCATCCATTGATGTGTTTTATAATGTTGATTCTTTCTCTTGTCCAGGAAAAGACAGTTCGAGTGACTTAATGAATTGTCATCATTAGAAAAAATTGAATTAGTTAAAAAAACTTGTAGGCAGTATTTATGTTTGATGAAATTTACACATAAGCCAAATACAAGTCTTTAATTTTAGTTTGAAATTAATCTCATTTTCTTTTTTAGTCCATATCATTGAACTTAATCGAGCAGGTGTTTGAAATCAGAATTCAGTTTTTTCTTTTTACTTTTACTCTTGAATTTTACGGGAAGTACTTTGAAAGTGTCATATCATAAGCAAGAAAGGATGGCAACGAATCTAAATAAAAAATGTAGAAAGAAATAGACAATTTAGATGTTGATGCGGTAAACGCTCTTGAAAGGATAGATTCATTTGATTAAGGTAAGTGGTATCTGGATAAAAAGTCTCGTTTGGCACTCTTCAATTTCAGGAAATTATAAAGAATTGACTTTGACAGACAAAAATAAAGAGTTTGGCCGTTTGACAACGCAGGAAAGAAAGCCCTGTTGCGACTTAACATTGTGTATGACAAAATAAACCAAAATTACATCATTTTCAAATTTTCTCCTCCATAAAAAATATTTAGTGTTTGTTTAACGATAGTCTGTTTTACAATTCTTAAAGAAAATCTTCTTCCGCACACAAAGTGATAGATGGACAAGAGCAACCTATTGGAATGAAAAGCAGTGTTTGTCAGAATGATAAACAATAAACGACAAAGAACACTGTGTTTCTCCATTTAATCTGTAAAGTCCTGACAGCCAGTTTTCCCTCCATTAATCATTCTGAAGAGCTGGACAGGTAACGCAAAAAATATGCTGTATACAATGAGGTGTGATAAATAAGTAGAAAAGATAATACAATAGATGTATACAAAATAGCATACATGTTCACATAAGATAATATAATAAATATGGATACAAAGCACTGTAACAGATAAATAGACAAGATAGAGATTAAATGCACAAAGCAATATAATACATGCACGAGGCAATGTAATGAGTATTACTCGCGGATACGTAATAAATAGATACAAAAACAATGTAATAAATTAACCCAATGTTAAAAAACAACAGATCCTATTGGGAGCCAGGTATAATAGAGAAATGAATCGGGAACGTGATTTACATAATTCAGGGTCCGAAGTTCTCGCATAAAAGGCACATAAATCAGATCAGAAAGAGGCTGCTACAGGATTCTAACAGTCTACCTCAGGAAGAGGAGGAAGTAATGGACACAATATTTGACACCTTCAATATGCAAAGGCCTCAAGCAATTTCAGAACCGCGGAAATCAAGCAGAAAAAAAAATTTACAGAGCCTTTGATGATTAATCCGAAGAAAAAAAATATTAAAGGCCCCTGTGAGGTAAAATCTTGGAAGGTGGGTGTCATGGTCCCTACCTAGATCGGCAGAATGAACTCTTCCTAACGCTATATATATACTACGCCTCTCAAGAGAGACGAACAGTATTGAGACGATATAGAATCGAGTCGAGCTGATAGTAGTTCACTCCAAACCAGTCTGACAGTCATACTAACACCTTCCTCTTCTTGTATTATTTTTCGTGTAATATATTCTTTGTTATTTCTACTGTTGTGTTTCGTGTTGTTCTTCCATGGTCCTAACCTTGGACCATAACAATAACATGACAGGCATTGTTAGTTATTGACTAAAAATGATTATTTGAGACAGTAATTTACTGGGAGCGAATCAAGGGTTTAACGACATTAATGGGTTGGGGTAGGAAGAAAATCAAAAAGATCCAGGAAAGAAACAAGAAAAAATGACAACGAAAACCTAAAAATCTTTTTGAATTCAATTTTTTAAATGAAAATACCGTATTTCTTCAAATTAGTGAAGTTGTCTGTAAATATCACTTTGATGCAAAGTCTAATAGTGTCGTCTTTTACATAATACTGATGAAATGTTAGAAGGATCTCATTGTAATTTTTTCTAGCGCCATCAATCAACTATCACACGTTCTTTACGAACCTTGGGAAACATGGACTTTCAATAAAAGCAGATTAATATTTAAAAGCATAGAGTCAAGACACTTATTTCAAGTCGTTGATGATGAAAAATAAAATTATAGCGAAATCCAAAACCGAATAAAATGATGACTACATCAAGAAGAGTTTCGTCACCTTAATCTAAAAGATTCCCAGAAATAGAATTTACTATTTACTATTTCTTTCTTTTTATGTGCCATGTCTCTTCAGAATGTAGGCGATCATGGCTCTCCACTTCCCCCTATCCCTAGTTGCTCTCAATAAGTTTGATTCCTTTGCTACTTCCCGCAGGCCATGTTCAGTCATCCATTTGCTCAAGCCCGCTAGGTATGTCATACGTTGCTTTTGCTTGTCTCTCTTTCTCGCTATTCGACCTGTGAGTATCAGATTCTCCAAGTCCTCCTTTCTAATTATGTGACTCAGCTGCCTTTTCCTGATGTATAAGCTTCCTCCTTGTTTGCACCCTCTTCAAAACCTCATCATTGCTCACACGCTCGGTCCATGTTATCCTTAGCATCCTTCTGTAGAACCATACATCCGTTGCCTAGAGTCTCTTCTTCATCTTTGAGGAGACCGTTCAACATTCGCTGCCGTAAAGGAGACGTGACATCTGTCCTTCCTCCATTTAGTTACATTAAAATAGAATTATTTATTACAATATTTGTCTTTTACGTACTATACCTGTTCCGGCTACAAATGGCCGGGGTTCTCCATGAAATATGTTCTGAGTAAATGATAACTTTTGTCTGTGAGGATATTGTTTGACATTCAATTGACACATAGAAAATGAAATATTAAACAGCACCGGGCAAAAAGTGATCAATTGGATTGTTTGAATGCCGAAGTGGAACATAAAAAGAATTTTCAGGGTTAGAAAATTAAGTCTAAACCTGGTTTCATTGACATTCGGCAGACTGCTACCCTCTGTAATCACTAGATGCTAAACTCACTGTGTGCATGTACGGGATATGTTGCTGTCTGCATTAAATGATTTGCCGCCACACTCGCCAATCACCTCTTAGTTATAAACATTCCTGAAAGATGATTGCATAATTCCATTGAATCACCAATTCTCTGCCATGTTGTGTAGTCGCCATTATCAGATTAGTTGATTAATTAAATAACATATTCCTCCTTGTTCGTTAATCAATATAAAATAAAAGCTTTATAGGACAAAAATAACAACCAATCAATATATAGTTAAACATAGTTCCGGTTTGCAATAGATTTAAAAAGGTCGAAATGGGTTCGGTTTTATACCAGATTGGAAAAGGTAGACATGGCTTCTGTTTATACTAGAATCAAAAAGGTAGACATAGATTTGGTTTATAACCGAGTTTGCAATTATCCACCGAAAGTGACATTATCTTGGAGGATCTTACCGCTTTAGAGGGGACGCAGTCGACAGTATTCCAACCTCCACTGATGTGGCACTCCCTTATTGAAGAGAAAGGAGTAACTATATACTCTTTCTTCTTCTTTTTTCGAACTATCTCTGTTTATAAATAAACGACGATTAACAGTTTCTGTTATAAGAACTGTAATGTAGTTATGAAAAATTGTTTTTTTTTCTTTTTCAAGTGATTTCTAAAGCAAAATCTTCATAAGCTATCGTGATATGCTAGGAACCCAGTTTTAAATGTCAATGAAACAGAGCATCAGGCTATTGATTCAGACCATTTCTAAGAGCTTTATTGCTAAATGAATATCTTCCCAAGCCTGATTCGAACCCGGTTTGAAAATTACATCTTCCTCTCTTTTTCTCCCCCACTCATTGCCGCTCGCGAGTTCACACACATGCACTAACAAATACACACATATACTAGTAGGTATATTAATATGTTCATAGACTAATAATGAAAAGCGTTCTTATTTTATGCAATAAATATTTATTTTGCAGCATAATCTCTTTTCTTGTCAATTTAGTGGTTAGTGTCGAGCGCAGACAACGAACATTATATATTTCTACTATTAACTTCCTGTTAGGAGGCACGCTTAACGAACCAACCTTATAAATTCGAGAAAAAAAAAATCAACACTTAAAAACATTTGTTTCAACATAATATCCTTTCTTGTTAATGCATTTAATTTAATGCTTCTCCATTCACTGCTAAAAATATGAAGCAAATCATTCCCAATCCTAATCCAACTAATTTTGCCAGGTTACGTATGGACGGCATCACACACACGTATATACAGTACGACACAAAAGTGTTTGCACCTTTCTAGAATATACATATTTAAACAATTGTAATAGCTTATGTAAACATTAGAATAAATATATCTAATTTAAAATAACATGTCCAACGTGCCATAAAGGTTTAATTAACGAAAATCTCCATATTATTATTTATTTAAAGATTTCTATATATTTCATGTGAATCAAAAGTGTTTGCAGAAATCATAAATTTTAAAATAATGGCTCATGAGAAGATGCTTACTGCTGATGAAAAAGCCAAAATATCAAAATGACTCTCGAATGATAAAACCCCACTGGAAATAGCAAAAATAATTAAACGAGATCATCGGACAGTGAAGCAGTATGTCAATTAAAGTTGAGTGCAAGAAGCACAAGGGGTGGTCGCCCATGTGCAGTTAACAAGAGAGATTTAAGAAAAATTAAAAGAGCGCTCAAACAGAACTCTCACAGCACCAGAAGAGATTTTAAAGCAAGATGGCGTTGAAGACGTATCGAAAGCAACACGAAA
>OZ010571.1:155136788-155196788 GCA_963932145.1 Acanthosepion lycidas
GGTTAACCCTAGACTTGAACAGGTTAAGATTGTAGTGATCAGGGAAACATCTACGTGGGAGTCGCTTCCACAGGGCAGTGGTTCGTGGGAAGAAGCTGTTTGAGTGGAACTTACTTCTCACCGATGGAATACGGAGAGAATATGCGTGATTTGCTACCATGTAAGTGGCATGGCGTATCTTAGCCGTGAAGATTAGATCGGGCAGAACCAAGGAATGTAGTTAGTCTGAGCACTTTACATGGAAATAGCGATAGAGCAATGAGACGCTCGCCACATCCCATCCGTGAGAGAGAAAAGTTGGATGATGCAAATAGTTCATCACCCACAGGGACTCGGAGACTATCGAGACTACAAAGTGAGACAATATATGACAACGGTACTCCATTTTTGGCCTGATCTGGCTCTTGTAAAGGTAGTGGATATCATGAGGAGTCAGGTGCTTACTAGAACGGCACACTATTCACATTGTTCGGACTTTTGTCCACATCTTTGTTGCCATATTCACGACGTTTCAGGCGTTGTATGCTCCGGCCTTCTTCAGGTGATTGGAATTTCGAACCGAACCCTTTATTTCGTCCAATGGAATAGATTTTGGTAGTTCCACAAAAATAACTTGAACAGTTGAGTTACAGGGAGATAACTGAGACATCCAGAAAAGGTATGACACTTGAAACTAGAACAGGCTAAAGATTTCGGTTCGAAATTCAGATCACTTGATGAAGGCCGGAGCGTACAACGGCCGAAGCGTCGTAAATATGGCAACAAAGATGAGGATAACTGTCCGAACAATGTAAATCTACTTTAAAATTATTTTATTTAAGTATTGTCTTAGCGAGACAAGTTGTTATATTATATAAAACGACTTTCTGATTAATTGAATGGAATTTTGATATTCTAACTGGTTCAGTAATTTTTCTTTGTGATTTATAATTAAATAAATTTAACCATTTATTCGTTTTTTAAACGAAAGTATTGTATGTATACTGTATCGTCATCACCATCATGATTTTCTCGGGTATGGTCGTAGAGTCACTGTACGACCGAGCACCTGACCAGAACCCTCCATATATCTCAAATGCGAGCCAATGTCTGAGAAAGATTGTATACTTTTATGCCGTGGCCGTATCATTTAATTTTCAGTTCCTGATTATAGACACGTGGTCTTCTAATGGACCTGTTTCTTGTCTGACTGTGTCAATTGTGATGCGTTCTACATAGGATATGTCTAGGAAGGTTTTGTAGCATCTGTTTCCAATGTTAATGTCCAAGACTCGCCAAGGTCATTTGAGACAGATGTGTTCTTGACATTCGAGATGATTCTTAGGTTTGCGTCAGCTACCACTGGTTGTGATGCTCTTGAAATGATTGCTCTTCTGAAGCCCTCTTCGCTGATAATCGAGCCAAGATATTTGAATTGGCTTGCTACTTTAAGTTCACAATAATCGACTTCTGTACATGGAGGAAATAGAAATTTAATGTATTGGTTTTAACGTATACTCTACACACACACACATATATATATATATATTTGAGGATATGTTTTTAAACCCAACATTTTTAAAAAATTTGACCATATAGCAACATATATTTAGAAGGTCATCTTGTTTGCGTTGAGAAATTTTCAATACCCTCACCTATATCCATATATATATATATATATATATATATATATATATATATATATATATATATAAATAAAGAGAGAGAGAGAGAGAGAGAGAGAGAGATAATATTAGTGGTCAATAAACATTATATATATATATATATATATATATATATATATATATATATATATATAAATAAATTCCCAAGAGGATAGAATCCAGGTAGAACTCAATGTCCATGACAGAGTAAGAATATAAGTTTTTTTATTATATTTTATTATATATATATATATATATATATATATATATATATATATATGTGTGTGTGTGTGTGCCTATATATATTTGTGTGTGTGTGTTGATGTTCAGTGTGCATATATATGGAGACTGCTTTCTTTCTTTTTATCCTCATATGTCTTCCCAACAGAATCAATGTTTCCTTGAACAAAACATCTTCACAATCATGAAAATTTCATGATAAATTGCTCTCCTTATATTTAATGAGGCCAATCAGAATCCAGTAAAATAACAAAAAAAAAAAAAATCAATCAGACAGAAATATTGTCATCGCCCCAACCCCTATTGTTAATTCTTTATGACAACATTGAGCAAGAGGCCCACTGATGAGTAAGTTTGACGTTTCATATGGTAGCATATCGATATTTGATTACTCTGATATTATTTAACTTCTCTAACAAGGTAAGAAGGTTCATAACAGGATAAATATTTATCGATTCTATAAAAAAATATAAGTATTTGAATAGGGAAAATATTAGTACTACAGTAACTATATTAACCTTTTGGGTCTAGTTATTTGCGTTCTAAGGTTTTAGGTACTTCATCAGTTCAGATCACCGCAGTTTTTCCCATTAACAAATATAACAACAAAATCTTTCATTATTTGCATGATCTGATGACTGACGAAGAAACGGTCGGTGAGGAGGAGACTTTCCTGTAACTATTTACCGTCCAAGCAACAGTAACGGTAAAAAATTAACACAAAACAAAAGATATATATATATATATATATATATATATATATATATATATATATATATATATATATATATATATATATATATAATTTAACGCTATATTTATTGGGTACATCTGTTTGAGTAGACGCCGTTGTTTTTTAAACAATGAAACCAATATCTATTGTTCTAGAGATCGAAAGTTTTATTGAAGAAAATGTGCCTCTCGACAGGAATCGAATGTATTCATTTTATAACTTCAGGCTTGGCGTACTTTTTATCATTAAGCTGCTAGAAGCTATGAAGAAATGCTTATATATATATATATATATATATATATATATATATATATTGACTTCAATGTCCACTTTTATATTTTTTTACATACAGTCTATCCCTGATATTGACCACTTTAACCCATAAATATACTATACCTTAAAACTATATTTTATAATATATATATATATATATATATATATATATATATATATATATATATATATATATATATATATAGGAGTTAATGATCAAATGTAGATCAAATATTGATCAGAATCCGACAGAACAAATAGGAAACGTATATAAATCTAACATGTTTCACTTTTATTAAAACTTCGCCGGAGATTGAGAGAGTGTGTTTTCAATTATTTTTGGGTTATTTTTCATTGATCAGACACTTGTCACGTGTTTTAAAACTGTGGATAATTATGTTTTTTAGGTTTCTGAAGATTCCTGTATGTTTAAATGGGTAACGAATGGTAATGTGTATTTCTAATTGTGTGCGTTTGTCACAGGTTTCTTTAGGAATGTATTCTTCATATTAGATATTATATAAGTAAGATTTTATATATATATATATATATATATATATATATATATATATATATATATATCCTAAAAAATCTTACTTATCTAATATCTAATATAAAGAATACACACACACACACACACATACATACACACACACACACCTATATATATATATAGAATCGGTATCACCCCAAGCAAAGCAGTACAGTCATTAGCATGCAAGGAATTAGAAACAGAAAAATTGGCAATGAGGAGAAAGAGAAAAGAGCAGTCAGAAGGACAATACATATCGATTGATATTGCACTTAACTACTTGCAGATTAAAGTTGGTTGTAAAGCATAGATCTGCGAAGGAGTTCCACAAGCGAGAAGTGCGAGAAAAGAAATTGTTACTTACGGCTACATCTAGCTAGCTTAACTGTAGACGGATAAGATCTCGCCACCAGTCTACTATTACGCTTAAATTCATACAGTCAAGTACAGTAGTGAAGTGCTCACCTGAACAATTACCATGAAAGTATTTATAAAAAAGGCACAGGGAGACAATCTAATGGCGGTGAGAAAGTGACAGAAGCCGAGCCGTCAGATCAGGACCAATAATATTGCTGATTCTTCTTTGGATCTTATCAAGGCGCTGCAGGAAAATAGCAGGGGCAACGGATCATATATGGCAGCAATATTTTAATCATGGACGGATGGTAGACTAATAGATATGTAAGATAGATTTTGGAAAGAAGAATTGTCTTGTCCGACACAATGAACCGACTTTCTAAGCAGCTGATCTAGCGATGGATTCAATGTAGTCTTTCCACCTCATGAGAGCTGAGAACGTTAGCCTCAGAAGACGCAATGAGTCACTTTCTGGGAGGATAGCACTAGCCATGATGATGAAAAGCAGAGAGGATACTCTCAGATTATTAATGGAGAGAAGTTCAGTTTTGGAGGCGTTGAAATTGACAACCGCTCTTTTGCCTTAGTTAGCGACGGTCTTGAGTTCGTTTGTACGTCGGCTGCCATTTTGACTGACTGATCAGCCTTACTATCGAGGAAGGAATAAATCGTAGTGTCGTCAGCGTAGATACCAAGTTGAGAGCTGATGTCACCAGAAAAATCGTTAATGAAGATTACGAACAACATAGGATCGAGGATGTAGCCCTGGGCGACATCCGCGTTAGTACGAAAGGATGTAGACGAGTGGCCGTATGGGAGAACTTTTATTTCACGATTTGATAGGAACGACTGGATCAGTACAAAAACGTGCCCGGAGTCACCGTAACATTTCAGCTTGTGGAGAAGAGCTGAATGCTAAGACCCTGTCAAAGGCTTTGGAAATGCTACATCCCGGGTTTCACCATTTTTATCTAGAGCATGATAGACTCTTTCCGCAATTATTGTTATTCCATCAGCAGTTGATCTGGAGAAACGAAAGCCGTAGCCGTATTGCTTGTCTGAGAAAAGACAGTATGGTGAGAGATGATGAACCAATTCACCATTGATTAGGGCCTCTAAGAGTTTCCAAAAAAGAGACGCAACGCATATATATATATATATATATATATATATATGTATAGGAAATATACTCTTAAGGTGTGCTATATTTATGGGATAAAGTGGTCAATATGAGAGATAAAGCGTGTGTAAATATAAAAGTGAACATTGAAGTCAGCACTTAGAGGCGACAGGCTTTTTCATGCTAGACGCAATCGTCAGGCTTGATATATATATATTGTTATCCACAAACAGACTGTTTCTCTGTATCACAGCTCATCAGTGTGACTAGATATCCGGTTGACTCTAGCTAGGATCGAAACTCGGTTGACTTGGCGTCAGTTAGAGATTCTACTCCTAAGCCGCTTTTTTGGATAATCACACCGTGACTGAGAGAACTCGATTCGCTTTACCGAAGAGTCTTGCATATATATATATATATATATATATATATATATATATATACATGTATTATAGGGAATATGTCTGAAAATGACTCTAATGTTCAGAAAATAACATTCTTCTTTTGTGTACTGTGTATCTTCAGAACATGGATGGCCACAGCTTCCTATCCTATGTGTAGTCTACGTAAGGGAATTGGCGCCTCATATGGCTTCAAAAGAATCCCATCTCCTTACTGTGGTTTGGAAACAAATAAAATGGTGACGATAATCCCAGTAAAAATTTTCTCGTTAGATTTTAATTAAGTGCTAACATTATCTTTATTAGATGATTTAATTTGTTCTGCCTCTTTAAAATATTCCAATTATTAATGAGTTAGAATCAATTAGGATATGCATTTTTACCTATTTTCCTGACCTCATTAACGCAAACAATTAGTTTAGCTTCAGGGAATATTTTAGTTTTTGTCAGATTGTCAGTCAGATTGGGTTAGGATTGCGGATATAGCCTAAGATATTGCCATGCCTCATTACAATTAATAATTAAAAAATTAAATAACATGAAAAATAAAGAAATATGAAGCTAATTAGTTAATAATTAGAAGACAGTAACTGTTCAGTTTCATATTCTAAAAATAGCATATTCATCCATATTTTTGAATTACTTATTAAGATTCCACACAAAGGAGAAGAGTAATGCATTCAGAAGTGAAGTTACGATTGAAAATTGAATAAAATTTTTATTTATTTAATAAATGCAATAATACATCTACATATGATAATATATAATTTGTAGATTTTATTGGTTTCGTTGAGTGGTCATCCTTAAAACTTCGACTCTTGTTGTCTCAAGGGGGCTTGCCATTGGCTGAATATAATTTCACGAGTATGAAGTAAGAGGGCGTCGTTTTAGTATTTGGGCCACCCTACACACGCACCCACACACCGACACGCACACACACGCACCTACATATATAGTGATTTTCCAAGTATGGCTTAGATGTGTCACAAGATCGAAAGTAGGGGGGGAACCCAGTGAGGATCGAACTTACTACTCAATCGTAATTGTTCTAGCAAAACAAGTTTGCTAACTAACCATCACATAACCTCGAGGTGCCCACGCCCATATATATATATATATATATATATATATATGACAATAGGAAAACTGTAATAGTTGCCGGCGCGTTTCGTCCAGTGTGGACTTTCTCGAGGCAAAAAAAGAAATGAATTTATTTAAACAAAGTAACTAATAATAACAAAAACAAAATGTCCTTAGCAACTGGAAGAATTTAGAGAACGCTATTTTCTTTCAGTTGTCATTTATATTTATAAATATTGTCTTTTCTACAGGTTAACTGATAAATTTTCATATATATATATATATATATATATATATAGAGAGAGAGAGAGAGAGAGAGAGAGAGCGAGAGCTCTAAATATATAACAGGAGATGTGTGTGTATGTGTGTGTGTGTGTGCATGCGCAATGGGTACCAGAATGGCCGACCATTTGTTGTATTCTGGTACACTTGCATGTCTTTTAGCCAACCAACTAGTGTGTCTGCTTACATTTATTTACATTTATATCTTGATAGGCCTATGACCTTTTCAGTCGACCTTCGTACATATATATATATATATATATATATATATATATATAAATATATATATATATATATATTGAGGTGCTACATTCTTGCCATTATCGTAGATTTCTCGTCCGGTTATTTGGAGTTACTATGCAAGAATGATGAGGACAAAAGAACTTCCGTTTTGGTCATCACGGCTCTCCAGACATAAAGACCCGTTAAGTTCACATCTTATGAGAGAACTATGAGTCTTAGTACGATAATTTCATAGCATATTTTAATATATTTGATAATCTTTTAATATTCGAGCAAAAGGTAAATCAAGATTGAATAGTATGGAGGAAATTTGCCTTTTGGGAAAAGACCTCATTCGAAATCACAGCTTTTACATTCGCATTAATACTGATTACTATCACCAGTGACAAATAAGCAACTATTTCGTCTTATAGCCATATCACGTTGAAACACCGGTTCCCGTACGATCTTCTCAGTTAAGCACCATTACGACTGGTCAGCACTTAGATGCATGAACGCTTGGGAATACCGGGTACTGTAAGCTTGGATGTGTGGGTGGTGTAAGGGATAACGGCTCGGAAATGGAAATCGGTGAGCTGAGTTTGTAGTTCCAATCGGGTTCGTTACATTCAATTACGCGAAAATTACCCCTGGGAAAAGTATGAATCCACCGCTTCTCTTCATCCAGCTATGGGTTAATTAGGAAGACTTGTACCAGTAGATAATTTAAAATCTCCAAAACATTCTTATAATCTAAAAATATTTTTTGGCTTTGAATAACCTGCAAAAGGTTGATAACCCGTAAAAAACAAATCAATCAAGCAATAAAGCAACTATTTCAGTCGTCTTATTATAAAGATATGCAAAGTTTAGCTTCGTATGATAGAAAGTTATAAATATTGGACACCGAGTGAGGATCAGTTTTTATTTCACAAACAATTTAAACAGAACGAGTTAGCTAAACCATTTGATTTCACATTGAAGGTGATCATGGCTCAGAGCATATTTTTAGCACTTATATTATCATAGGGTACTCATCTATAAAAATATTGTTAAAAATCACCGTGTATATTACATCATGGAAATAATGGTTTGAGACAGATAAACAGATTGAAATCAGTGGTACCTATGAAATACTTTCTACTAGAATGGTACCTATCTACTCTGAGAATAAACATATATAATTCATCGAAAAAAATACATTAATATTAATGGAAATATTTGATTATTGTAAAAAAAAATCGATCAACTGCGAAAAAAACTTATTTTATGAAGTAAAAAAGCAACAGCATAGATACAACAATATTTATTTGCTCTTCAAAGTAATTTATTTTTTTTATTTAAAAATCTTTTAAATATCTATTTATTGAAAATGTTGCGAATAAGATTAATCTAAACTAACTGTTAAAGAATTGGAAAAAATTATTCTTGATTTAAAATTCGAATTGTAATTTCAAAAAAAAAAAAAAAAAAGAATAGTCCCCATCGTGAAATTGGCCCTTGAGGTAGTTTTTTTCTTCTCCAGCCCATTGCTCCAAGTACTGTGCTAAACCTGCAGATAGCATAGTTGTTATCGATTCTCTGTAAACAAAAACCGCTTCTTGAATGTTTAATATTGCTCTTGTTCGCTAATAAGCCTTTCTTTTTCACGCTTTAATTAGCTTGGGTCTTACAAACAAGAATCGACTTTATTACATTTATCTATAATTGATTACTTGTGGCTCGGTTTATTTTTTTTAAAGCGTTATTTTTTTAGCCACAGGCCTAATTAAGATATTCCTCCGCAAGTATCCGAAGAGCATTTCAATTATTCTAAGTAGCGTGTGCACCTCCGCCAGAATTAGGAACTAATTTACATCATAACATAATTAGTGCATTTTTATCTGTTAAAATATATCGCAGAAGTCAGCGTGTATGTTCTGGCAATATAATTATCGTATATGATTTAATATTGATTATAATTATTGTTTTCTACCAGGTTTGAAGGCGATGTTATTGTTTTATCTATCAAATGTTTTCATCACCAAAAATTGATTTGCTGTGCTTTGTTTTTAAAATCCACACCGACGTAATTGGATTGATCTAATTGAATGGTCGTTTGAAAATACACTTAATTAAAATTTAATTTTGTTATTTTTTACATGCAAAATGTCCTTATGTTCATCAGTGTGTACGCCTGTACGTATGTGTAAGCGTACGTGTACATGCGTGATTAGTGGAGTCTTTCAGGGCGTCTTTGTCGAAAGTGTGCAGTTGAAATGCGAAATTCCAAACTTTCGTCATTTGTACCTGTTCAGTTCCAGAAATGATAGTTCAATAAGCTTTTCAAGTTGAAAATATGTTTTTTTTAAAGTCTACCTAGAAATTGTTTCAAATTGTCTACTTTCTAAATAGTCAGCGTATTAGTGTTTTCCGCAAGATCTGCATACAGTAGAATTATAAATATACAATGTTAGAGGAGAAAAAGAAGATTGTGCTGCGGCTAGCCTATCCCTTTCGTTGACACCTACTCTGGCAAATGTGGGTTTGTTCAACACTCACAGAGCCCACCTGTGGTTTATAGCGAAACTATCAGTTAAGTTACAGTTTCTGGAAGAGAGCACATAATTTCTCATGATCGGTAATTTTGGGCAGCACCCTACCCTCGGTCACGACGACTTGTGACTTCGTGCTCGTATCAAACTAGATTTAAGAAATACTTACTACATCTTACCATAGTATAGTGATCACAACTAAACATAGCATATTAATACTGTAGAGAATTTAATATTCACTGTAGCTTTGTGTCGCCCGAAAAATAAGGTAGTTAATATCTGTAATTTTCCCAAGTGTACAGTATGTGAATTAGATGTGGATGGATCCTTTTCCTTCATTTTATATTCGCAGGTAAATTGTCTCTCTAATTAGAGAGACAACTTGTCTCCGAATCTAAGAAAATGAAAAGGAAAACTCAAGACAAAGGTTAATGACTAGAATTCATTTGGATTTGTTTTTCGAAATGTTCTTTGAATTCTAGATGATGTATAATTCAACAAATGCTTTTTTTTCCTCGAAATGAAAAAAAAAATCGAGACAAACACAAAGAGGCCAAACAATTTATGATTTGCTTTCATTTGAATGTTTTGAAAGATATATAAACCACAGTGGAATAATGGATTCTGGCTCTGATTGAGGTATTGGAGAGCAGAATTCGAGAAAATTTCACAGATATGAATGTACGTGAGAGATTCATAGAAGATTGAAGTTCAAATACAATAAATTCGAACTTGCTAACCTCTGTGGCCAAATCGGTTAAGGCACATCAAGTTAAATGACGGTTCCGTATAGGATACAGGTTCGAATCATGTCGGAGGACGAATATTTTCTGTGAAAATTTATTGGACATTCAGGCCGGTAAATGTTGTTTAATACTATTTATTATAAATAGAGTATTTACTGAAATATTTGTATCTATAAAAAGAATGTTTAAACATAAAAATGTCTTAAAATAATTGTCGGACTTTGTCCATTTCATACTATATATATATATATAGCCCTAAACAAAACGGACGTCATACCTAAGGTGCCATTCGGCCAACCCTTTTTCAAAGATATTCGTTGTCAATATTAAATATAAATGAATATAAAGACACACTTAATAAAGTAAATGAGGAGGGAAAGGTGGAATGCGACTGAAAGACAAATTTTAATTGCACAAAATTAAAATTGAACAAGGGGGGACGAAAATAAGTAGTTCCACAAGAGTTTAAAATAGAAAAAGGGGGACTCACAAACCATCCAACAGACGTAAGGAACGTAAATAAATGTTCCCTTTTGTCTACACAGGCTAGGCTGTTGATACTTAATAAAAACGGCTTCAGAGGCTCGAAGATGATGTATTAAGCGAGCACTGTGTAAAACTGGAAACCACGTGTCTTCGTATTCAGAGGCACAAGCATGGTTGTCAAGCAAATGTTGACCAATTGCAGACTCATGGACTGCCTGAGTAGTTCTTCTTATAGGCTGGCTAAGACTACCAGAATGCAAAAAGGCGGGAACATGCTGCGTAACCTGCGTCTCCAACCTTAGAATGGTTCGCCCTATGTATACCGCGTCACAACGACATTTGAATTTATAAACAACTAATTTTTTATGAAAACAGGACAACCTATCTTTAGTAAAGGACGGAAGCAAAGGTCTTAGTATTTTATGCAGAACTTTGCTGCTACAAATATTTAAGAATTGTACCGTGACTGTCAGTATTTCGTATCACAGCGATGTTCCGACTAAGAGACATTAAGTGGTCTCTCTCTATATTGGTGACATTCAGATTAAAGAACCACTTCAGCAAATCACCAAATAACTTGCAGCCTGCTAATGCAGTAGTGACGCTTCATATAAAGTTCGCCTTGAAATGTGAAACCGACAGCCACCATGTTGTTTTGATTCCTATGTCTACACTGCCTCTTTCTCCATATCTCTAATTCTGTCTAGATGTATCCATGTATCTTTCTTTCTGTCTTTTTGTCTCTCTCTCTCTCTCTCTCTCTCTCTATCTATTTATCTATCTATCTATCTATAGTAAGGTAATGAAGGGTTTTTCAATCCGTGTGGCTAATTTCAAAGAGGATATAATCCAGAGAGCCCAATGTAACAACAGAGCAAATATTAATTCAGTAATTAAGAAAGAGACAAAATTAAGGTTCCATGACTATAATTTATTTCTCCAGAAAAAAAAAATTTTCTGGTTCATCAGGTCACATCTTTCTGATGAACCAGGAAAAAAATATTTTCTGTGTAAATAAAAATTTCGTTGAAGTCTAAATGCAGCATATTTGCACTTTATATCGATCTAAAATGTTTAAAATAATTTCATATCAGTGTAGACACGCGCGAGTAATTTTACTTAATTATCGTTTCGATAAGTATAAAAGATATGCAAAAGTGTATATATATATATATATATATATATATAGATAGATAAACCTAGTGAGCCAGACATATATATATTTAGACTTCAATGAAATTTTCGGTACGAAATATTGGTGGAGCTATTGTGTTGATGTGAGATTTTAAAAATATTAGGTTGTGAAAAGATGTTTTCAACAGATTTTTAAACTGTAGATGCAATGTAGAAACTGTTGACATTAAAAATGAAAAGAGAAAAAACGCTGTAAACTTTTGCAACTAATAAAATCAAGAGTAAAATGAAAAGAAATAATGTTTTTTTCTTTTTCTTTTAGAGCAGATCCCAAAGCTGAGGCTGACGTCGGGAAAATGCAACGAACGTTCTGATATTGGAAAATATATTGACAAATTATGTGGGAAAATATCAGGCGCTTGAACTTCGATGATTTTGGGAAACGTCAATAAATTGAGAAAGAAATGGTTATTGAATTTGGTACAGGTCGTTTAATGATTTTCGCACGGTTTTGCTTTTGGCCCCAAAAGGAATTTACAAACTTGACAAAGAAAGTAATATAAGTTAAATTCTCTGAGATATTTAAAAAAAATGCCACCTACATTTCGTATAACTAGTAGCAAGTTTTTCCATTGAAAAGATATACATATATATATATCGTCATCCACAGACTGAATGTTTCGCTTTATCACAGCTCCTCAGTGTGATTAGGTCCAACTGCTTCAAGCCGGGTTCGAAATCCGAACGATTTGGTATCAGTTAGAAATTCTACCCCTAAAGTATACGGCAGAGAGAAAGGGAAAATTTAACGTTTCTATGTGAAATATGTCAATGGCCCAGAGAGCTCAATTCAATCCGGTTGAAGCGCAATGCGTTAATAGCGCTATGAGCCACTGATATATATATATATATATATATATATATATATATATATATATATATATATATATATATATATATATATATATATATATATATATATATAGTCACGTTCATAAATCAAGTAACTAGATATTAGCAACTGTATATACGGACTTTCTCGTGCATAAAGAGGTAGGCAAATAAATATTTACTCAATTTCATTTAAGGTGTAAACAAAAGAGTGCTCAATGTGATTAGACAGAGCTAAGAAGTATATATTAATAAATATATATATATATATATACCTACGTTGGAAGTGCAAGTTTCATTGTTCTACCAGCTCATCAGGTACGAATTATTACTTAAAGTTGCACTTCGTACGTAGGACTATATATATATATATATATATATATATATATATATATATATATATATATATATATATATATATATATATATAATTATTTATTTAAAAAAAAATTATAACATAAATATGTTATAAAATCACTACAAAATAGCCATTTTGTTTCAACACCCTCGGTGTCTTATCAAGTGATGTTGAATGTAAAATAAAAGTTTCAAATTAATTAACAATACTTCGCAAGGGTAAAACGTTGTTACAAAAGCTATATGGATATATATATATATAGTCTGTTTAATACTGTCCTAAATGTCGTTTTTTAATTATACATTAACACTTTAAAGAATACATCATCAATAAAAAGTAATTATAATTAAGAATAATAATTAGAATAAATCGAATTGTACATTTAAAAAAACTTAATGAAGAATAACTGAATGTATATATATATATATATATATATATATATATATATATATATATATATAAGCTATATTTATTAGTCTTGTCAGAATTTCTGGGATAAGGATTTAGCATTATTTACATTATTGACGCACAGACTATTGTCCGCATCTTTGTTGTTATCGCAACATTTCGGCCATTGTATCCTTCAGTCTTCATCGGGTGCTTGTTGACATTTTCGGTGACAGCACATGAAATGCAGAGAATGTGTTAGAATAAACGACTAAAGACATCAATTGATGTCAATTAGTAAGAGTTGAAGAATATGCATATGTTTTCCTCCTACGTGTGTGTCTAGCGAATAAATGAATCCTGCATTGTTGTTTGCTTTTTTTTGGCCCCCCTGGGAGAGAAGAAAAAAATATTTCTGTGCCATCGACCGAAAATGAACATTTGTGGTTGCACCCTGCCCCTGTGTAGTAATGAATACTGTCTTTCAGTTGTCAGTATTTCTACTACGCATACCTGCACGGTTACATACACACACACTCATGCACGCAGGCGCATTTATTTTCAGTGTTTTATAGTAAACAAAATAAGTTAATGGTGAGTGAAATATAACGGAATTGATTTTAAGGAAAAAGAAATAAATTATGTAATGTTAATGAAAATTCATTCAATTAAGTATGCCACGTCTGCAAAACAAATAATGTAACGAGGATTTTTTAATCGCTGTTGCATGATGATTCTTTCTCTTCTAATGTCATTCACAACTTTTTCCGCATTTCGTTTTGCTTTTGTCCTTGACATTTTTAAATGAAAGACACTTTTTAAATCTTAAAATCTTAAATTCATCATAGCTGAATGCTGACTTTCTTTCCATAAAACAAACAACCTTTTCAATAGCTTTTTCAATTTCAGTCCAGGTTTCATCAAAATCATGTTTTTTTTATTTCTTTGTTCATTGTGACAGTGTGAATGCCGGAGAATATTTTCTTTGGAAGATTTAATATCATACAATGTTGACTTTTCTATGTTGAATTCAACCATTAGTCACAATGAACTTTCATCAGCGTCTAGTCCGTTTAAATTTTTTCACTTTTTGCGATAACGCCAAAGTTGTGTTCTTTTCCCTCCTATTCCCATCATCTTTTGAACCAATAAAAGGCATTAGGGTGAAATAAACATAAGCAATTATCCAAGATAAATTTCCTGAAAAACAGAAATTTCAAATCAGTCACATATCACCCAAATAGTTCAAATATAAAAACCATGTACGGATATGCGGGATTCCGGATATGAAGCAATCCGGATTTGAGGGATTCCGGATATGAGGGATTCCGGATATGAGGGATTCTACTGTATATCGATACATTGTGTTTTGAGAATATATTTATATTAGGTTGATGCAAAAATAATGTCGTCTTCTCACATAGTAACATATGTAAGAAAACGACATTATTTTTGCACCAACCTAATACCAAACATGAGAAAGTAGAAAAGGTTTCCGTGTAGTGTGTTTTATCATTTACGACTTCATCGGACTAAATATATGTTATCATATTTTAGTCTGATGAAGTCGTAATGAACGAAACGTGTCAAACGAAAACTTTAATTCCACTTTGTCATAGATTATTTACTTGACCTTGTTATATCAAAAATGATACATCGTTATCCCAATAAAATGCTCGTGAATCAATTAAGGTCGAGGATAAAATGAATGAGGTGTGCGATATGAGTGTAAGAGGAGGTGGTAGGAAGTGAAGATTATGAGGATAAGGAGGATAGATAACGATTGACCTTTGACTTGAGAGGTCAAGATTGTAGTGTAAGGGGTTACTATTAAAATGGTTACGAAGGTGGTTGTTATACAAAGTGCCGTTTTTTTAGGGAAAAAGAAGACTAAGCGAAACCATCGTTCATCTGTTTTATAATTATGTTCATCTTATACAAGGTACGAGAGCCACTCGAGGTAGACGTTATAGAGTAAGAGGCACAGTTTATACGGGATCCAATTTATTTGCTTTCCACCTTGGCCTGGACCACTTGTGCATAGCTACACTTTGCACTTTCTAGAACAGATAGCCCATTCGACAAATGGTGATTTTCTAAGCGTAACTTAGATGTGGCACAATGCCAAAAGAATGTGGCACCCAGTGAGGATCGAATTCCGTACTCAGTCGTAATTGTTCTAGCGAGACAAACTTGCTACCATTACACCGCAGCAAATAGATGAATGGAAGTTCATTACGTGGACCAACCGATAGCTAGGCAGTTTTATTTTTAAATAAAGGTACAAGAGTATTTGAGACGTGTAGGTTTCTGGAGCTACCTTAACCATAAACCGAGGAATGAGGAATTATTCGATCGAAAATGCTCATTTTATTTTACTTTTTCATTCTGTCTACTCTTAACTAAAGTCATTTACAGATATTATGACGTCATTCACTTCTCATCTGATGGAATCATCACGTGACTAGCGGGATTAAATTTGATTTTGAAATCCTGTCCGTTGTGGTTTGCAACACAGGAACAACTGAATTGATGTTATTAAAGTGAACCAATATTTGGAAAAAAGTCTTTCGCTGTTTTTCTTGCGGTTTTCTCTTCTTTATTTTCTCGTGGGCATTCAATTTGCGGACATTTTCCTGAATACACATAATTACCTTTTTGTTGTGACAAAGAATTGCTTCCAAATTTCTGTCTGCTGTCTCTGCTACACATAACAGTAACTCTATCTATCTATCTATCTATCTCTCTATCTATCTATCTATCTATCTATCTATCTATCTATCTATCTATCACAATCTGCTGATAGATATATATCTAGTTCGGTATCAGTTTTAGTCAGTCCGTATTTAGAAGTTTGTTTACTCTTGGCCGGTTGAAAAACGATGGCTCGTTTCACGTTGAACGATTACATTTGTTATAATAAAAAGCCACCAATGAAACAAAAGAAAACTCAAATCATCAGTTACAAAGTAAAACCAATTTAAAGTGAAACTTACTGGCATTTAAAAAGCATACAATTCTACATTTCCTCAAAGTACTTTGAAATTTCACGATCATATTAGAGTTGACTCGTTCAAAGAAATCTCATTTGGCGACTCAGTTTCAATATCGGCGTTTAGTCTTGGACATAGTTGTTTTACTGAATTCTCAGCGGAATATTAATTTTAACGTGTAGAGTTAACAGTCGGTGCCGCCACTTTTCACGGAAAAAACAGCATCATGATGAAAAAGCCATAAGCTTAATAAAAACAAAGTTATATCGTCAAAACGTTTATATTATTCTTAAGAGGAGATACCAAATTACTTTTTGATTATTTTTTGGATGTTTTTAATCCTTTCAAGCGCGTTCGAAATTTTGGTTCAAAATCTTGTCTTGTTTGCATCAGCGGTGGACTTAAATCACAATTACTTTTTCAAAATCACAATTTTTAAAACCGATAATTTTGTTTTGTTTATAAATTTCTTAAAATTAAGAAAATGGCTGCTTTTAAGAAAATTTTCTGAAATCGGCCAAAAATTTGAGATCTTGATCTATATAATTTCTGTTTGAAATAGACCAGAATATTTTGCTTACTGGAAATAGTAAATTTAATCATTTCGCTTTCAATTAAAGCTAAAATGAAATCTTCCAGAATGCCTTTTCATTTTTAAAAATTCATTTTAAACTTATCGAAAATTTATACCGAATTAGTGGAGGTACCTAGGTTTTTGTTCTTGGACATTTGTTTTACTGAATTCTCATGGAAATATTAATTTTAACGCGTAGAGTTAACAGAATCTGTACTACAGAATTTATTGGCAAAAGATGCCGAGAGATTAAATGTTTGTACTGTTTTAATTTAATATTGTATCGAGTTTTATATCAATGAGATAATTATTTAATCTAAGGATAATTCCTTCCACTGATAGGAAATGAGAAAATCTAGTGCTTGTAAGAAGTGAGAAATATCTGTCGCATGGAGGGTACTTCAAGAGTAGCTCCTGTATCCGTATAATTTGCAACGTGCGCAGGGTCTTCCGCCCTTTGATTACTCATCACGGGAGAAATTTTGCAGATGGTTCACTACACAAACTGCCGATCCATCGTTTCTCTCTTTAGTTTTGTTTACGGATGAGGCAACATTTGGAAAGATGGAATAAAACGTTTATACAACCACTTGTGTGCAGATCGGAATCCCTATGGTTTAATGCAAGATGGACACCAGCATCAGTTTACGATTAATGTTTAGGCTGGAAGTGTAGGTGACTGTCTGGTAGATCCATATGTTTTGCCAGCACATCTTACAGGAGACGTCTATAGGTACTTTATTTTGAACACAATCCCAGACCTGCTAGAGGATGCACCGCTGCTAATAGGAAGAGGCATGTGGGTCACGCATGGTGGGGCACCAGCATATTTTAGTCACATTATTTGCAATGAACTGGCTGACATCTACAATGAAAGATAGTTAGATAGGGAAGGACTGCTTCCATGGCCTGAAAATTCCCCCGACCACAATCCTTTGGATTTTTATCTGTGGGGCCATTAGTTTATGCAACAGACATTAATAATGCAGAGACACTTCATCAAAGTGTCACGGAGGTCTGCGAGAGCGTTCGACACTGTGTGGGAGTATTTGAAAGGGTCTCTAGTCAATGATCAAACAATTGTACGCATGTGTAGAAGCAAGCAGAGGACATTTTGTACATTTGTTATGAGTTGCTGTGTACAACGATGGCCTTTTGGACATTTTATCTTATTTTGATAACAGAAACCAGCCCTCAAAGTTTTTGTAGGTATTTTGGGGCTTGTATCTTGGATTGTGCATTTAACGCTGTCTACCGTAAAGTTTAAACTTAATAACTCAAAAACGAAGATTTGAAGTCTTATGTTTATATAGACTTTTATTAAAAAAAAAAGTTTTAAAATAAAGACCAAAATTTAATAATTAAAAATCTCGATTAAAATCGGATTAAAAAGAACTTCGTCCGATGCTTTGTCAGAAGTAAATACATCATTGGAATTAAATTATTGAAAGGATCGTTTCTTTAAAAAAGAAGACATACGGGGAGGGAAGGAAGGAAAAAAAGAAAAAAAAAAGGAAAAAAAAACAGTTCATCCAGTATGAGTTAACGGTTCTCCAAACAATTCCAATTTGAGTTTTCTCTGTCTACACAGAGCCAGATGCCGTGTGTTGAACAGCTTCTAGAATATTCAGGTTGTGTTTTGTCCGGTCTCTGTGCAAGAACAGAGAAGAACTCTTCTGAATAGTTTATTACTATAAGTATCCATATTTAATAAATGTTCGCCAATGACAAACTCATGTCGCTGTGAATGCCAGGATGCTATTAAGTTATATCTACGATTAGGACCCGGCACATGTTTCGCAGTCCTCACATCTAGCCGTTGAATAGTTCTGCCCATATAGTCAGCATCGCACTAACATCTATAGCAATAAATAACTAAATTTTGTCGCAGAGTAGACAAAATGTCTTTACGAATAGAGGGGAACACACTCTTGTTGTAGAGATGGTACATACTACAGCAGAATTAAAACAGTGTATTATAGACAATGACATCCTATCGGCAAAAAATTGACTACGAAGTTGAATTCATAGTAATTTGATATGAAGGTCAAATGTTTTAATATCATTAAACATAGAAATTTTAAGTTTAATATTACTCAAAACAATACTTTCAGGGTCAAAATTTCAGCAGTTAATTTACACTCCGCACATATCTATTTTAAAACTTGTTTATTATGGTGTTGTACAAGAAATCTATTTGATCATTGATATATATATATATATATATATATATATATATATATATATATATATATATATATATATATATATATTACAGCATAATATATAACATTGACCTGAAGAAATCTGTGTCAAGTGTAAAATCACTGGAGTGATTGGTTGATTTGCAGTCGGGCATATACATCCTTTGTACGACCACTTACTTTTTGGAAGTCAGAATCACTTTTGTTATGAAAAGGATAGAGAACGAAGACTTTATTTATATGATCTCAGAATGCAATCTCTGATTTCATGGCCGACAAGGTTAACTTCTTGAACTGGAATACATCAATCGTTGAGTTATTCAATAATGTTAATTAAACTGTCAAACACAAATATTTTTACAGTTTTGAAATTATCCAATCTATCATGACCAGAAGTACTGCTACTAGTAACAATAAATCTTTTGTTAATAGCCACTATTACAAGAAAATATGTGCCTGCTAATATTTCAGTATCAAATGAGATTAGTAATAAAATATTTCCAAGAAATCATGCTTTTCATCAGTTTATGAAGCAGTCGGTTTCTAATAATTTGTTCATTGCTGTCATTATCATTACTAATTAGTATTACTAATTAGTATTACTAATTAGTATTACTAATGTCATCATATATGAAATTCTATGTTATCGTGATTAGAAAACAGAATTTAATTTCTATCACTGATTCTTTTAAAAACCAGTCAGTGTCTTTGCTTGTATCCAAGAAACTATTACCAATGTTATGTTCATACAAGCATTAATAAAAAAAAATAAAAATATTGGGATAGCCAAAGACACGCTCCAAAAGCTAGGTAGAGTATTACGAGACAGGAGGATATCTTTGGCAACGAAGAAAAGAGTACTGAGCAGCTACGTGACATCTGCCCTCCTTTACGGCAGCGAATGTTTGACAGTCTCCTCAATGATATTAAAGATGGTCGGATGAAAGAAAGTACGTCTTCTTTTACCCCGCTGAACATGAAAAATATCTAAATTTTTATTTTGCCGAATACCCCAGAAAAAGTGTCATTTAATGTAACAGCGTCGATATAATCAAAATTTTTTGGTGAGAATAATTCACTTTTTTATACACATTGGCAGTGCATGAAACTTGCTAAGGACAAAGATGAAAATTTTGTTACATATATCGGTAAAGTCAATCGTGAGTGTGAGAAATTTAAACTGAATGAACTATCCCCAGACTGATTTAAATGTCTAATCTTTGTTAAAGATCTAACATCAAGCAAAGATGCGGAAATAGGCCCTCGAATCCTTACAAAAGTTGAAAAGGATTTAAAGTTAACGATAGAGACTGTTGCGGAAGAGTGCCAAATTGTTAATTTAAGGCACGATACATTAAAAATCGAACAAAACAGCACATCAGAAGTACAAATAGTTTAAAAAAAAAGACAGTAGTACCAAAAGAAAAGGCTGAAATAGAAATACTGCCAAACTTTACCCATCCTATAGCTGTGGCATGCTTAATATAAGAAAGGACTGTGCATTTAAAACCAAAAATGTTTTGTTGAAAAACAGGTCACAAGCAAAGCTACTGTACGTCGAAAAACAAAAGCAATTAACTTGCTGAAAGTAGTGCTACTAGCTAAAAAAATGGAAAATTCAAATAATAGAAAATTCGTGACAGTAAAAATGAATAACATTACGGTAAGATTTGAATTGGGCACTAGTAGCGATATTACAATTATTGATGAACAAATTGGAACAGAATTGGCAAGCCTAACTTGGAAAAGAACGACAAAGTTGCAAGAAGAATATCGGGTAAGAAATTAATTTTTCATGGGAAAATCACGTGTAACATCGCCCTTGCGGGTAAAACTAAAAAGCAGATGTTTACGTATTAAAAAATCAAACTCAAATTTACGAGGTTTTGATTAGCTAGAATTATGGAATTGGCCAATTAATTAATTCCGCGGAAAAATTAATTGTTCGTTAGAGAAAACGATTACAGCTAACGAAACACTTGTAAACTAAAAAAATAAACTCACTAATATTCTCAGAGGAGTTTTCAAATTAAATGAAAATGTGTTATCAGTTTTTAAGCCTAAAAACACACACTGCGTTGACGTTTATTAACACCGAATTTTATAGAATTAGAAAACCGCGGAGTTATTGAAAAAATAGATTATTCAGAATAGTCCACGCCAGTGGTTTATATTAGAAAGAAAAATAATAAGATTCGTTTATGTGCAGATTTATCAACTGGATTGAATGACTGCCTCCTACCACATGTTTACCCCCAACCAATTGCAAAGGATATATTTGTCAAATTAAATAGTGGCAATATTTATTTAAAAAATCGACCTGTCTGAGAAATATCTTCAAATCGGAATGAATGAGGAATGCCAAAAGTATTTGACTATTAATTCACATAAAGGACTCTATAAGTTTAGGCGATTACCCTTCGGTATAAAAGTATCCCAGGTATTTTCCAGCAAATAATGGAAAGATGTTTGCTGGACTTGACGGTGCCGTTGTTTACATAAATGATATAATTATTAAGAGCCCTACTAAAACAAAGCACATAAAACTGATTAAAACAAATATTTCACAGACTGCAGGATTACAAACAGAAATGTCATTTATTTATGGATAACATTAAGTATTTAGGTCAGATAATCGACGATAAAGGAAGAAGACCAAATCCCATTAAAGCAAGTGCCATTAAAGACATGCCTCCCGCGATAAATTTGGTGACCCTAAAGTTATTTCTCGGATTAGCAAATTATTATAATATTTATGTGCCAGATATGTACAAATTGTGAGCACCTCTGAATAATTTACTTAAGAAGGATACTGTTCAAGCAAATTCCTGTGTGCGTAGTTATCAAACGAAATCAAAGTCACGCTACCGGTTCTCGAAATATTCAAAATCGATATATTCCGAACGGAATTCGTATATAAGTTGTATTTAATTTAAATTTAGATAAATACATAAATAATCCTAAAACTAATGTAATTCACTGAAACTAAAATCTCGATGAAGCCTAATATTCAATAAAGTTATATTTTTTTATCATTTCACTCAAACAATAAAGAAAGAGATAGCTAACAGAGTACAATAAAGAAAATCGAAAGAAACAGGTGAACCATATCCTAAACAGGAAACAAGGGATAAACCTCTACTTCAGTTCAATAAAAAGGAGGAGAGTACTAACCGGGCGATAGGTGAACCTATCTACTCTTATTAACATGTTCACAGCAAAGGAGGCTGGGCGCTTTTATCGGGACATCATCTCTAGGAAGTTTTTTTTTAATCATTTCACCTCAATAAAGGCAGGAATGCGACTAATACGCAGGGGGTTACAAAGAGTGAAGGTGAAAGAAAAAAATGGTTATAGAGGGGACCGAGGAAAAGCTGAACGGGGTTCAAGAAGATAGAAAATTACGATTGACATTGCATTTAAATTTTTGAAGATGGTTATTATCAGTGAAGTAAGGAAACAGAAGGAAGTTCCACAGACGGGAAGTGCGAGAAAAGAAATTCTTGGAGTAGAAATGGTGGTTAAATTTATCTAATTCAACAGTAAAAAAGTGGGATCTAAATGCCCATATAGTATCCCGCTTAAACTAACGTAATTCGGGCACCAGGGAAAAAAGCTCGTCAGATCAGTAGCCATGAGAATATTTGTAGAAATGACAGAGGAAGCCACGTTACGTGAAGCGTGAGACCAAGGAGGCGCAGTATGTTACTCTCCATGAATCTCGCATCAGCCATGCTGATAGTGAGTAAGAAAGTTTCACTTTGGTGGGTAAATGAGAGCAGTTTCGTTTTGGAGGTATTAAATTTCACGAACCATTTCCTGTTCCAGTTAATCACTGATTTGAGGTCCTTTTCAAGAGCAGCAGCCAGGTTAACTTTGTCAACACTGATGGATTTACTATTGAGACAGGAGTAAATGATAGTGTCATCAGAATAAATGCCTATTTGGGAATTGATAACATCAGGAAGATCATTGATGAAGATCAGAAATAGTGTAGGAAGCAGGTTAGAACCTTGGGGAACACCCGCGTTTGTGTGAAAAGATCTGGAAACAGGCTCGTTCAAAGCGAACTTCATTTCACGATTTGATAGGAATGATTGGATTAAATCAAACAATCGTCCAGTAATACCGTAGCCCTGTGGCTTATATAGAAGACCAGCGTGTCAAACCCTGTCAAACGCTTTCGAAATATCTGGGTTGCTGATTTGATTGTTTATTTGTAGATTTATTTTTTCGAATGTTTTTAACAAAACCTTATGTGAAAAGCAAAAGAAATTATAATTGAATATTCCTTTTAGAATTTTCAGAAAATATATATTGAATGATTAATAAAAATACCTTTTGGGACAATTATTGATAACTTATTTCGATATAAGGTCGATGAAGATTTAATTGCCGTAGTTATGAAGTATCAAAATTTTGCGCAAGATCATTGTTGTAACCTAGGAAAGGTTACTGAATAGTATAAAACGAAGGTTGGTAATGAACGATAGCCCAACACGAACAACACAAGATTCGCAAGCGGCGCGTAGAAGTAGTAGTCAAATGAATTCCACGACCAAGCGCGCCAAGCGGTCAGATGTGGCACAAGGCCAAATTTAATGACTGGTATCTAGGCCCGTAGGCTCGACCAAAATTTCCCCGTGGTAGTTGTTTCCAAAGACGTGACTCATCCCTTCGACATAGTCTCGTCTGGGGACCCTCTCTGTCGGAAGGCAGAGTTTGACCAGTACAGCTGAAGACGAATCTCCAACTTCAGACCAACATACAGTATTTACTGCTATATACATGATAATGCTTGCAGAGAGCCTCAAAGTATTTATAGTCATACATCTGTTCATCCATACATTATATAAATAAACGGATACACAGATAGATAGATAGATAGATAGATAGAAGAGAGAGCATGAGAGAGAATTTAAATATTGGGACGAGAGAAAAAAATGTGCCGTGTCCCGTCAGGACGGAGGCGATAATGGCTCCCCACTTTCCCCTATACCTTGTAGCTCTCAATAAGTTTCGCCCAGACTACGTTTTGCCATCCACTTGCTTAAGTCCTCCAGGTATGTCATACGTTGCTTTCCCTTGTCTCTTTTCCCCTCTATTCGACCTGTGAGTATCAGATTCTTCAGGTCATCTTTTCTCATTACGTGCCCCAGAAACTTCATCTGCTTCTTCTTGATATTAATTATACGCCTCCTCCTTGTTTCCATCCTCTCCAAGACCTCGTCGTTGCTCACACACTCGGTCCATGATATCCTCAGCTTCCTTCTGTAGAACCACATCTCCGTCGCCTCAAGTCTTTTCTTTATCTTTGAGGAGACCGTCCTATATTTACTGCCGTAAAGGAGGACAGATGTCACGTAACAGATCAGTACTCTTTTCTTTGTTACTAAAGAAATCCTCCTGTCTCGCAATAGCAGTGGGAAAATGGTAAAAAAATTGTTGAAGGGAAAGAAAGAAAAATGGTTTAGAGATTGAGAAGAAACGTTGAAGAGAAAGTGGGAGTGTTAGAGAAGCGGAAATGGGTGGAAAAAAGGAAAGCAATTTGGAAAAGAAAGAGAAAACACGTATAAAAAGAAAGGCGGAGGAGATTAATTTTATAAGAGTTGGAAATACAGTATTAATAAACATTTTATTGAATATCGAACAAGACGTACTAGTGTTCAACAAACCATTAGCAACGCTAAACCTGAGCGTATCAAAAGCCTAAAGCGATCTTGATAGAAAAAAAGAGCCGAATCCTCTGTTCAGTTCTGAACTACACCTTAGGGCCAACCAGTAATTGTGTTAAACTAAGCCAATTATTTCTCTCTGTTTCTCTTCAAACGATACAAAAAAAGGGCCGTGATGTTTGTTTTAAAAAGGCTATGAATCATTACACCAGCCGGTATAATCCAGTGGTTAGAACTCGACCGAGGAATTAGGATTATTAGCCGGCGAGATGAAGAATTCAAATTTCTTTGGTGCTTTAATCTTTCCAGTTTAATTCTCCCCACATTTACAGCGATTTCTGCTCGAATTTACTTTTATACAAGATTCCATTCCAAAAGCTAAGCAGTGTATTAAGAGACAGAAAAACTTGGTTATAAATAAGGAAAAGAGTGTTGAACTGTTACGGTTGAGCTGTTATCTTTATGGTAGTGAATGCTGAGATGAAAAAGAGACTTCAACATGCAGTTCTACAGAAAGATGCTGAGGATACCATGGACAGAACATGTGAGAAACAAAACGGTTTTTAGAGAAAATAGAAACAAAAAGGAAACTTGTACTTAACATTAGGAATAAGCAGTTGAAATTTCTGGGGCACGTAATGAGGAAGGAGGGCTTGGAAAATTTGATACTCATGAGACAGATTGAGGGAACGAGGGACAGAAGAAAACAGCGTGTGACATACTTGATGGGTTTCAGTAAATAGATGGTAGTTTGGGAGAAATAGCAAAAAGACAAAATTTATTAAGAGCTACAAGGGACAGGAAGATGTGGTGGGCCGTGCTCACATACATCCTGAAGGGATACGGTAATATAAAGAAGAAGATATTAAAGCAGAACTTAAGAACCTTCAATCCATAATATGTAGGTACACGTGTAGATACATATATAGATACCTATGTCTTGTTTCAGAACAAAAGGTTTTTTAATTGGATCTCAAAGATAATGTTTGTACATAGATTTATTTAAGCAGATGTGTCAATTTTTTCACTATATTTCATCATCTTTGAGGCAGTTTCGTGATTCCATCCTTCTAAAAATTGGCACCTTTGTGGATAATGAGCTGATATAAGCAGTTTTAAAAGACCTTCAGATGAATTAAGTTCTTCCTATAAAGAGAATTTTGTAAAGATCGAAATAAGTGATAATCCGAAGTTGAACGATTGAGGTGAGCACAGTAGGTATATTGCAAGCTGACGTGGTTACAGAGAGACCTACCGTCTGGTGTTTTCTTGCTCGATGTGGACCTTCCTTCCGATCGGTCAATTCCAGACACTATTCATCAATTGCTACGACTAATTAGTTCATTAGGGAAGAGGAATTGAACGTTTGATTTTTCATATGGAGATCGTAATACACAATTCATTTTCATTTGTATCAGATACGCACCATTTTGTTTTTTCCACGAGCTTTTTCACTCCACATTGTTGTAAACAATCCATTTTTCATCTCACGTTAAAGTTCTTTCCAAAAATGGGTTGTCTTGTTGTGTTTGAATAGCGAATCGCTGATGTAAATGCAGTTCATTAGCTTTTTTCGTTAAATCCTGTAGCACTCAAACATAATATCTGTTTACTTATGTATTTTTAGATTCCTTACCTCGCTCATATGAGAGATGTGAAATATTTCTGCAATATGTCATGTCGTGTGAATTGGATTATTTTTTAATCAGTCTTTCGATTTGGTCATTACCAAAGACTTCAGGCCTGCCGGAACATTCTCGCTCTTCCAGGTCAAAATTTCCATGTTTGAACAAAGCAAACCACATTACAAACAATAATCTTAGCTATGATAACATCTCCATAAACGGTACATATAATTTTTGCTATTTATGCGATGTTTTTTGTTTTCATTTCCGGGAATAAAAGAGAATCAAATAACAAAAAAAAAAAAATGTGTCTGTTTTTCCCTTTTAACTTAAAAACATTTAAAATTCCCAATCCACGCATGTATCCTATTGAAAGACGTTTTGAAAGGTCATTTTTCAGAATATGTATATATTTAAGAAATTTCAGTCACGTATGAAAGGAAATCACGTGTTCAAACTTCATGTATGGAAAAAAAAAACCCTACGAATGTTTGTTCCAAGCCAAATATAGCGCCAATTAATCGACTCCTCGTAGTCAAATTGTTAGAGAGCCAGACTCGCAGATTTCAACTAATGTGTAGTGAATTTATATTTTCACTGGGTGTTTAATATATATGTCAGTGTTCTAAGCCGCGCTTATTAAATAATAATTGTTCACCGTAGTGTAAATGTCAACAAGCTGAACATGTAGATTAATTGTAGTGGGTTCGATCCTTACTGGGTGTTCAATACATGTAACTGTGTGCTATAGTAATCTTAATAAATTACAAAAAGGAAAAAAGATAAAACGTAATAGAATCCATGATTGGGACGATGAACTTTGCAGTTGACCGGCGTAATCTTATTAAATATAAAGATTTAAATCATAATGTGCATGTTTGGTGAGTCTATTGAATAAATTCCAACAGTAACAGTAATCTGTGTTTGAACTCAACGCATTCTTGGTTTTTATTAATTAAGGCGAGGAAACGATTGAAAGATGAACAAGAAGACGACGCTATTATTTGTCGTGATTTCAACGCCTTACTTTCGTATAATGGCTCCATATTTGTAACCGTGTGCCAAATCCAAGCTGCGTTTAGTAAATAACAATAAACGACGATTACAACGGCTGTAGTACAAATAATATCAGCCATGATTAGAAAGGCGATTTGGAAGAAACGAAATGGGATGAAGAAAGAAAGTCTTTAATAACAATTATTGCAACACATCAATAAGAAAAGTTAAACAATCAGAATCTGATAAAAAATTGAAATCTTTTTCGGATTCAAATTCTCTAACGTATCAGGAGAAAGAATTATAGCAGGAATTATCAGAAAGAATGTAAAAAACAAGCAAAGAGCATTCACAGAACAAAACGTACAAAGCAAATCGTTTCTTAAAATAACAAAAGAAAAATAAATTGGATAAAATTAACGTACAAAGTAAAAACAATGAAAAATAAAACATTTTATTGTATAAAAATCACTGAAAATTTAGACTCGATAAATAGGAAAAGAAAAAAATGAAAGGAAAGAGAAAGGAGAAGAAATCGGGACGAGAAAGAAAAGAAATATATAAAGAAAGCAAAATGAAAGAAAATTTATGTAAAAGAAATTCTATTTGTAGAAAGGTTTTTAAAAAGTGAAAGAAAGAAGAAGTAAGAACATAACAAGAAAAGAGGAGATATAAAGGAAGAAATGATAACTGTAAAATTAACAAGTGGAAAAAAAAAATGACAAAAAAATAAAATAAAAAGGAATTTTAAATTGGCAGAAAAAAAATCACATAAAAGAAAACATCAACAGGAAATGCGTCTGACGTCATTAGGTGATTTTTTTAAAAAAACTTTTAATCGTTGTTTGGTATTTCGATTGTATATAGTATTTTCACAGATAGACAGACATACATACATACAAATATATATATATATATATATATATATATATATATATATATATATATATAGAGAGAGAGAGAGAGAGAGATAGAGAGAGAGAGAGAGAGAGAGAGAGATCTGAACAGTTGTTGATCATTAATTTGTCCATAGGTAATTACAAGATGCTATCAGGGCCTTGGATGAATGATCTTCCTGACGCCATTGACTCCCAGGTAGGCATCTACGCGGACGACACTACAGTTTACTCCTGCCTCAAAAACAAATCTAGTGTCATTGACAAAACTAACCTGGCCCTTCGTCTCGAAAAGGACCTCCAATCGGTTGTGAACTGGGACCAAAATTGGCTGGTTAACTTTAATGCCACCAAAACAAAACTACTCTCTATTAATCACCAGAGAGAACCTTCCCTGCCCCCCACCATTAGAATGTCTGACGCTCAACTTCCTGAAAGCGCCTCTCTGCGGCTGCTCGGTCTCACGTTGTCTACTGACCTAAGATGGAACAAATACATTGAGTCAATTGCTTCGTCCACCACAAGGAAAGTTGTCCCCGGAATCGATCCTTCAGATCTACAAATCAACCCTTCGCCCTTGCATGGAGTATTGCTGCCATATATGGTCTGGAGCCCCTTCTGTTTGCCTCGGGGTTCTTGATAAGATCCAGAGACGGATATGCAATATAATTGGCCCTGATCTGGCATCTCGTCTGCAGTCGCTCTCTCACAGACGTGCTGTCGCCTCCCTGTCTTTTTTACGAATATTTTCATGGTAATTGTTCCGATGAGCTGTTTTCGCTGGTTCCAAGACTTCGCGAATTCAAGCGTCTTACGAGGCTGGCATCCCGCTCTCACCCTTTCGCTGTTGAAACTGTTAAATGTAGCCATCTCTTCTACTCCAATAGCTTCATATCTCGCACCCCTCGCACCTCTCGCCTGTGGAACTCCCTACCCTATTCCTGTTTCCCTCATAGCTATAATCTCCAACTATTCGAATGTAATGTCAGTCGACATCTCGAGTTACCTTGATCTATTCACTATCTTTCTCCTCATCCTTTCCTCTATCCTTACAATCTGCTCTCGCTCCAAACCCCCTTGCGTGCTAGTGGCTTCCCGCCTTGCTAGGGTGAAATGCTTAAAAAAAAGTACCCCCTACACCAGTGTAAATACCCAGAGACACCCCATTGACACTATGAACATCGTCAAGGTTGTTATTGACAATCCGAAGGTACTCACCGAGAACCCTATGTCTATTTTCGACCCCATTTCTTTGGAAATACATTACCAAAGAAAGTAATAATGTCCTTACTGATTGTCCCAGCAAATGAAATCTTATTTCGACAGATGATAACAGCCTGTCTTAAAGGGATTGCGGAGGTTTTAAGCAGGCAATATGCAAAATCATTCAGCAGAGTAGAGGCTACTTCCAAGTCAGTTTTAACATCGGTGGGGAAGAACACCATGCTAGCTTGAAGGCATCATCGGTGGATTTTGTGAAAGACAGAAGCTTGCGTCTATTGCTTATGCATCAAGCATAAGCGATGTCATCTAGGCCAAGCGGAATCAAGTAAGAAAAGTTTCAGGAACATCTACAGCTGGCACTGATGTGCGGCAAACAGAAGACTAGGATGAAGAAGAAGCAGCAACAAGAAGTCAAAGAAGAAATTAGTAAAAGGATTAAGGCTAATGAGATCCATCAACAAAACAGGTATAGAACCTTGATAAAGAAAAATCTAAAGAAATGGAAAGATCTGCTAGTTTATTCTTTGACTTCTGAATATCGCGACTCTGCGCAAATCCTGCATAAAATACTCACTGGACTCATAGTTGGACGTTCAATCAGACATATTTGAACAATTGATGATGTCGACCGTGAATAGGATCATTCAGCAGAGTAGAGGCTTCTTCCAAGTCAGTTTTAACATCGGTGGGGAAGAACACCATGCTAGCTTGAAGGCATCATCGGTAAATTTTGTGAAAGACAGAAGCTTGCGTCTATTGCTTATGTATCAAGCATAAGCGATATCATCAAGGCCAAGCGGAATCAAGTAAAGAAATTCATCGATGATCTGGATGCTGAGCAGTTCCAGAAATATTTACCGCAGACACAAGACTGGGATAAAGAAAATGCGGTAACACAAACTCAACAAATAAATTGTCAAAAGGTTCAAGGCTAAGGATACCTCCACCAAAAAAAAGAAAAGGGCCGACATCCAGAAAAATCTAAAAAAAATTTCAGTTGATTTTTTGGCTTCTGGGTATCCTGAGTGTCCTGCAAGAAATACTCAATGGAAACATAGACGTATAATCAGATATATTTAAACAATTGATGGTATCAACTATAAATACGTCAGTTACATCAATAGATATGAAAATCAATTTTATATGATTTCATATCTCAATGATATAACTGACTACTATTATTTGAACAAATACGAAGATGGCGCTATGCTATACAGGATTTGTATTTCGAAAATCAGGCCAGCAATGGTGACGAATGCAATGAAAGATAAAAACGGCCCTTTTTAGGGCCACAAAATATTATACATAGCGGCAATTTCTTCATAATACTGTTTAGTGTTTGGGTTAAAATATTAAAAGTTTAAACAATTATCTAATTAATAAAAAGTTTAAACAATTATCTAATTAATAATAAAATTTTAAACAATTATTTAATTAATAATAAAAATTTAAACAATTAATTTATTAATTTAATTAATAATAAAAGTTTAATTAATTATCTAATTAATAAAAATATTAAATAAAAATGAATATTAGATAATTGCTGAAAATATGTAAAAATTTCTAGTTAAAAACAAAAAAAATGCCGTGGCTTTCTTATATTTTTTTTCTCTGTCTCTTTTCCTGTGAGATAACTTATTAAATACGTCAATGTCTGGTCCTAACCCTTCCTTTACTCTTAATAAAATAGATTTAAAATTATTCCTATCTCTCCCTTCCTTCTCTAATTTCTACCATATCTCTCCTCCTCCTCTCTCTATCACATTACATCAATTTAAAACTACTTCTCAAAAGCGTATAATATATATATATATAATATGTACATTTTAAAACATTTTTTTATGCTTGGAAATGTCATCTGAGGAACCAGGAAAAAATCTGATCAGATCGAAAATAGGTTTTGATATGGTTGTAATTATTTTGATGTTGAATAGATTGTTTTGACTAGTGAATGTTATGGAGTTAGGAGTTAGTATGATGTGTCTGTTTTTATTTAGTTTATTGTTAATGCTGTTAATGTCATTATATTTTCTTGCTGTTGTATATTTTGGATGCCTTTATCCTAGCTTTGTGGATTAAATAAAGAGCTTATTGGAGGTTTTTGAAAGTGTTTTTATCTGTATTTCTTCAGGTAAGTATTGCGGACTGTAGATACTTATTCCTTTTAATATATATATATATATATATATATATATATATATATATATATATATATAAACACACTTACGTACACACACACATATATATGCAGGGAGAGAGAAAGAGCGAGTGGGAGAGAAAGAGAGAGAGAATGTTTTTACGCATGAAGATGACACAGTGTTGATTCCTATCTCCACACTGTTTTTCTCTCTCCCCTCTATCTTTTTCTCTCTCCCCTCTATCTTTTTTTTTCTCTCTCTCTCTCCATCCCCCCTTTTCTCTTTCTCTCTATGCATATAATCCTATTAGGTATTTTTATTTTGTACAAAAAGTACCTACTTGTAATAACATACAAAACCTTAAAAAGTATGTTATGACAGCATCAACACTAATATTCCGTCTTATTTCTGTTTGTTTTTTATTTATTCATGAAAGTCTCAAGTCGTTTATTGCTGACCGCAAAGTAAGGAGCATGAATAATAAATAAATAAATAAATAAATAAAGTTTATTTCGTGGCATGTGTTCCCATCTTTCATCCCTCGGAATTTGTTTTACCGTCACACGGCTTTTTACCGTTTATGCTTAAATATTAAACATTCTAAACTCTCGTATCTGCCGGATCTTTTATTATAGTATCTGTTCTCATTTACACTCCGTATCATTAAATGCAATAAACTTCGAATATATTACGCGAAACAGTGATCTTATTAATTTTATTATATTAATATTAATATATCTTTAGTTACATTATTCGGACTATTGTCGTCATCTTTGTCGCTATATTTATTGCAACGTTTTGGCCGTTGTATGCTCCGGCCTTCCTTTATTTCGCTCACTGGGGTAGACTGTTCTAGTTCCACGTGCCATATTTAATGGATGTCAGTTATCAGTTATCTTCTGTTAATTTCCCTCTGAAAGTTCTCCACTACCTTAACCGGGTATTGAACTCTTTGGGTCCTGTCACTGGATCTAACTAACGCCTTTATCCTTTAGTCATGTCTTCTTGAAGACGTCTGTGTATGAATTTCTGGGTATTATAAACCTAATATCTCAGCAACCATTTTTACCGGTGCTCATATTGCAATTTTTTGCTGTTAGCAAATCATGTTTTTACCAGAGCTCATATTGCAATTTTTTGTTGTTATTATCGCTTTTCTCGGGCACTCCTTATTACTGGTTCCCATATTGTATTCATTTCTATGCTTGTTCGGCTCAGGAGATTTTTGTGACCTAGAATATGTGCTGATTCCTTAAGTTTACAAATTTTCCAGTGGTGTTCCTTGTCTATGATCTCAACCTGATCCCACAGATGGCGGAAATATAGACAGATACTAATATGTCTTTATTATATTATTTTCTTAATTCTTGTATCTGAGAATTTCATAAAGCATTACTATAAAATCAACTTGTAGAGAAAGAAAACCCAATAAAAAACTATAAATGAAGATGGTTGGAGAATCAGCTGGCTGAAAATATAGTGTAATATAATAAATAAATGAATAAAGATACAAGCCTGAAAAAATAAACTTGGAAATGTCTGCTGCATGTTGTCACCCACTTTTTACTGGATGACGCGTATGGTGCCATAGTTTAAGTGGACTTAGAAGAATTATCTGAATACGGATTTATCGATCGGATTTATTAAATCCGTGCAGAGAACGGATCAGATGCATACGCCGAGATAAGCTGATTTTGTTAACTTGGAATGCTGGGCCATTGATAAAGAAAGTTTCCTGGAGACTTAAGAGTTCTTATCCAAATGCGACTCTCAACATAATTCAGAGAAACAGAAGAGTCTGTAATGTCTCTCAACTTTTATAAAGTTATTTTTTTCGGCGTATTGTGTTTCCATTTATTTCCTGAGTGAAGGCAACAGATTCTGATTTAAACGTTTACAGTCACTGAATACGGCAACGAATCGTTCAGTTTATTATTATTCTTATTAATATTTTTTTTATTTCCTTTGCTTTCTGGCGTTTACACATTTCTTTCCGGGTCCCGCCCAGGGACCGAAGGTTAGAAATGGCATCATGACACTTTGCACTGACAAAAAAAAAAAAAAAAATGACATAGATAAAGCCCTTCGTAAAGTGTGGGCTGTACTTGTCAGAACAATTTTTTGTATCTCCTTGAGGCATGGACTTCCAGGAATCCCTTCCATTAGTCTACTGGAATATTTTCCAACCAATCCTAGGGCTCCAACTACAACAGGGATTGTTGATGTTCCCATGTGCCACATTTTTGAAATTTCTATTTCAAGGTCCTTGTATTTTGACAGCTTTTTGAATATCTTCAAAGATACATTGCAGTCAGTGGGGACTGCCATATCAGTAAGGAGGCAGTTTTTTGTTTGTGGTCTTTAATAACAATGTCTGGGTTTGATTGTTCTGTCAGTGTGTATTGTGTAATCCCATAGAATTGTAACAAGTCCTATCTCCGTAACCGGGTCTGGGTGGTGTTCATACCAGTTTCTTTCAGTTTCCTTCCCGTAGAAGTTGCAGATTTTACAGTGCAGATATTGGCCCACACTCTCATGCCGGGTTTTATATTCAGTGGGTGCCAATATCGTGCAACCTGATACAAGATAATCAATTGTTTCTGGATATTTATCACAGAATCTGCATTTTGAGCTAACATAATATTTTAGTATATGTGCTTGATAATTTCTAGTTAACAAGCATTGGTCCTGTGCAGCAAGGATAAAACCTTCAGTTTCAGCTTTCACCCTGCACTACGTAGCCACTGATGGGTACGGGTTTTGTCTACGTCAGCTTGTTTGGTACGGGCAGAATTATTATTATTATTATTATTATTATTATTATTATTATTCTAATGCTCTTACGATATAATGTTGGGGCTATGAAGAAGCGAACAGCTAAAGTAGTTTCGAATTCTAGCGGGAGAATATTGAATTTGTTTATAATGCCACTACAAAACGGAGAATACATTAAACTTATTGTTAATTACATTGTTGGCAGGATGTAATATAAGAATGCAAGCTGAGGACGACGTAGCGCAATCCACTGCACAGTTGTTTTATGGAATTTTATCTAATAAAACATCAAGATTTTAAAAGAGGAAAAACGTAACCAATCAAAGAACAGAAAATCATTACTATCACATTTTATTATATTTGACAGCATAAAACTCTTCAGAATGATGGAATTATATTATAATTAACACTTTTAGCTCGGACCAAACTAAGGAGACCACGCCAAGGCAATACCCTCTAAAAGAACGGGCAGCCACGCGATTGGGATTCATGTTTGAGGGGCCGACATGTAGAGACCTAAATTAGAATTTAAGCTTTTTTTTTTAAATCTTTCAATTAACTTAACTTTATTATTTAAGTAAATATAAGGTTCTTTTATTTTATGTTAACGTGCAATATTTTTAATTTATTGTTAAAAACACTTTTTTTGATGTGAAAGTGACAAACGATGGTCTTTATGAATTTTATTACAAAGTTTAATTTTTTTTATGACATTGTTCTTCAAAACATTGAATATTTTGATTATAAAATTTATTTTTATGAATAATTTTTGTTCTTTCTAAAATCTCTTTTTAAAATTATATTGGATTTTAATCTTACCGCCCTTTTTAAAGAGATAAAATATATAACTTTTTGTTTTGGTAGCGTCGTACTGTGACAAAAATAATCATTTGTTTTCAAAACTTGTTTTCATAAGTGACTATAGATTAAACAATTCTGATCATAAACATAAAACGTTCCTGGGTAGGACGATAAACTACATCCGCGTCCTGGGTAAGATGATAAACTACATCCACGTCCTGGGTAAGATGATAAACTATATCCGCGTACAGGGTAAGACGATAAACTACATCCAACAGCAAGGCCTCTGATCAGGAAGCTTTAAATTGCTGGTGTTCCCAGGTCCATCCTGACCCGGGGTGGTAGCACCTGTTAGGGTCCCTGCTATGAGCAAATACTTAACACCCGAATTTGGAGTCTAAACTCTATGAAAGTGTAAAAATAGATTTTAATACAACAATAGTTTTTTGTAAAAAATTACTAGCAATACATTTTTAAAAAATAAAACATATTGCCAGCAATACATTTTTGAAAAAAAATATTACCAGCAATATATTTTTGAAGAAAAAATATTACCAGTAATAAAAATCTTGTCAGCATTAAATAACCCATTGAGGTTGATATTCCGTAAAACAAAACAAATCGAATTTGACGTCACCCTGTGCCTCTCCCGCGCTATCCTGTGACGATCTAACCCTTGGCTGATTCTGATAGAAATCTGGTTAGATTCGGCATCAGCTTTGTCGTTCCCAGCTCGCCTCCAACGTCTGGTTACCGAAGTAACTGCTTTGATTTCTCGTCTAACCTACCCACGTTGAGATTTGATCTTAGGTAGACGAAATCAATCAGTCGCCGGGTCGTAATGCAAGCCGAATTCGAGCAAAGGTGACATCACACAAGTATATGTAAAATAAAATAAAGTAACAACTCGAAAGGTTCAAATGTGTTAAAAAAAAGAATAACAAATATTTTTAGATCTGGTTGCTGAATACAGGACAGCGTCTTTCTCCAAAACCGCTTCTATGGATACGTGACACTTGGCGTTTGTTAGGCGAGTCTTAATATTTGTTTTTTGGTATCTTCAGGCGATATTCGTAAAACTTGTTTTGGTGGTGTGAGTCTAAGTCGTTCTTCAAAAAAAAAAAAAAAAAAAAAAATTGTTTTTGGTTAGAAGTCGGAATGCGTGGAATCTTTCAGTCAGCTTCCTGCGAGGCTGGTCTCCGAGCTCACAGCTCAACTCTGTGACTCCAACTGTGACTGCGTTTGCGTTTTTTTTTTGCTCTGGGGACGTTCGTTTATATGAACGCCGACCAAAACCGGGTGGGGGCCTGTCGTGGTTTGGGTTCCTCGATAATTCCAAATCCGCAATAAGGATTTTCTTTGTTTTCTGACAGGAAAATTTATCACTTCCCATTTTTGGAAGTCAATTACTTTCTGTTTTAAAGGGGTTCTTAAGGGAATTTCGTCCCAAATTCTACCTTTCTCATATTGGCATCTCACACCAATCCCTTCAGAGGGCGTCAACAGGTTCCCCTTCTTTCTCATATTGGTATCTCACACCAATCCCTCCTGAGGGCGTCAACAGGTTTCCCTTCTTTCTCATATGTTTACCTACGCCCATCGCTCACGCCACCATTCAGCCAATGAACGCTCGGCAGTATGGGTGTGGCTAGACTGGTCTCAGTTTACAATTATCGCTCAAAGAAAAAAAATTATCTTCCTTTTTCTTTTCTTCCTTTTCCACCGACTAGAACCCCCACGAATCGTACTGTGGTCATTAAATCTCTATCTTAACTTGGTGTCATCTGGGATTCATCAACGGGATTTCCGCCAAGTTATTTTCTGGGTGGTCAGCTGAATTTCTTTGTCTTTCTCAACATCTTCGCACTCTGTCGCCAACAGTCTGTCCAGGTAACAAACTTTTATCATGGCCAGTTCTGGAGATAAAACAGGTGGCTCCCTTCCAAAACCAAATGATATCTCCGAAAGACAGTTAATAGCTTATTCTTTTCCTTTTTCTCTTCTTCCTTCCCTTTTCTTTGGGGTGGTCTCAGCTAATTCTTTCTCGGTCGCATGCTTGACCCAATTTCCGATTATCTTCTAGCATTCCGCTTTGTAAGCCTTTTGACCAATTTGAAATTTTCATTATTGCCATGGGCAGATTGTTATCTTTTATTCGCACTCTGCAGTTCCTCGCCGCGTCATGGCATAAATTAATTCTGACAGATCCGAGATCTTACGAATTTTCTATCTTCTGCGAAAAAAAAAAAAAACTTTTCTTCGCAAATGAAAAATAAAATCTTTACCCAAGTTTTCTTTTGTTAAAAAAAATAACATCGCTCAGTTTGTCTTTGGCGGTAGCTTCTTCTCGCCTTAAGTATTTCTCGCTTTTAATTTCCACGCTTAATTAGTTAGCCAATTAGCATAGCTAAATAGTGTCACACGAACCAAAACAAACATAAAAAGAAAATATTAGTTTTTGCATATTTTATAAAAGCGCCAAATGTTATTGAAAAGTTCTTTATTGTAAAAAACTAAATTACTCTTCAATTAAATATTGATGTTAAGTAAACAAAATTGATCCAAGATATAATTACTTAAAATGTGGATATTTGCTGGCCAAGCATTTGAGAACTTATTCGCCGTTGAAACTAGGACAACTAAATTTATTAAAATTAAAATGGTCAGTGTTTAGATGGGTAACTGATTGGGAAGATCAGGTGCTTGGATCTGTGGGTGGCTCGGAATTGAAATTCGAAGAGCTGATTCCAAATTCCAGTAGGGTTCGTTATATTCCTTTGGGAAATACTTCTGGGAAAGTATGGACCTACCTCTTGTTCCTCAGCTATGGTTTAATTAGTAGAACTAGCATCAGTAAATCATTGTTATCTCCAAAACATTTTTACAATCTAAAACTATTTACTGGTTTAAAAATAACCTGCAAAAAGTTGATAAGTCATCTCGTCAAAAACAAATCGAATCAAATCATGATTCTGGAAATTTCTGTGGAGCTGTGAGATTTTCTTAAACTCATTTTTGGCTTCTCATTTTACAAGTTTGTAATCTAAAATGTGTGCCTGTCATATTCACTCTATCGTGACTCTGTTATATTTCGCTTAACCCCCCCCCCAAAAAAAAACAAACAAACTTACTAGCAGAATACCACAATACTGACGAGACACTTATCTTTACTTTTTACATAAATCCACCCGACATAATTACTAGGGTGTAAATAGTAATGCATTGTTATCAGTTTCATCGTCATTTGCTTCAAATTCTCAATTCATCATCACGTATCCTGCTTAGAAAGGATCCTGAATAGGTTATGTATGTAGGTTAATGATCATGGTTTTGGTCTTAAAGTGATTTACCAAAATCTTCTATGTTCTTATCGGTTATTGCTTTTTCGATTTTTTTTAATTCATTCCACCCTGATTTACTGCAGCTGATTTTTCTATTGACAGATGTTATTATTTTCCCTTCAGTGTCGCAAGAATTTCGTTGCTGAGAATTTCAGTTGCTTTCTGTTTTTATGTTTTTCTTGTGGACGTCCTTCGAAAAACGTCTGTTGGTACGAATTCTAGACTTATAACCAAACTTCATTTTAAAATAATTGTTCTTTAATTTAGTCCGGAATAAAACCAGCCGACTGCTGCTAGTTTTTCACTGTAAAACGTTCTGTCTTTTCGACTGATTCGTATAACAGCTTAGCGATAGTTTTATCAACTTTAGCACACAAATTCATTTCAAAGCTTTTTAAGCAGGCGGATTAGGATAAAGAAAGCCGGTATCTCACGATAAGAAGCGAATAGTTTTAAGGTTTTAAGTTTTCGGCAAACAACAGTATTCTATAAAAGTTAAATAAAATAACAGAAAAGAGCAACAAGGAAAATAAACAAATTTATTAATGCAATAAAAGCTTCTGAAATCTATGGTGACACAAACAGGCAAATATTAAACCAATTTTATTTCTTGGTTGCAAGATAGTCAGGTGAGTAACTGTTCCGATATGCGCATTAAGGTCCATTCCGATCAATATCTTCCTAAGTGACATCAAGGTCAATCAATCATAATAACTGAAGGAACGCAAGATATTCAAACTGGGTGGATATGCTCAAGCCCATATATATATATATATATATATATATATATATATATATATATATATATATATATATATATATATAAATTCAATTTAATTAGAAAACAGACAGCTTTAAAGATCCATCGATTATAATTTATTTCCCCAGGTAGGTAGTTTTTACCTGGTTCATCACCCCCCCCCCACACATTATTATTATTATTAATATATATATATATATATATATATATATATTAACAATCATAATAATAATAAATATACAATTTTTCCTGAAAGATAGCACAACTCAATCTTCAGCTGCTGATTGAAAACTGATCGTTCCATAATTGAAATTTTGACATATATACTGGACTATAGTAATAATCGTGCAGTATTATTTACGGGGTTTATAAAAAAAATCTAAATTAAAAAAAAGTGACAAAAAGCAAATAACAACAACAACAAAACATTAAATAATATATACACATATTTTTTTTTACAAAAACACACTTTCACACAACTTATATACGTTCAACTACAAAAATAGAATTATAATTCAAATACAAATATACATATCTAAGTAATTATAAAAATAATACAAATGTACGCACAATTAGCATGTAATATCTATAAATGGAATTATATATATGTATATATATATATATATATATATATATATATATATATATATATATAGAGAGAGAGAGAGAGAGAGAGAGAGAGAGAGAGAGAGAGATAGAGAAAGAGAGAGAGAGAGAGAGCGGCATGAATCCATCCAGCTCTTATGTTAAAGACAAGAACTGACCAAAATTCATTTTAAAAAACAAATGAAAACTACAGACAAAAGTTCATTTTCTCCATCAAGATATTCATTTCCTGTAGTTCACTGTTACCAGCATGCAGAATTTTTCTCCTGATGATGGCCATTTTGTCCGAAACTTGTCGAGGAATCTAAATGAAATAATAATAAAAAACGAAAGAATATTAATATACAACCCAGTGTGTCTGAAGATTTTAATTTTTTTATATTTTTGATTGTTCAACACACACACACACACACACACACATATATATATATATATATTACTTTTTTTATTATAAGAGATTATAATAAATACATTTTAAATCGTTACACGAAAGCTTTTATCTTTATCTTTCAATCTTTTAGTTATATATATATATATATATATATATATATATATATATATATATATATATATATATATATATATAACATACTTCCCCTTTTCTTATTCATTTTGCTTCTTTACGGATGCACTTTTTGTGGACTGTGGGTTTACGTGTTAAATTAGGAATACGTTTTGTTTATTCCTGCTAGAATATTAAAAGGTCCACCATAAGAACATGGCGGACTGAAGTTGAGTACAGCCGAAGATGTAAAGAAAACAAACGAGACCGAATATATATATATATATATATATATATATATACAAGTATATCTATTAAACAACAAAATTTACAATGGACATAGACATTAACATTTGTGTTTGTGTGTGAACGTAAACAGTTTGTATTTTGGTTAATGTTTGTACGTACGTGTATGTGTGTTTAATGTTCATGGCATCTCTGCGAGAACTTACATTGCAGATGTGTTCGTTGAAAATGAAGAAATGAAAAAAAGAACGAGGCAAGAAATCGACCAGTATTTATAGTGTAGGGAGAGCGTTTCCTAATAAACAATTTGGATAATTAAGGAGGAGTTAACGCCGACACACTCTATCTGAAAATAATTTACACATATATACACACACGCGCGCACAAATACACGCACACATAGATACACACACACACATAAACACTCACACACGCACATATGTATATATATATATATATATTAACAATCATAATAATAATAAATGTACAATTTTATATATATATATATATATATATATATATATATATATATATATATATATATATATATATATATATATATATATATATATATATATATATATATATATATATATATATATACACAGTAGAACCACGTGATTCGCAGTAGGGAGGTTCCGTGCGAAAAAAAACACACTCAGTGTATTCGTTGCTTAATGAGTCTGACCATAATTTTGATTAAAAAAGTTTAGTTCATTTTTTTTTATTAATGTTCACTCAGTACATGGCCCAAGAGCCACTAAATGTAGAGAGTTACTGTGTCTAGCCGATTTTATTTAGTTTCTTTTTCTTTTCTTTTTCTTCATGTTTCCATCAATTTTGATATTAAGTTTTACACACTGCTAGGAAAGATGAAAATATTGCAAGAAAATGGATGTAAATTTATCGTGATGTTTGTAAACATTTTTATTATAGTAAATTGTTTTCTCTTTTAATTTCAATAGGTATAGAAAGGTTAACCTATCTCCCAGTTCACACTTCTTTCCGGTGTTTCGAATAATAGAGGTTTATCCCTTGTTTCTTGTTTTGGATTAAGTTTCCTTCTAAAGTCTACTTCAGCTCGAAACTTCCAAAACTTACACTTTCCTATCTATCTATCTATCTATCTATCTATCTATCTATCTATCTATCTAAAAGCAAAGCAACAGTATATGGACACACACGCACATATTGGGCATTTCTTTTGTTGGTTAAGGACTAACGAAACGCAACCGAAACCTGAAATATGTCAACGCTGATAATGTGGGCTCATTGAAAGTAATCTGTTTTATTTGCCTTTCTCTTGATCGATGACATTATTGGATAAAAAGATGACTGTGACCCAAGTTCTGGCGTGAAAAATATCTCCTGTAGAAGTCAAGTGACTTACCTACTAACATGGCTGCCTTTTGTGTCTTCTTGAAAAAGCAAGCCAGCTAATTGTACCTCATTTCTATAGGAGAGTGTCTAATGTTGCAGGTGGGTTGGTGCATTTTGCTAGAATGGACCTGCCAAACAAATTTGCATAAGTGGTCTCTATTCACCCATATATCTCTCCATTAAGTGACTCAGAATTAGTTTTTAACTTGGTGGCTACACTAGTCTACATGTATGTCATACCACTTGCAAGCTAACCAATATTCTACATCTCCGATTTCGAATATAAACTCATTTGATATGACCTTGCGTAACTTGATGACTGATAAAGATTTAAATTTTGTCTTTCTTTAGAAAGCAAACAGATAAACGGAATAGCCAGAATATTTAATGCCTTTTACTAAACTTAAGTTTTTACTTCATAAAAATATAAATAAGAGACATTCTGGGAAACTGAAATCAATCTCAGTAGCAATGGTTGGCGAAATTCTTGTTAATTTTTGCCTCACGGAAAAGTGTACAAATACTGATTGGATATTAACCTACTTCGTCACAAGGATAATAAATTGTAGATTGTATTACATTTATGAATCAAATGAAGAGAGCTTGCCTGCTTTGAAAATCAGCATTCAAAATCCAGTGCGTAACTCGGACACTGATGCATTTATCTCAAATCTAATTAGATAATTGATCGAAAATTTATAACAACCATTTTTTAAAAAATTACGTAACTTATTTTCTGTATGAATTTCTACGATGAGTATTTTTTTTATTTACATTCGGATTACAATAAGGACATTAGTCAGAATGCAAATAACTTATTTATAAGTGTTCTTATTAAAGCAGAAATTCTCAGATACCTTATGGTGCAAATAATCATTAATAAACATGGCTCGTTAGCCTTGGTTGACACTCTGCCTAGAAGGATCAGTCCGATTTCAAAATGGAGGTAGATAGGACGCCTTTGTCCCCAAAAAATGGATGTGCGGCAAGTGCAATGGATAGAGAGGTTCTCGGAACGAGAAATTGTTCACCCAACTTCATTGCATTTCCTTCTTTGGAAACGTAAGAATCCATCACTTTTCCCACCAGTTATGGGTTAATTAACATGATAGACTGGGTTCTTTAGCCGTGGTTGGGAACCAGTTTAGGAGAAGGACAACTCTGAATTCAAACCAAATTGTCTATGTTCCACAACTATCAGTAATGGGGATGAGAAGAAACAAAGCGAAAAAACTCTTAAATTATTTAAATTCAAATATTGGTAATAGTGGCTAAAACTTAAAGTGGGTACAACTTAAAACGAGTAATAATAACATTTTTCAACTTTTCCTTTATATTTTCATCCTAATAAAAGGTCAAAAAATAATTATCAAAAAAAAAAAAGGAAAAAAAAAAAAAGAAGTCCGTCATCATTTAGCTATAGTTTTTACCCAAACTCATATCTGATATATTTCTTAGAAATAATGTTTGCTAAATAATAAAAAAAAATTGTTCTGAAATCTTCAAAGACTTTATGATCAGTTAAACACCCACTTAAAGAAAGGAAATACTTTAATACAATATTTAATTGAGATATTTGCTCTTACAAAAAGAAACCAATAAAGAAAGAATATAATTGACTAAAATTTCATTAAACGAAAAGAAAAAAAAAGATGTTTTCTTAAATGTCATTTTTCATTTGTCTTGATTAGTTTTGGCTCAGAGGTTATGCGGGTGGATCGCTTAAGCACAAATCAAATTAAATTTAAATGTTTCCAACATAAACAAAACATAAAATAAAAAGGAAAACGAAAAGTCACCACTAATCACTGACATTTCATGCTACTAATCTCTTGTTCTCGTTTTCGTTCTCGCTGAAACGTTATTTACAGATAATTGTTTTATTTTGTGCAAGGAAACACAAATGTTAATTTCAAATAAAGATGGACGATATCAGGAAATGTTCAGTAACATGAACTTTTAGAGGCTATCATTCTGCAACCTCGATTCTTTCTTTAAATCTTTACCAATAATTTAACTACATACTCTTTATTTTAGTTTCGTATATTAATACCTATATTTTAGCTTCGTATATTAATACCTATAATAATGTCAGGCACTTGTATGTTACTCTGTATTCCAGACTTGAAACACTGATTTTGTTTTGTGATTATAAATGTATCTTTGGTCTTAAGACAGTCAAGAAATAAATCAGAGAATATTAATAATAAACTCTACGAATAGAACGCAGGGTTTCGTTGTTTGGTTAGCAAGCAAGTACTTCTTTTTTTCATACGCCAGACCATAATAGATGTTCGAGAGATAACGGATTTCCACATCTTCCCAAGTTTTGTTAATCGAAATGACCTATGACACATTACGATTCCTCTTTTCCCTTATTAAGCCAGATCAACTCATCCAGCGACTAAACATCATTAAGAAGGAAAACAAAAGCAGAGAGAAGCTTTCTGTGCTTTTAATATGTCCTGTGAGTGTTAAATTCTCCAGGTCTTCTCTCTTCTTTACGACCTAGAATTCTTAACTGTTTCTTTCTGATTGATAGTTCTTTGTAATTCCTATCCTCCTTAAAATTTACCCATTGTTCAAATGTTCTATCTGTGGTATTCTTGGCATTTGTCGGTAAAAGCACATCTCTTTAGCTTCAATTCTTCATCTGTGAAGAGTTTATTCAACATTCACTGTCATTTCGGAAATTAGATATTACGTAGATGTTCAGTGCTCTTTTCTTTAATTCTAATGACATTTTCCTGTCTCTTAATACTTTGCTTAGTTTCTTGAAGGTGTCTTTTGTTATTCGTATGAAGCTTCAAATTTCGCCGTCACACTTCTTTCCATCATTTTTTATTATAGTACCAAGGTAGTTCAATATATATATATATATATATATATATATATATATATATATGTTCTGGACACTGTTGAACGGGTAACTTCCTTTTCAGGATACAACTTATCTCTCTCTAACACAACCTTGAGTTTGACAAGATAAAATTAAATTCTAACCTCACTTTAATGTTATAAATGCCTTTCATTTCATTCTTTGCCATATCAAACAATTTTTCAGAACTTTAGTGAAAATAAACTGCAGGCCTTTTTTTTAAAGGGAAAAACCTATTAGGTTTTGTCACAACTCAATCAAGAAGGAGGTTACTAAAACCAAGAAAACTTATGTTGGTCAAGCATTTCTTGCAGTCTGTAAATTTACGCTATCTTGACCGATGAATGCAAGGGTAATTCTTCTCCGTTATTTTGATGAGAAGTTGACCTCTGAATTTGTATAATTTTAACAACGGCTTGATAAATATGTTCACAAAAGTGAAAGACTAAATGATCTGTAGATTTTTTTAAAGTCGGGCTGTCATTTGAAAATAAATTCCAGTGTGCGAATATGTGAATGAGATTATAAAATATGGAGATGAGATGATGATGAGATGTAAAATACGAGAAAAAGAATATGGAGAAAGAAAACGTGGTAAAAGTATTAATTAATAATTATTTTCTTGCATTTCTGTTGCTTTTTAGAGACATTCCCAGATCGTCATTCTACGATCGATAAATAAGATAAAAAATATTAGTAATATATATATATATATATATATATATATATATATATATATATATATATATATATATAGTTTTATCATGTAGGCAATGCATTTATGTATAAACATTTTTGTTTCTCACCCGTCGATGTGAAATTGAAATGCATCGAAACGAAGTTGCATCTTTGTAGTGAGTAAACTGTTTTTGTCTATATGATAAAATTATAATAAATAAATATCGCTCTAAAATCAGTATCGAGCCCTCTTTTAGATTAATGCTGTGAACGTTAGAATTTATATATTACTTTCGTTCTCATTGCATCGTATATATATATATATATATATATATATATATATATATATATATATATATATATATATATATATATGTATATATATATATATGTATATGTAATTTATTTAAAAATTATAACATAAATATGTTATAAAATCACTACACAAAATAGCCATGTTGTTTCAACACTTTCGGTGTCTTATCAAGTGATGATGTTGCATGTAAAATAAATAAATTAATTAACGATCCTTCGCAAGGGAAAACGTTGTAACAACGTTTTCCCCTTGCGAAGGATCGTTAATTAATTTGAAACTTTTAAAACCATTTATTACGGTTTTTATTAAGGTATAATACGTATGGGACGTAGTCGAGAGGGAAGTCAGTCAAGACTTCTCCCAAACACTATAAAATCTGTAAAGTCCACCTTAACTAGCAACATGTTTAAAATAAATAAAGATCATCTGATTCGAGCATGGCAATGTTTCAATCCTCGAATTGAAGCATTCATTGATACTAGCATCGGATTCTTAGGTAGATGCGTCAAGAAATCTGAAGATTTTTTCATGTCAATTTGTTCTCAAATAAAGCTCTTCTTTCATCACTTATGTGCCTTTTACTAAATTCGTACTAATGCTCCCAAAGAATTGAGCAACACTCTCTCTCTCTCTCTCTCTCTCTCTCTCTCTCTATATATATATATATATATATATATATATATATATGAAAATCGTGTGGTCTTGGAATCTGTAATATCATTCAGGGTCATTGCAAGATGTGGACGACTTAGAGAAGATAGAAAAGTGAAGTGACTAAAGTAAAATCAGATTTCATGTTAACAGGATTTTTAAAAGTTTAGGAATCGTATTTAAAGCTTTATAAAAAAGCATAGAAATGATGTTTCACATAAATGTACAAAGTTCATGGTTTAACTATCATCCGCGATTATTATTGACGCTAACGAAAGATTACGTAATAAAGAATTAATTTTATAATAGCATTATGGAAAAACAATAGGTCGTCAAATGATGATTTTTTTTAAACGATTAAAATGTCTTATTTCAACAATAAATAAAGTATATATTCACGTACGTTTATATTTTATTGTAGTATGTAGTCAAATCATTATATAAAACAACTCGTTTGAAATCAAGTAAAATAGATGTAGATTTGTTGCGGGTCATGTGACGATGCAGTGCCGGACTGCGAAAAGATGGCCTTGTGCCAGACACTACACACAACTACCGGACCCACAAACAAAGTAAAAAGAAGAAAAATATACAAACATATATAGCGTGATCTTTTCTTTCAAAATATCTCAATTTCCTAGGTGAGGAAAGAGGAATAAGGTCGCTTATCACGTGTACAAAAATGAGAAAAAGAGTAGACAAGAGGAATGACTGAAGCAAGTCTGATAAAACACACAAATATAAAAATTTATTATTTATAATTAACAAGTATTTAGTCTCATGAGTGGAGACAATAGGTTGAATTACTGAAACTTGCAAAAGGAACGATAAGGCAGTGACAAAAAGTTCATCAGTAGGAAAGTTCTGGAAGGATGTCTGCTTGAATCATAATGAACGTGAATGCAACAAGGAATTAAAATACTCACTGCGAATTATTGTAATGTGTGTGTAATGTGATATTTTTAAGGTACTGGTTCATAATGGTTAGAGTTCAAAGAAATATGAGAAGTTCTCATTCTTCCGTGGTCGCAGGTTTCAAGTTCCCTGGTTATGTACGAAGGCAGGCTCGAACATGAGGTTCGCCTCCGGACAAGAAATTAGTCATCGGAAAAGCTGTGAGACGACCGTATTGTAGAGTTCTGGTAGTGAGTAGAGGAAAGCTCGAAAATTGTTCGCTTCAAGACGAAAAGTTAGTCTTGGGAAAAAATGTATGATAACGAGAGTGTATCTGTCTCTACATTTTCTAATGGATATAGGAGCAAGGTTCAACATGTTCACATTAGGACGAGAAATTAGTCTTGGAAAAAATGTATCGCCGACAGTGCAGCAGTCTCGACATTTTCAAGTAGAAAACGGAGGAAAGGTCAGACGAGTCGTTTGCATCAAGACGAGATAAAAAAAAACCAATGTAAAAGTGTGCGGGACTCAACGCTCTCTAGTTTAAAAACGGAGGAAGGTTCGAACTGGTTGTTCGAAGAAAAGTATTGAATACACGACATGTTGAAGGTTTGATTAAGATATTTCGGCTCGTTTATGGGTTAAGAGCACGGAATAAATGAGTTGTCCTCATAGCTTGAGAATTCGAGGAGCAACTGGTTGTTCGAAGAAAAGTATTGAACATAATATGTAACTAATTTGGATGATAAAAAATGTCTCATATTTCAAATTCGCTTGTGAAAAATAGCTTTAAATTTTTTCAGAGGCGGGACTCATAAAAAAAATAAAACAAAAAACGAACTGTGGTGACGATGATGTAGAGTAATATACAATTTAAATACGTCATTAATGGATGCGAAATTCAGAATTTATTCGGAATGGATATTCCGTTGCATCCATTTTCTTCAATTCCATAATTTTTCAAACATCTTTTTCCGCTCATTTTTGTCTTCCTGGATTTTTTGTTTTCGATTTATCATTATGAAAAATTCTTATGATGCAATTTTATCATCGATGCGGAAACACAGAAGCGCTGATTAGCAAATGGTTAATGCACTTCACGGAAATGGAAACACATCTGAACATTCGACTCTCTTCCACACACATAAAATGCATTAAGACATACTTAAGTAGTTGAACGATAAATACATTTACTTGTTTCATCACTGGAGAGCGACATTTTCCTTTTCTGGTTTAAAAGCTTTTCATTCATTTTGCTAAATTCATATCCGGATTTCGATATGAACGTTTGTTTCTGTGCAGAGAGAAGGAACCGTGACTAAATAGGACATCTATCTATCTATCTATCTATCTATCTATCTATCTATCTATCTATCTATCTATCTATCTATCTATCTCTTTTAGTCTGTTCATTATCTATCTATCACTTTTATTCTGTTCATTATGTATCTCTCTCTCTCTCTCTCTCTCTCTCTCTCTATCTCTCTATCTATCTATCTATCCCTTTTATTCTGTTCATTATTTATCTATCTATCTCTTTTAGTCTGTTCATTATCTAGCTCTCTATCTATCCCTTTTATTCTGTTCATTATCTATCTATCTATCTATCTATCTATCTATCTATCTATCTATATATCTCTTTTAGTCTGTTCATTATCTCTCTATCTATTGTATTCAGTGTTAAAATCCAGACAATAAAGCAAAATTTCGACACATTCCTACAAAATCTTCATACGATATTACAATCTGTAATAATCAATCTATCAAACCACTAAATTTTGCACCAGAAGTAAAATGCAGGTTAATAGGCTGATTGCGCAAGCCATGAAAATAAGTTCAATTCCATTGACTGCAAACATGACAGTAAAATTATGATATTTTGACAAAAATCAAAATTGGAATGTAGCAAATCGGTAGAAGTGCGCAATGTTTCACATAAGAATCGAGCTCCTCTGACTAAGACATTTCGGAATGTTTAAAAACAACTGTATAGGAGACGACTCGAAGTCTGCCGCGTCTATCATATATCTTTGTATCGTCGGGACATCAAACGTTTAGAGCGGTTCCCTCAAACAAAGCTCTGAAGAATCCTTCGCATCAGTTGCGAGGGCCGCATCACTAACGTCAAGACTTTCTCTCTCTCGGACATCTCTCTGTCCATTGTTGAGCCTAGCATCCTTCTACATCGCTTCTGCTGGGTGGATCACGTGCCCAGAATACGCTTTACCAGATTCTCACATATCATCCTGTTTGGGGAACTCGCCAGCAGCAAGAGGCTACGCAGACCCCCAAAACGAAGTTTCAAAACATCCCTGACACAGATCAACATCGACCATGAAACCATGGAAACCGTTGCTGCAATTCGGCCTTCCTGGCCAAGGCCCATGGGGGGGAGGCAGAAAATCTTGAGTCCAAACATCAAAATGAAGAGGATCTGTGAGGTGCTGTCAGGAGGGTTCGACTCACCCAGTCATGTCCACCACACACATATTCTTCTGCTCACGACTTAACCATTAGTGTTTTTGCGTATTTATATATCTAAATATTAGTTTGGTGCAAAAATAATATCGTTTTCTCACATAGTAACATATGTGAGAAACGACATTATTTTTGCACCAACCTAATATGTCTACGTGTTTGTGTAATATAATCTGATTGTGTGTGTATTGTCTTTTGCAAGATTTCATCCGCCCCTGCTCCTATCACCACTTCAAATGTATCTAAATTGTAAGGAAGCTTCACATGTACATTAGACTGTAACGATTATTCTGAGTTTTTGGCCTTTCAATTAAAACAAAATAAATAACGAAACATAGGTATTTTTCCTCAGTTTCTTCTTTAAATAATTTTATAATATTTTAAACTTAATACGGATTAAATTTAAAATTGGTAATTTTTAATTTTCAATTCTATAGTAAAATTTAATATTAATTAGAATGATTTCTATTTTAGTCTAATCCTAACATTAAGGCATTAATTATTATAACTAAGGTTCGTTGTTAAGTTTTTTTGAATTCTCATATATTCTTGTATTTTGACTGGTCATTCCAGCTTATGTAATAGCGTTTCCTCTATCGAGAGGTGTTTGGTCGATTTGAATGTTTTAAAACCCTTTATTCTACATTCAACACCATCACTTGATAAGGCACCAGAAGAGTTGAAACAAAATGGCTATTTTTTAGTGATTTTTTTGTAGTGAGAGAGAGAGAGAGAGACAGAGACAGAGAGACAGAGACAGAGACAGAGATAAAGGGAGAGGTGTAATAAAGAAAGAGAGAAAAAAGGTGAACCTTTTTGTTATCGTTAGGTCCACTCGTCAGGAGATATCAGCAATTGTCTTCCAATTTTCGCATTTTTATAATTTTTAAATTAAGTTAAAAATAATAATTTATTCACTTTGTATTGGTGTTTGTTTTTTTTCTTCTTCTTCTTTGTTTGTGTGTGTGTATTTATGTGTGCACCCATGCGTATGTGTGTGTGTACGGATGTACGAGTGTGTAGGTATACACGTGTAAAATGTCGTGCTCAGATGTTTTGCCTATTTTTAACGTATAGAACTTAATGAAAACTGTAAATATAAAGATACAACTTTGCGTTTGCTAAGAAATAAGTGAATAAGAATTATGTATTATCTTTCATGTGATTTTGATAAACTTTAATATTCAACCATAAATCAGCTTATATTTCCTGGCACTTAGCATATAATTTTTATTTAAAGGTGACGATAAATAATTCAAGAAATCTTGCTATTTATTAATCTAAGGATAGAACACTAAAACAAATAGCAGAAAAGTGAGAATGAAATTCTTGCTGCGTCAAATCTCGAATGAAGGATTTATATACAATGACAATAAGTACTTAAAATAGAGTTTATTTATTTATTATTATTGAACTCGGTAGAAAATACGGTGCTGGCCTAGTATCAACAAAAATGATATGAGATGAAAAATACGTGTGAAATCATACAAATCCATGCCATTGACGATCGGTTTTGTCCTTAGTAAAATCGTTGATGCTATTTTATAATCATTGCATCATTAATTTTGCAATTATCTAACTAATCAGAAAAGACCATTTGCAGAATCTCAAAACGAGATAATAACTCTTTATCGACTGAAAGTCTATGGCGTGGGCGTCGAACGCCCTAACTCCATCGATCGAATTGTAGTAAGTTAAAGTTCTCCTTCTGTCATAGCCAATTAATCTGAATATAAGTGGATAGAAGGCAGCAATGTCGGTAGTGTCGAAGGCGACGCAATGCCGACATTTCCCATATATTAACCTTAAAAATCCTCTTCTCGGCGATAATCAGCGAACTGTGGGTTTCGTTTTGAATGAATGTTATTAGAATGGCATAAGCACTTTTTATGACAATCAACAAATATCATTTGACTTGCGAATAGTCTGTCCCCGCTGAACAAGACAGATTTCACTTATTGCATTCAACGGCGACACCATTTTTATTGTCAGAAAAAAAATGACAATGAGAACAATAAAAACAACCACAGCAGCAACAATAACATCAGTGTTTCATTCGCCAGCAAATCATCTGTCATTTTAATACCAATCTTACGCAGTTCATTATTGTAGGCGTAAATATAGATAAGCAATTGAAGAAGGCAAATCAAAACTATTTATGTATGCCTCTCTCTCTCTCTCTCTATATATATATATATATATATATATATATATATATATATATATATATATATGTGTGTGTGTGTGTGTGTGTGTGTGTGTGTGTGTGTGCAGCTTGCACAAGCCATGAGTTCAAAAAGGGATTCAATCAACATCAAACTTCATTTAGGATAGATAAATACAGAAATCAAACATCGCTCTCAAAGTATTTCTTTCAGTTAAAAGAATCCAATAAAACACCCACAGTAAAATGGAAATCAATACGAAAAGCTAGAATATATAGGCCATTAGATGACCCATGTCCTTTGTGCATACATGAGAAGCTATATATTACTAAGTTTATAAAAAATAAAAATTTACTGAATCAGAGAAATGAAATAGCTATTTTTTGTCGTCATTGTCAAAAGTTTTCCTTAAATAATTTAAAAAAATGAATTTAAAAATAAAATTAAAAAATGGGAGCTTGTAATATACATACTAATATTTAATAAGGAAAAAATTAAATAATGTAAGTAATTCTATTACATTTACTTGTTTTTAAAAAGAAATATAGTCTATTAGTAATTAAGAGTAAAAATATTTTAAAATTGTAGTTTAATAAAACGTACTTTAACACAAGTACACATAAAAAAAAAAAATCTTTGAATATACAGGAAAAAATGCCGAAAAACTTTTTGCCGTTAATAAAAAAAAAAACCGAGATGTCATGCATTTAACGGATGTCAGAATTCGTTGAAAAATAAACCCTTACCCTCCTTAAACTTAACGTCGTTTTCGAACGTAACTCATAATTGATACAACAATAGTTAATAAAAATGAACACGCAATTGCCCCTGTCTGAATGACTGGATTCCTCTGTATACTTGGAAACTAAAAATTATGAATCTATGTGTGTTTAAAACTCAGTAAATTTAAAAATAAGTTATTCCAATATTCATTTGAAGATGAAACGGAACTAATGCTTTTAATTTAATTATATAATTAAATTTAAAATTTTTAGCTTCCATTTTTGAAACATAATGATATACATTTTTATATATCAAGTGCAAGTATTGAGTAAATAGTAAGACAAGTTAGGAAATTTTATTTGTAATGCGTTTCATCGGACTGAATTTATTGATGTTGTTATGACTACATGAACGAGACACGCTGGCAGTTTCAAAATTTTTGAAATAATTTTTTGAAATAATTTTTTTTGTAAGCCAACCAAATTCATCTATATTCTTTTTCTCTCTCTTTCCATCATCTTTGTTTTTAAATATTGTGATAAAAGAAAATCTGCCAAGATTGGTGAAACTTTGTAAGAACCAACCTGGGCGTAAATTTACTGTGGCTGAAGTAGTTATTAAAAGATTTTCTAGACATTTACGACTTAGTGAATTATTTTCTCTTTGAAAAAATGCTATTCAAATTAAAATGAGAGCGAAAGTACTTTGGAAAATAAAAATTACTTGATAGAAAATTTTGGTACTTTTCTTAATCAATTTTCTACGGCAACCAAGAAATTGATTCGTGGATTCGAAAGGATTAAAACAATATATATATATATATATATATATATATATATATATATATATATATATATATATATATATATATATATATAATTGTGTATTTGGGCAGTAATCCTTATTTCATGCAAGTTTCATTGAAAACGACTAAGATACTGTAGTTGATTTTTTAATATAATTTCTCACGTGTTCGTATATTTTTCTTTTCAGGACATAAATTATATGAAAATTGCCCGAATGTTTTCCAAGAGCTTTCGGCTATACATTTACCCATTATCAAGGATAAACTTTATTTTACTTTTAACTGAATATATGGATTTTTTTATGTATATATCTAGAGTTACAGGAATGTTTTATTTTCCAAACAAGGTCAGCACATTGTGGCCATATTCAAAGTTGATATCATGGAGTGCTTCCTTTTTCTTTTTTTTCTTTTTTTATTAATAATGCTTCTTTTTTTTTAGCCTTTGTGTACATGAAGATGATGCTATTATATTTGTATTATCAACGAGTATGTTGTGAATAGAGTTAGATCTCTCGGTGTATTTAAATGAGACTTACCTGAGTTATAATCAGACAAATATAACGTGAGTCTTCTTGTTAAAGATGAATTCACACACACACACACATATATGTAAGTATTCCTGTTTAACAAGAAGACTCACGTTATATATATATATATATATATATATATATATATATATATATATATATATATATATATATATATATATATTGGTGTTGTATGCGTGTGTGTGTGTGCATGTGTGTGTGTGCAACATACGCGTGCATCCGTCCTAATAAATATGTGGACGAGATGCTCTAATAAATCCGTGCGTCATTTATACCGTGACACACACACACACACGCGCGCACACACATACGCACACAGACATATATATATATATATATATATATATATATATATATATATATATATATATATATATATATAAATCAATATATGTAAAATCTCAGCTATAAGTAAAATATATATCGTTAAAAGACTATGATTAAAAACAAAAAGAAAATTTATCTTAGCCGCCACGTTTCGTCCTCTGGTGGATTTTCCCGACCCAAATGTAAGGATTTTATTTTACAATAAGCTATTATGAATATTATCAGAACAAAAAAATGCCCAATAATAATTTGAAGCAGGTTCATATAAAATAAACTGTCACCGCTGCTCCTTACAACAGACTGGGAAACTTGCAGAAATTTAAAAAACAAAACAAAAACGTATCTATGAAGACAAAAAGGATCTTATAGAGAACAATTTATTAAAATACATTAGTTATAAATAGAAATAACTTCAATGACCAATTTGATGTTAAAGAATGCCACACTTATTAAGAGAAAAAGTAACTTAGTTAAGTCCCGAGAGTGCAGGTACCGAATCTTATCAAAATATAAATGTAGATGTAAAGCGTTAAACTGAATATGCAGTGTTGATTTCTGTGTACGCATATATATATATTGAGTTCGATCCTCAATAGGTGCCCACTAATTTTGGCCTTGTGCCACATCTAAGCTACGCTTGGATAATCACTATGTACATCCAGATAATCATAACGCAAACACACATTATCTATGACACTCTCTCCACGCACATATTTTTTCTATAACTCTATCTATATGTCTGTCTCCCCACATATATATATTTTCTCTATATATCTATCTAAATTTCTCTCTCTCTCTTTCTCCACACACACTCTTCTCTCACACAGTCATATATATTTTTCTCTATATCTATCTATACTTCTGTCTCCCTACAAACACTCGCGTGAGCACACATACACACATACGTGTGTGTGTGTGTGTGCGTATCTGAAGGTTTTTATTAAACGACCGAACTGAATTTGGAAATTAAATTAACAAAAGGGGCATCCTTGTTGTGGTGTAATATTTAGCAAGCTGGTCTCTCATATTAATTACTACTGAATTAAGTTCTCAGTATTGCTCGCTACATTTGGCCTTTTGCCAGATCGAAATTTCACTTAGTAAATAACCACACAGTCATGAAAAGGAAAGAAAGCCTAAAATATTTTGTTGTTTTCATTGCCATTTCCTTGCTTTCTCTCTATCTATGTACATGTGTACGGCCAATCTGTCTCATTTTTATTGTTTCTATCTATCTATCTATCTATCTATCTATTTTCAGACATTTTTATGTTTATACATTCTTTTTATAGATACAAATATTTAAGTAAATGTTCTGTTTATAATATTTTCTATGAAAATTTTTCAATACACAATAAAATCCAAAATCATCTCATATTTTCGTCGGTCGAAATAAGCTTATTCCACATATAAGGTGATTTGGGGTTTTATTGTGTACTAATTATTTGCTGTGTACTAATAAATACATTAAACTCTTTTTGCGGATCAGTTTTAATATTCTATATTACTAGGTTTCACTTGGATTATATACCAATAAATTTATTACGTTTACTCTCTCTCTCTCTCTCTCTATATATATATATATATATATATATATATATATATATACACACATATATATATATATTAGGTTGGTGCAAAAATAATGACGTAATAATGTCGTTTTTTGACGTATTTTTAACGTCAAAAACGACATTATTACGTCATTATTTTTGCACCAACCTAATATATATATATATATATATATATATATATATATATATATATATAATAAAAAGGCTTAAACACTAATATTCCATGGTCATAATTTATTCCATTGGAATCGTAAATACGATCCAATTCATCAGACCTACAAATTCAAAAAGAAAACAGAAAAAAACCTACTCCGGAAATAAAAATAGAATTTAGAGAGAGTGTAATTATGAGAGTGTGGGACGAATGTTAGTTCATAAGAGAGGGGTTTATGGGGGCCTTTGATTCCGCCCAAATTGCAGATCTGGTGGGCATATATATTCTCGACACCTTGAGTAGAGTAGTTAACCTTAGCCAAGTCGGAATTTATAGAGATGACGGCCTAATCATTGTCCCAAATAGCAATGGCCCCTTGACTTCTAGCTTACATAAGAAGATAATTAGGGCCTTCAAATACTTAGGCCTTAAAATTGAAATATCTTCCAACATGAAAATAGTCAACTTTTTGGATATTACACTAAATCTATCTAATGATACCTTTAAACCCTTCCATAAAGTTGATCAAACACCCCTATATATCAACGTCCACTCTAACCACCCTAAACATGTGATAGACCACATCCCTAAAACTGTGAATACTAGAATAAATAAGCTATCTTCTAGCCAAAAAGTCTTTGATGATAATAAATTTATATACAATCAGGCCCTCAAAAATAGTGGTTTTGGACAGGAATTAAACTATAACGGAGAACTTGGAAATCAGAACAATAACAGATCTAAAAATAGAAAGAGGAAGGTAATATGGTTCAACCCACCATATTGCAAGCTCTCTAATATTGACATAGGAAGTTTTTTTCTGAAATTAATTGATAAACATTTTCACAGTAAACATCCATTAAGTAAAATTTTCAATAGGAAGACTCTGAAAATTAGTTACTCATGCGTTAGAAATATGGAGAAAATCATATCTTCCCATAATTGCAGAATACTTAGAAACTACCATTGTAATGTGACTCAATCAAGTAACCCTACCTGCAATTGTAGGAATAAAGACCATTGCCCAATCGGGGGTAAATGTAACTACAAAAATGTAATATACGAGGCAACTATCTTTCCCGAGGAAAATATAAACGAGAAAAAAAGATATATAGGTATATCCGCCGGTAATTGGAAGCAGCGTCTATACAACCATAGACACTCTTTTAGATATAGATGCCTTAGAAGTCAAACTTCCTTATCCAAACACTACTGGGATCTGGTGGATAAGGGGTTAACCCCACTTTTGAAATGGAGATACCTATCAAGAGCCAAAACACCTAATAACTTCCGCGATCGGTGTGATCTGTGCTTGGCGGAAAAAATTTTTATTATCAAAGATAAAAATCAAGATGAACTGTTGAATCTTCGTAATGAGATATTTTCTAAATGTAGACATAAGAAGAGATTCAAAACATAAACACCGTTTTGTAACTTTCTGTCACTTATGTCAGTTCCATCTTGGTTCAAAACATCGGGCATGACATTTTAACGGAATGACTATTATGTTTATTTTGTTTATCTCTATATAGATAATTGTGTGTGTTTTTGTGATGCGCTATTTATTAATTTTTTTTTTTTTACGCCCAAATTGTTGAAATTTTACTTACTTAGTTCTTAAATTCTAATTTATATGTATGTATTTGTACGTATTTGTATGAATGTGGGTATATGTGTATATATAAATTGTTGAAATTTTACTTATTTAGTTTTTAAATTCTAATTTATATGTATGTATTTGTATGTATGTGGGTATATATATATATATATATATATATATATATATGTGTGTGTGTGTGTGTATGTATGTGTATGTATGTATGTATGTACTTGGCTACGGGTATATGTTGGTATATATTTAGGGGTGTGTGTATTTGTATATATATGTATGTATATGTATGGATATGTGTGTGTATGTGTATATATTCATGTATACGTATGTGGGTGTAGGTATATATAGAAGGATATATATGCAGGGATGTGTGTATATGTATATATATATATATATGTATATATATGTATGTATATGTATGTGTGTGGGTGTGCGTATGTGTTGGTGTATATATGTACCCATATATATGTATATGTATATATATGTGTGTATGTGGGTATAGATGTGCGTGTATATGTGTATGTATGTATAGCTAAACGGATAGATATAGGGATACATGGTTTTTTTTTGTTTTTTTTTTGTTTAATTGTATAGAAATGTAAGGTTTTAGGTATATATGTTTATGCGCATGTATGCGTATGTTCATATATACAAGTGTGTGTAAATGTATATGTATGTGGAAAATGTGTGTATAGGGTATAGGTGGATATACGTGTATATATGTGTGCGTATGTATATGTATGTATATGTATGTGTATGTGTGTATGTATTTATATGTGTATGTGTGTGTACATGTATATGTATGTGTGTATGTGTATATATATGTATATATGTGTGTGTGTGTGTGTAGTATATACATGTATGTATACGAGTAGATGTTTGTGTATATGTATGTGTGTGTGTGTATATACATGTGTGTGTGTCTATGTATATATGTATATATATGGATGTATGTGTGTGTGTGTACATGTATATGTATGTATGTGTGTGTGTGTATGTGTGTATATATATATATATATATGTATGTATATATATATATATGTGTGTGTATGTGTATGTATATATATGTATATATGTATGTATGTATATATATATATATATATATGGAGGTGTGTGTGTATGTGTATGTGTATGTGTGTATATATGTAGGTGTAATTATTTCTTTATCATATGCGCGGTAATTATTAGAAAGCGCTTAGTATCTGAGATATTGAATCAGATATATGTATATGTGTGTGTGTGTATGTATATGTATGTGTGTATGTATGTGTGAATATGTGGATATACGTGTATGTGTACAATACATGGATATATGTAGGTACACGGCGATGTGTATGTATATACGTGTATAAGTTATTGTGTATATGTGGTTTTGCATGCGTTTTGAACATAAAAATATAGGTCCTCGCCAGATTAGATAATCGTCATATTTATTGTTTATAATATTTGATTTGTAACCTGCAGTCGATATTATTTTTGTCAAATTTTCTCAATTACACAGCGTCCCTTGCAATTTTAATTTCACCCGCCCCATCTTTCTCCCCCACCACTTCTTTCCTTACCTCTCCCTCCTTCTTTAAGATTTGATCGGCCATGGTGTGTGTATGTCACCTCGATGTGTATCCTTATACTGTTTTAGACATCCGACAACAGTCTTTTTCCCCCTTCCACTCACACCTAATTTTAAATAAATCTCTCTCTGTTAAACCCCTCTCTTATGAACTAACATTCGTCCCACACTCTCATAATTACACTCTCTCTAAATTCTATTTTTATTTCCGGAGTAGGTTTTTTTCTGTTTTCTTTTTGAATTTGTAGGTCTGATGAATTGGATCGTATTTACGATTCCAATGGAATAAATTATGACCATGGAATATTAGTGTTTAAGCCTTTTTATTATATCCTTACTCTGTCCTGGAAATTGAGTTCTACCTGGATTTTATCCTCTCGGAAATTTTTTATTCTAAAATATACATGTGTATATATGCACCTGTGGATTTTGCATATATATGTATATTTACCACTAATATTATCTA
>OZ010571.1:155201788-155329288 GCA_963932145.1 Acanthosepion lycidas
ACGACAACGTGGAAAATTAAAGTCAATAAGCACAAAATAATAACAAAATGATACGAAAAAGGAAAATAAAACTGAATTACAAACGGGACAGAACATCTACTGTCTCTGGCCGTTGGTGGATATTGCAAGGGTTAGAAAAGATAATGACCTCGGCTCGAATGAAGTTTAAACCGACAAAACCGAGGTCATTAGTACTGAAAAGAGGGATTGTGATAGAAAAGTTCCTTTTCAAAATTGCAGGAACTATTATTCCGTCACTTAAAGAAAAAACAGTTAAGTGTCTGAGAAAAAAACATTGAAAGATACTGATGCTACCCAGAAATGTTTTTCAGACCTCAAAGCAATGTTGAGCAAAGTGGACAAGTCAGAACTGCTAGGCCATTTTAAGTCATGGATATGCCAACATACCATTCTGCCAAAAATTCTGTGTCCAGTTATATGAAGTGGTATCGGCTACAGTTGAGAAAACGGAGAAAAAAGTGAGCGGATATTTGAGAAGATGGCTCGGCTTATTGAGGAGTTTAAGCAGTGCAGCTCTGTATGGAGTTTCCAGTTCATTGCAACTTCCCTTCAGAGGATTAGTAGAAGAGTTTAAAGTGGCTAAGACAAGGGAGGCAATTTTATATAGGGATTCAAAAGATCCTAAAATTGCAGAAGCAGATATTAAGGTTCGAACTGGGAGAAAGTGTAAAGCATCGCACGAGGTCAGTACATCAGAGTAAAGGTTGAGACAGAAAGCGCTAGTAGGATCGGTAGCAGTGGATAGACCACGCCTAGGTTACTGTTCCAATCCACGAGAAAGGGGGAAAAAAAGGAAAAGAACAGAAATACTGTCTTTGATATGAAGTAAGAGCGGGTGCGGAGGAAATTATATCCAGTAAAATGGTGGTCTTAGGTCAACAGGGGTTTTTGGACGAAATGGGCAAACCTGTAAAAAAGGGAAGATTTCCTGGACATACTTCTGGTATACTAACCCCAGTAACACAAGCTCCTTGTGCAGACAGTGTATGATGCACTGCCCAGTCCGGCAGTCGTCCACACGCGGAGAAAGAACCAATCTCAAGTATGCTCATTATGCCAGAAGAGAGGATCCCTTCAACATATATTGAGCAGTTCCCCTAAATCGCTAAGCGAGGGGCGATACCGATGGCGCCATGATAAAATTTTAGGTGTCATTGCAACAATAAGTCTCAAGGAGTCTAAAACAAAACAGATATCAATCGAATAAGAAGACGATGAATTTTGTCAAAGACGGGGAAATAGTAAAGATATCGCAGAAGAATAAAACATCCCTCCTTAACTCTGCACCGGACTGGCAAATGAGACTAGACATAGGCAAGCAGCTTAAATTTCCAATGAAAATAATACAAATTAAGCTTTGTTCAGACATGATTATTTATTCTGAAAAGACAAGTCAACATGTTAGAATTAACAGTCCTTTGGGAAGAAAAATGGACGAAGCCCACAAAAGGAATCTTGGAAAACATTTACCGATTGTAGAGGAATGTAAAACACATGGTTGGCGAACCCAGTGCGAGCAGATTGGGCGATCACTATGTCAGATGCTACTAAAATTAGGTTTAACAGATTTAGAAAAAAAAAAAACAAGACTATTCACTCAGTAACAATTGGCAGTAGAAGAAGCCACCAGATGGTTATGGTAGAAAAGATGAAGTGATTGGCAGTCAGTAGGAAGATGAAAGCAAGTAGCGGTTGATATTTTTTTTATTGTCGATTTTTTTTTTGGTGGGTGGGGGTCTGGTCTTGGATATGACCTAATACTACACTCGACAATAGAGTATCAACTAGCGGATAGAATTAGGCTACCCCGAACCATTGTTACCTACAAGTGATCTCTGGCTAAGATCTAACACCTCTTTACTCCCTACCAGGGTTACGATATATATAGGTCTGTTTGGTGTTTTAACTTTGGATTCGTGAATGAATGGCTATGTTTCTTGATTCTCTTTTTAAATTCTCCTGCAGAAATACCGATGTAAATATCATGGTTTGTCGTATTTTAATCGTTGTGGGAATTAATAATTTGGTACATATTATGCAGGAGTAGGTAATTTTGATTGGCTTCCTGTTGAATATCTTATTTAGAGAATTTTTTTTGTTGAAGTGTTTAGTAATTAAATTTAGGAAGTACTATCCAATGACAGTTTTCAGAAGAGTGAGGTTTAACCAAGTGATTTTTCTTTTCCTATTTTTACTCCTACATTCTATTTTTCGTGTATTGGTATTACTAATGGGGGTCGCGTAAGACATTATTTTTTAAATCACCTTTCTGGAGGGTCTTTACGTATTGTTCTTTGTTCTTATTAATGAGGTTTTCATTGGACGATAGTTTACAAATCCTGGTGCAAACAGTAGTGGGTATTTGTCTTAGGATTGCACTGGGGTGGTTAGAACCAATACTAATATAGTTGGGGGTTTCGTTCTCTTTATGGTAAGATTTAAAGGTTTTATCATTAGGTAGTCAACTATTTTAAAGTTAGAGGAAATCTCTAGGAATTTGAAGGCCCTGATAATTGTCTTTAGTAACTTCGCTGTTAGTAGATCATTACTATTAGGGATGAGGATAGGACCGTCATCCTGATACAGTTCTATTAGTTCTGGTTTTACGATTCTACTAAGCACATCTAAAATGTAAAACATAGCAGATCTGTAACTTGGGCTGAGTCATACGCTCCCATGGGGCCATCGAATTCGTCGTTGTGGCGCTTAGTCCAGGTGGAATTATTCAGTGTTAGTAGTGACTTTCTCGTTGCTAACCTGATATTAGTTTTATCATCTGTTATTTCTATATAGTTCTTTGCAAAGTTGATACTATTGACCGGGAGGTCCCTAGTGATAGAGGAATTGAAGTCAATTATATCAAACTTAATGATCATCGCTTTATCCGTATTCCTCGTATTGGTGAACCATTTATTAGTGTCTGACGAATCTTTCCAAAGGTTAGTACTGGTTGTAATTAGTAACTTGTCGGTTATTTTCTTAATTATATTTCTTTTTAGATTAGGCCTCGTTCTATTTTGTTGGGTTTATTAGTTTAGATCGTCTACTGCGAGTAAAGTTCTGTTTATGGTCCTTAAATAAAATGTAGACATCCTTAGTGTGAATCATTATGAATTGTTTATTGAGAAATACTAATCCAATTTGTAAGACAACAATCATTGATGATTTAACAATGTGCGAACTTTATTTATTTCTGGTTAAATATTGTCTAACCACTCGACCTTGTCATTTATTGAATTGTATTGCAACAAACGGCATTCAAATAAGGGTTTGTTCAAAATGTATTTATCTTTAAATAGGATATTGTTTAAATGTCTTTATCAGTCTAATATATCATTGTCCTTTATTGAATTGTATTTTACGAAAGATCATTTAAGTGTTTCTTTATGGAAAAATATAAATCTTGCCTACTTAAATATTAACCAAAACAATAATTCCATATAGAATTATATATTTGATCCTACGATAAGAAGATTCGTAAATGTGTTTTCGTTTCGGCTTGTCGAAAATGTCAAGATGAATAAATTGATTTGATTTAATTTAAGGCTTTAATTATTGATCGTACTTGACAAAAATAAAATATGTTTTAATTTATTCGGTATTTCAAATAATTTTGCTGATATTTATTTGTTGTTTGCCAGATATCTATGTTTACAATTCATTTCACACCAGACTTTGATTGAATTTCATTGTCTAATCAGTCACTATCCAAGATAAGACGACATTCTCCTAAAAGGAATTTCTTTATTTAACATTATAACTTCTGAAATCCTGTCATGAATCATAATAACATGCAATTATATATTTGATCGTCGAAAAATCAAATTCAAAAATGTCTTTTATTTAGACATTGTATCTGATTTTATTATACACTTTTAGTGTTTAATGATTTTAAAAATAAGATGTTCTGAATTCTCGGCAACAAGAATCCAGTTGAAGAGACAATAGAACGTTGTCCAAAAGGAATTGTTTTAGAGTATTTCGAAGCTGATGTTACCAAACAAAAAAAAAAAAAAAAAAAAAGAAGAAATCTGTCATTATGTTTATTAATTGAGTGACCAACGCGAATTAAAAAAGGAATTAAAAAGTTTATCTGCTTGGAAAATGAGTCACAGAAAAAGACCTGTTACCAAAAAATTGCCAACAAATGTAGATTATTGCGAATCATTACTTATACGATAAATTCAAATGCCTTTTTTTGGACAGGATTGTTTAAACTGGTAATGAGAAAATAATCTGGAAAAATGATCTGTAAAGTAATCGATCAGGACTTAGCATCTCGACTTCAGACACTTCTCACCAACGTGGCGTGGCTTATGTCTTTTCTCGTAAGTTCATTCTTCTTTCACACTCTTCAGCGAGTGAGTAAGGGGGGATTGAGTAGCTATTCAATGCCACAATTGGCTGATTCAGTTAAAGACACATGAACAATGTGGACATTTACATAATCCTGGACACAAGCCGCCATCTTCTCCCTGAGTTGCTACACATGATTGCATTCATCAGTTGTCTTAATTCTGATGAACGGGTACTGTCCAGTAATATTTTTCATTTTTCCACCTATTCTAATATGATTATAACTTCAGAATCTAAAAAAGCAAAAACCATCACCTACCCAACAGATGTTAACTTCTTGGACGTCTTCGGGAAAGAAGAACTAGAGTGCTTCCACTGTTTACTTTGAACATTTGATTCAGTTTCGAAGTGAGGAACCGAGGTTTCAACTTGAGTCACTTATCTGTGGTGGAAATTCCAAAAGTTCAGCCTGGAAGATAATCAGAAATGTCTTTGAAATGTCATGCTTTTCGGTTTCTGCTCTGATGTCAGCATTCTTGGGGATCACCCCACAAACAGCTTGCTCATTACCATAATCTCAGATAAAACATCATGGACCTAAACAGAAGTAATACCTATGGATTAATACCTATGTACTTTGCATCAACTTGTTCATCAGTGGGTTGATATTTGTGGACCACCTGATTGAGGGCTATATTCTGTATTGTCTCTGCCCCGATTGAATTCCGGAGCCAACTTATTCACAGCTATATAAGAAAGAGAATCCTTAGCAAGTGCCTGTACTATTACCTCATGGAATTCCTTGGGGTAATGCCTTTCTTTTGCAGATATTTCATGACAACAGAAGCCTTTATCTAGTTTTAGATTTGTCACAAACCAAAATATTAATTTTAAAATATTATGCAACCAAAGCAGGGTTGATTGAAATGCTTCGGACAGGCCAGATGACATAAATTTCTGACAGAACATTTATTTACGACGGTAAATATAAAAAACTTACAACATAATTATAGATCAATTTCTCGGATGGACTGAAGTGGATTTTTAATGTCGAGAATTCACAATATGTGAAGTTATGAATTTTATAAAGAATCGTTGAACATAAAATTTGGTTAAATAATTTAACTCCAATGATACAATCATTTCTTTATTTTAAATAGGTCCGTAAATCCTGCCACGGAAGATGAGCACACATAGAATACTACATACGATTATCATGTGATGTGATGTAAGGATACAGATCGTTTGAAAATATAAAAATATTGTCAAGATCAAATATCTGCATTTTAAAATATTTTATTTATTTAACAAATCTTTAAATCTAAAAAGTATTTTTCATTTCAGATTTCTGATATTTCTGAGTAATATTTAATAAAATAAATTTATCTATTTATTGTAAAATTGTCTAATTTGAATAAAAAAAGAAAAAAAAGAAAAATGAATTTTGGAATGTAATGCGGACCTTTGTAATTAATTTTAAGAAAAAACATTATTAGATATAAATACGTGGTTGTAACTTAAAACAAGAGACTATAGGAAATAAATTTATTCAAAAATAAAATAATAATGGCTAATTTGATATATAATTATAAAGAAAATTTTAAATTTTGTCTGATGGAATCTATCAATCCAGATGATATGCACGAAATTATTAACAGAAAGTATTTTCTTATTTTTTTCGAAAGTATTTTACAAAAATTTTCGAAATGTTTTTTTTTTATTTTATTTCCATGTATCATCATCTGTTGGAAGGCAAGCGTTTACCACATAACATGTTTCCATCTTCAAGAACCATATCAATTAGTAGGCAAGTTTTTTCTGGTTGTCGACAATTATGTCCAACCTATTTGCATTAAGTTTTCTCAGTATATTGGATGATCCTAGTAGGGACATTATCTGGGTAACATTTATGTTGATGTTACCTGGGACACTGTTAGTAAAATTGTCCATTCCTTTTTTTTTACGAGGCCCAGAGCTCCGATTAAACTTGGTACAGTCTCAGTCTTCATTCCTCAAATCCTGTTAATCAAATTTGTGATTCTTGTATATCTTCCAATGCACAGATATCGCTATGTTGTTACGTCTGCGGGTATATTCACTTTTTTGCCAGCCATGATCATCTTATATATTATTATTATTATTATTATTATTATTATTATTATTATTATTATTATTATTATTATTATTCCAGGTGTGTACTTATTTCTTTCCGTTTCCCAATCATCCTGGAAATATGTAAATTAAAACACATTTTTGATGGTTTGTATGCATTCAATATTATTTATTTATTGTTTTAAGGAGAAGTGTCCTTCAAAATGATAAACAAATTCAGCTTTATTTATTTGCATTATATTTAAAAAGATTCCCTAGTGTGTGCTTAAATATTATTTAAAGGAAAACCTAACATCAAAGAAGGAAACATTCAGTTCTCGTTTATGATGGCGGTAGATTTACAGTAACCAGTGATGACTTATATATTCTGTTGTCTCCTTTTAAAGTGTGTATGTCTGTGAGCATATTCGTTACTTGCTATTTCCGGATATTCTGAGATAATATGGTCGACATTTTTATCATATTTTACGCAGATGCTGCATTTCAAGTCTGTTTTATCCTTGCTTATGTGATAGTGATAAGATCTGGTTGCAAGGCTTTGATCCTGAGCTGACAACTTCTGACCGTTTGCCCTATATTATTGTCCGTGTTCAATCATATTATCGGGATATTATCAACATTGCTGTTGGATTGAGACCAGGTTGTTAGTTGCGAAATATATCTTCCTGATATTAAGCATAATTCCTTAAAATCCTATATTCGTAGAATTTGTTTAAAGTTTATTCCACATTTTTATAATAAAGATTAGAAAATATAAGAATAAATAGATAAATATTATTTTATTAATTTTTATTTCAAAGAAATCTAAGAAATCATATACCCAAAATATTTTTCAGATTTAAAGTTTTCGTAAAACAAATAAAATGACATTAAATGCTAATAATTAATCCTGACAACATTTAAACATTTTCAAACGTGATTCGTGGCAGGATTTATGAACATATTTAAAATAAAGAAATCATTGCATGTCTTTGGAATTAAATTATTTAAACCAAATGCAGTGTGAAAAGATTTGTAAATATTCAAAACTTGCAGGGAACAAAGAAATATTAAGAAGATTACTTGAATTATTGAATACATTAAATCTTGTTTTGACAAGTCTAAATAATGATTAAACATACACTTAAAATTCCAATATGAATTGTTTATTGAAGAATACTAATCTGTTGGCGAAGACAACAAAAGGAAATCATAGAACGTCACGCAGACATTTTACATAGTAAACGTCGCTCTCTGACATCTTAGACACTTTCTCTGAGAACATTCAACTGCTGAATCGTCGGTTTGTGTTTCCACAACACACAACCTAAAGTAAGTTTATTCAATTCATATTTTCCTTTTTCATCTGTTATCTTTTGTAATTTCAGAGGATTTCGCTACGATTTGATGTTAGGAGGAGTAAATCGTTTCAATTTAGTCCGACGAATCAGTTAAAATGATACGAATCATGGAAACGGCTCTGGAATAAATTAAATATTTAAACTTGAACCTAGTAATCTGGGAAAAATTAAGTAATTACACATACATTGGTTTTTAAGTTTAATTTTATGATCACAATTTTGGTAAATTATTTATGTTTGAAATATTCTATAAATCACTTATACATTTACACACAGATTTATATGACTTTTCTAAACACTATTCATGTATATATCTTTTTTGCGTACGTTTAGATAGGAGCAGAATACGAATAATTATCAACTGTGACATTGTCCGTAATGTCAAACAAAATTTTTCTATTCAAATAATCGATAATGATTAATTAAATAGAGCTGAATATGTTGATATTTTATGAATATACCATGTATTTTACATTCAAAAGTAAATTTGATTGATGAAAAATAAACTTTAGACATCATGTATTAATATGAGGAAATTAATCAATTTATTTTCATTGCAGATCACCATGTCTGGAAAATTGATCTTCCTTTTGGCCCTCTGTGTCATTACTGCTTTCGTAGATAGGAACAGAAATGTTGACATATTTAATATATTGTTTAACAAGAGAAGTTAAAATACTGGGCTCTCCATCTGATCTCCGAGTAATTTATGCATTATGGATTCAGTAGCATTTTAATACTTATATTCTTCGAAGATATGTTAAAATTATTTTGATAGATATTATAAAGTCATTAGTTCAGGTTAATCATTTTTAAATCTGAAATAATATTTTCTTGTTTCTTTTCAGTGAGCAACGTCGTTGCCGTTGAAGACGCGACAGATGAAAATCCATCTGCAGAGGCCGAGGTGATCCAGCAGCCAGCTACTGAAGCACCGGACGGAACTGACGCCGACGATGATTCATAGACATTTGAAATACAATTCCTTTTAACTTTGCTATTCGAACATTTTCATATGCAAAATAAAAGTAGATTTTTATTTAAATTTGAGTTTATCTTATTATTTCCATCACTGATTTAAAAAAAATGCTTTTAAATTTGAAAACCTTCAATGAGTTAAAGAAGTTTTTATTTGCCTAAAGAATATAGTTTTGTTTTTCAGGTTACATTATATGATATTTTTGCACGTGTAATATGAATTTCCATACGTATCATATACAGGCTGTTTCAAAAAGAATACGCCAAAATCATCACGTGATGTGTCAAAAACGAAAAAATTTACAAACCTTTAGCATGAACACATGTGTTGTATATACATTCAAGTTTCATTTCATGTTTTATAAGCGCTCAATGTGGCCACCACCGGCAGCGCGGACAACATCAAGCCGATATGAGAATTCCTCTCAAACGCGCCTCAGCATGTCATGGTCCACCGTTTTGATTGCAGCTGTTATTCGATCTTTCAAGTCATCGATACTTGCTGGAAGTGCTGGAACATAAACTTGGTCTTTAACATACCCCCACAAGAAAAAGTCACACACAGTGAGGTGCGGGGATCTGGCAGGCCAAGCACAGAGAGCAAGGTCTTTAGCACCTCTCCTCTCAATCCATCGCTGAGGCAGGTTTTCATTCAGATAAGCTCTAACCTCGAAATGCCAATGGGGTGGTGCTCCATCTTGCTGAAAAATGAAGTCATTCGAATCTGCCTGCACCGTGACAATGGCGTTTGTTTTCGCGAACTCAAGCGCGCAAAACGCCTTCTGCTGAGGAGTCGCGATTTTGATTGATCTTCCCACAATTCAGCTGCACCGGAAGTTATACTAACGGCAACGGTGAAACTGACACCCAATCAAACTTTGCTAACTACTCTATCAAATAACCACTGATTCAGTCCGCTACAATCATATAGACCTGAAAAAACAGCGTAATGATTTTGGCGTATTCTTTTTGAAACACCCTGTATATTGTTAATGATAATTTTGGAGGAAAACTTCTATGAAAGAAATAGTTTCAATTGAAGCACTCCCACCCGAATTATATTTATCTTTCGATATACACATGAGTGGGTCTAAAATTTTCAGATTTACCTACCATGATGTTAAGCGTCATGGCATTATCGGTTTTGGCAAGTGAATCTTAGAATGTTACATTTACCCCACTTCGACTAAAAATTAAATATTACAACATGAATGATTTTCGGTTGAAAATTTTGCTTTTATACGGCGAATCCTCTTTCAATTAAAAAAAAAAAATTATGTTTTTACTAAATCTTTCAGTTCTTATCGTGTAAATAATAGGATATCAATTTGTAATTTTCTGTTTTTATTTCGTTTATAAATATACAACATGTCGAGAAAATAGTTAGGACAGGATTTCATATCACTCTCAAATGCTGCAAAAGAGAAAATATTCTTTGTGATTTTTTCTCTTTAAATGTTACAAATGCTTAAAAGAATGACTAATCATTTACAATCATTTGCTTTCTAAGTTCTTCCTTAGAAACTGAATGTATAAATAATTATACGGTCATTTTCTACGGTTGAAAAACTAGCTATATAAATTCAAACAATATGCATAGAGTAATATCAAAAGATTAATGGAATCCTGAAATGTGATTCCGATTTGAATATACTTCCTATTTTATTAATTTACAGAAATTATGTGTAAAATATCGTATACACGAGTGCAATATTTCAACAATGATGAATATCATTGTTTGATGTTCTAAAAACAAAGATTGTCTTTATTATGTACGGGGTTTTTTATCTCTTAATTTCATCTCGACTGTTAGAAACAATATAATGAGGAAAGAATACCACATACTTTTTTCCATTTGATAAATTACGCAGTTTCCATGACATTCCTGTTGAAATTTCTGTTTAGTTTTTAATTTCGCATTTTCTTTGAAAAAGCATTATGCGTATTTGCCATTTCGAAATGATATTTTGTGTGCGTAGTTTCTCTGTTTCCAGACTCCTTTAATTACTGCAGTGTATATTTTTATTACTTTATCTTCTGATATTAGAGTGTCTCGAAATATTATACTAGGCTTAGTATATAAGAGAGTATTCTGGGAAATGAAGGCAACAGCTTACATAAGCACCAGGAAGTTGGTTGGAGTTAGCAGATGTTTCCGTCAACACTTGTGACTGATATGAAACACTGCCGACGTTTGTAGTGGCACTTGTATTTGCAAAAATTTATGAGCATTCCTGATCGGTGTTTAATTACAAGTTATCAATAGAATTTCGAATGCGGATTTCCACTCCAAACAATTCTGTATTAATTGAAACATTGTCTCAATATAAACATCCTGATCTCAGAAGATGTATTATACATCAAAGAAGACAACATAGTTGCAGTTAATTCGCCCTGAGAAAAACAGCTTAGCCTATGCCTTTTGAAAAAATTCTCCTATTTCTAAACCTACCAACAGCATAAATTGACAATGAATCTTTCCTTCTCTGGCATTAATTTCTCATTTTTATTTTTAAGCAAACACTAGGAAAACTGTATAAATATAATGTAAATAAATAAAGTTGAATTTGTTCATCATTTTAAAAGACGCTTCACCGTAGAATAATAGATGAATAATATTGAACGCATATAAAAGCATGTTATATATTAACATCAAAAACATGTTTTAGTTTAACATTTAACACAATGTACTGGAGATGTTCAACTAAGATTTAAAATTATCTGTTAATACAAACATGAAATTAAAAGCGTAAAAGTCAATTTTAAATCAATAATACATTTATTATTAACTATAAAAATATATTTATACGAGCATCGAACGCGCAAGCAAAGTTAATCGGCTGGATTGCCGTCGTATCCACTATAGAAGACAGGTGATCACGAAGAAAACCAAATTGATAGCCGTTTTTAGGCCTGTCACAGTCGGGATAAAAATGTTCGGAGGTAAGAACTCGTGGCATTTTCCCAGGCTACCAGAATTCATTTGGGACCTGAGCCAGTGACAATACCATCTACTTCCATTGTCTGCTGATCGCTGATTCTGCATTTTCTGCTACACTTGTCGCCCTTTTTGCTGCTACTGCGATGACACCAGCTGTTGCTCTTCCTCCTGTTTTGGCCCAAATATGTTTTGTTTTGTTTTCGTCTATCCGCACTGCTTCAACTCTGTTATTTTAAGAACATGCATTTAACTAATGTCCCGTGGCGCCATAAGTCTAGCAATATGGTCTCCGGCCTTTCACACTAAAAATATATATATATATATCTGCCTCTAAAGAACAGAGTGTCAGACATGTTCAAAAAAGTCTTCCTATGTCACCATCACGTGAAGTTCAAAATAACGATGCTCATCTTCGTTATTATTGGAATGATGTCCCGAACGGCGCAAACTTTTCGGCGCTGTTTTTGTTATTCATCAGGAATCTCACATTGTGTTGCTCCTTTTGTTCAGTATTTTGATGTAGACGTTGATGCTTTGAACGGTATCCTCCACGGTCCCCCTGCTAACTACAACCAACTTCCTGGTGCTTATGTAAGCTGTTGCCTTCATTTCCCAGAATACTCTCTTATATACTAAGCCTAGTATAATATTTCGAGACACTTTAATATCAGAAGATAACGAAGTAATAAAATATACACTGGAGCAATTAAAGGAGTCTGGAAACAGAGAAAATACCCACACAAAATATCATTTCGAAATGGCAAATACCCATAATGCTTTTTCAAAGAAAATGCGAAATTAAAAACGAAACAGAAATTTCACCAGATATAACATGGAAAATAATGAAAACAATATCAGCCTATAATAGTAAATATCAAAATTATAAACACATATTATATGGCTGGAGTAGAAAATTGCGATAATCAAATCCGCAGATCTACAGTAATATACTAAACAAACGATCAGAACTCATGTGAAAATGCAGATACGTAGATAATTTTTAATACGAAAATTGAAAACAGATGTCTCCGCTCGTCTACCATTTTATTTTATTTGTTTTACGAAAACTTTAAATCTTAAAAATATTTTGGGTATATGATTTCTTAGATTTCTTTCAAATAAAAATTAATAAAATAATATTTATCTATTTATTCTTATATTTTCTAATCTTTATTATAAAAATGTGGAATAAACTTTAAACAAATTCTACGAATATAGAATTTTAATGAATGAGGAGGAGGCTTATGCTTAATATCAGAAAGAGGCAGCTGGAGTTTCTGGGACGTATAATAAGGAATCGACATTTTTTTATTTAAGTCTATAATATATTTAATATATCTTCTTTTTATAATAGCAAATAAAATCATTTCTATTTAAATAAAGAATTATTAATATTGCATTTTCTATTTATATGATTTGGATCAGATTTTAGTTAAATGAGTGACTGTTTGAAAACAAAATGGACGATTTACATTCTCCAATGTGTCCTACTTTTAACTGATATTAAAAATAAGCGGATCATATAATATTTTCTCGAAATTTTACTAAATTTTGGAGGTGGTTGCGACAGATTTAAAAGGAAAATATTTTTCCAAGAACATTAAGCTAAATTTTCCATAGTAATATTTGGTCAACCGCTGTCGCAAAAAATATAACAAGAATTTTAACAAAAATTTAAAAGAATTAATAAAATAATAAAATTCACCTTAGTCTTTTCTTTTAATAATAACATAAACATTATGAGGATAAAGTATACATTCCTTAAAATTGTATAATTTTTCAGACATCTTGAGGAAACTCTTAATGTTCTTGTGTTCTTGTTACAAATCTGAATGACAGTATAGACACCAGAGAGCTCCAACCAATCTGCTTTTATCAGTCTTGACGGCAGCATTTGTGTATAAGGCTCTGTCGGTGACATTGTGTTATATTAATCTAGTTTGTATCATTGAATACGACAATAACATTTGTTGGTTAGTGTTGATGATGCTGCTGTTCCAACAACTTTCTTCTTTTTATGTGCCGTGTCCCTTCAGGTCATATGCGATTATGGCTCTCTACTTCCTCCTATACCTTTTAGCTCTTAATAAGTTTTGTCACTTTGCTACTTGCCTCAGGTTTTGTTCTGTCATCCATTTACCTATATCCACCAGGTAAGTCATGCAATGATTTCTTTTGACTTTCATTACCTCTATTCGACCTGTGAGTATCAGATTCTCCAAGCTGTCCTTTCTCTTTACGTGTCCCAGTTATTTCAGCTACCTCTTCTTGATGTTAAGTATCAGCCTCCTCCTTAATTGCATCCTGTTCAATATTTCACTGTTGCTCACACTCTCGGTCTATGATGCCCTTAGCATCCTTCTGTAGTACCATACCTCTGCCGCCTCGAGTCTCTTCTTCATCTTTGACGAGACCGTCTAACATTCGCTGCCGTAAAGGAGCACAGATGTCACGTAGTAGCTCAGTACTCTTTCCTTTCTTACCAAAAGATCCCCTGTCTCGTAATACTCTGCCTAGGTTTTGATATGCGTTTATGGCCATTTAAATGCGTATTCTGATCTCAAAAGATGTGTTATGCATCAAAGGAGAAGACAACATAGTTTCTGATTGTCTTTCAGGACCACAGCCTTATCAGTCACAATTGACCAATGCGATCTGAATGTATTGATAGCATAACAAGAGAAGCATGAAGAGATTTCTCTAAATACAAGAATAATCTCAAGTTATATAACTATCAAAATTCAATCCCCCACTTCTGTGACACAAAAACATCCACACCAAGACTATTCATTCCAGAATCTCTTCGTAAACATATATTCGATATATTTCGCGACTCCTAACAATCTGGTTCTAATCCAACAGCAATGTTGATAATATCAATCTAATACTGGTTGAACACGGACAATAATATAGTGCAAACGGTCAGAAGTTGTCAGTTCAGGATCAAAGCTTTGCAACCAGACCTTATCACTATCACATAAGCGAGGATGAAATAAACCTGAATATATCCGCAGACGTAACAACGTAACGATATCTGTGCACTGGAAGATATGCAAGAATCACAAATTCGATTAACAGGATTTGGGGAATGAACACTGAGAATGTACCAATTGTAATCGGAGCTCTGGGCTTCGTAAAAAAACGAATGGACAATTTTACTAATAGTGTCCCAGCTAAGCCAGATAATCTCCCTACTAGGATTATCACATAAATAGAGTCTATAAGTCTGGTGAAGTAAATAGCAACAGAGGAATATTTCAAGGTGAATCTTTGTCTCCCTGTTTATATTTGTCATGGGTCCTTACCTATAACTACAGAATGAACTCTTCCTAACACTATGTATATTACGCCTCTCAAGAGAGAGGGACGAATCGAGTCGAGCCGATAGTAGTTCACTCCCAACCAGACTGACAGTCATACTAACACCTTCCACATCTTGTATTATTATTTCGTGTAATATACTTTCGTTATTTCTACTCTTGTGTTTGTGTTGTTCTTCCTTGGTCCTAACCTGGACCATAACAGTGGCGACGAGGATATTGAAGAAACGAATTCTACGCAGTGGATATATATATATATATATATATATATATATATATATATATATATATATAACCATTTTTGCTATCGGTCGTCCATAACAGAGGCGACGGAGATATTGAGAAAAAAAAAAAAAGTTCTACGCGAAGATAAAAGATAAAAAATATTTTGGATACCAATCATAACAGTGGTAACGAAGACACGAATTTTACCTGTCAGCCAGAATAGAATCAAATTCTATGCAGGAAAATTTTTTCGTACCAAGGTTCCAGAACAACAGACGACAAAGATTTGAAGTCTATACTGAGAAAAAAAGGAAAAATCGTTACACAAGTACATAACTCTAGCTACAAAGTACATATTGCGAAAAGAAAAAGTGAGGGGAAAAAGTGAGTTTTTTTTCCTCCTCTTCTCGTTACAACAGATAGCCTGTGTTATTGTTAAATTACGATGTAAATATGGAAGACTTTAAGGCAACCATATTGTAATTAATGAAAATGCAATTCGAGCAGCAAAAAAATGAGGAAAGACAGACTAGGCTCGAAGAAAAAATAATTAGAAATTTAACAGAAAAACGAAGAAAAGCAACTCGAACTACAAGAATTACTACTACGGGCAGCAACAAATAAAGGATAAAATTCTGAAAATGAAGCGGCATTCTCGCAAAATGATAAATGGAGAAGATATGAAGATTCATATGATTTTGATTGCGGGAATTGGTCAGACGCAAAAAAAAGTACGTCTACTACTGAGGAAACTCGGCTGAAGCGAATACACTAAATTCGTAGACTACATCCTACCGAGGAAAATGAATGAGTTGACTTTCAGGGAAGCCGTGAAACTTTTAACGGAATTATTTAGTTCGAACACTTCACTATTCCACAAAAGGTGGAAAGGTTTAAATTTGACAAAAAAGGATAGCGAAGACTGTATAACATTCGCTTCTGTAGTAAACAAACAATGCGATGACTTTAAGTTATCTGAACTCAGCCCTGACAATTTTAAAAGTTTGATATTCGTCCAAGGCCTGGTTTCGACTAAAGATGGGGAGATCAGACGGAGAATTCTAACGAAACTAGAGAATGAAGCAAAACTGACGCTACAAAAATTGGCTGAGGACTGTCAGAGATGTATAAGCGTAGAAAAGGACTCGAAAGATATCGAAGAGACTGGCATCGCTCATATACGAAAACTACAACGACAAACACGTTTTTCTCCCTCCTCAAAAACAAAACGAACCAATTATTTTATTACAAAAATTCAAATGAAACCTCAGAAGAAACCACCACCCAGCCCATGCTGTCGCTGTGGGATTTTGCATTGGTATAAAGACTGTCCATACCGCTATAAGACTTGTCTGTCGTGCAATAAAGTGGGACATAAAAGTTCGCACTGTAGAACAAAGAAAGAAAACAAAAACCGAGTAAGGGTCACTAGAACTAACCAAGCGGACGTGATAAATATACGAAAATACGCACAAGTAGAAATATTAAACAAAAAAATCAGATTACAATTAGATTCTGGGTCAGATTTAACCATTATTAACTTACAGACGTGGAAGAAATTGAACAAGCCGACCATGTTGAGAACAGATAAAATAGCCAGGTCGGTAACAGGAAGAAAGATCAAATTTGAGGGGCAGATTATAACAAATGTGACGTTCAACGGGATGACTAAGAAAATAAAGATGTATGTTCTAAAAAATACAGAAAATTTATTTGGGACTGACTGGATGTAGAAATTTGACCCCTGGGATTTACCGATAAATGCGTTCTGCCAAAAAGTGGAAAGGTTATCGACCAAGGCAGAGAAATTGAAGGAGAAATTAAAGGAGAATTTCCCCGACGTATTTTCACCCGGCCTCGTGAGGTGTAAAAAAAATGACGGCCAAAATCGAACTAAAAGAAAATGTACAACCCATTTTCAAGAAGAAAAGAAATGTACCTTTTGCATCATTAGAAAAGATAGACGAAGAGTTGGACAGACTCGTGAAAACCGGTATATTGACAAAGGTGGAATATAATCAATGGGCCACACCTACGGTTTACGTGAAAAAGAAATCGGGTGAGATACGAGTATGCGCTGATTTCTCGACGGGATTGAATGCAGCAATTAAGGATTATCACTATCCTCTCCCTAGTCCAGAGGAAGTTTTCACAAAGTTGAATGGAGGAAAATTTTTCTCAAAAATAGATTTGAGCGAAGCATACCTACAAGTACCAGTAGATGAGGAAAGCTCGAGGTTGTTGTGCATAAACGCACATAAAGGATTATATAAGTTCCAGAGATTACCATTCGCTATCAAGGTCGCGTCGGCGATATTTCAGCAAAGAATGGACGCTATGCTAGGCGGACTGGACTTCACGATCGCATACCTTGATGACAAAAATATTGAACAACACTGGGAACACGTTCAAGAGGTTTTCAGGCAGATACAAAATTACGGTTTTAAGGTAAAGGAAAATAAGTGTGACTTCTTTATGAAGGAGATAAAATATCTGGGCCATATTATTAACGAAGAAGACCAGACCCAGAAAGAGCCACGGCAATAAAAAAAATGCCGGCTCCAAAAAATTTACCTGAGTTACAAAGCTTCTTCGGCTTAGTAAATTATTATCAAGAATTAATTCCTAACATGCACAAATTACGCGCACCCCTAAACGAACTGTTGAAGAAGGAGAAAGTTTGGGAATGGTCATATGAATGTCAGAAAACTTTCGACAAAATCATTAAGACTCTAACAGCAGATCTATTTTTAGCACATTATGATCCCAAATTGGAAATAATAGTCGCGAGTGTCTATGGTGTTAGGGCATGTATACTTTATAAAATGCCGGATGGGACACTAAAACCCATCGCACATGCGTCAAAAACTTTACTACCAGCCGAAAAAAATTACTCGCAAATCGGGTCCTTTCCTATAACTACTGAATGAACTCTTCCTAACACTATGTATACTACGCCTCTCAAGAGAGAGGGTCGAATCTAGTCGAGCCGATAGTAGTCATACTAACACCTTCCATATCTTGTATTATTGTTTCGTGTAATATACCTTCGTTATTTCTACTCTTGTGTTCCTGTTGTTCTTCCTTGGTCCTAACCTGGACCATAACAACTTTGTATATTCCTCATAGAATTAACGAGTAAATTTAACAAGACAGAATATGGCTATGAGATATCTCAAAAGAAAATAAGCTATAAAATCTTACGTGGATGACTTAAACGCTAGGAAAGACAGTGAACAGGAAGTTCTTTTGAAAAAAAAAATCAGTGATGAAACTAGAATGAAATTCGATTTGGATAAGTGTGAGAAAGACACAATTTTACGAGCATCATTACAATAAATCTCCTGTATTTGATTTGATACTGGGGTAACAATCAAAGATCTATAGCATGCATATAAATACCTCGGTGTAAAGGAGTGTGAAGGAATTCATCCTAACAAAATGAAAGAAATAATGGAAAACTGAGAACTATAGAAGGATGATACTGATATTTTAAGAAATGAATTGAATTCTCAGAATAGAATTATGTAGATGAAGACTGAAACGGAAAGCTTTATACTTGAATCGCCAGAACACTAGGAAAATACCTCTATCTATAAAAGGCAGGATGTGTGCGTGTGTGTGTGTAACGAATACATGACCGCAATTTTCGACGGATTTGCACCAAAATTTACATGCACATGCTCCAAGTTAGTGGAAAGGCCAAGACCGACTTTGCATTTCCCAATTCCCATCGATAGTGGAAATAATCGATTTTTCATGCTTCTACGGCAGTTTTCATGTAGTTTGCTGCCATTTTCTACTGGCCAGAGTGAGAGCCTATAGCTGGCTGCCACGAATAGGCGGGAAGATTCTATTGGCCAGCGTGAGAGCTAACCGCTGGCTGACACGAATGTTAACTAGCATACTAGTATGCAAAAAAATCGATAGCTGCATTCGTCACAAGTGGGAAAAATTTAAATCTGCATGGCACTTTACTGCAATTGGCTCATTCGCTTGCTTAAACTCAACGTTGATTCTGATTCTGCAGAACTGGGTTGGGTGTGAAAAGGTATTTGTTGTTAACATTCTTTTTTAATTCTGTATTTCCAGTAACGAGTCCTTTTTTAAAGCTGATCGTTTTGTGTGCATTTTGTTTAGTTCGTTTTTCATAACAGATTTAAAGTTGAGTATAGAGCTTAGAAAAAATTCGCAGTGTGAGATAGGCAAGAAGTAAGGCATGTAGCAACACCAGCACGTCAAAGGGCACTCCTTTAAAGGCAAGGAAGGGCAAAAATGTTTTACGTCAAGTGATAGCGATTGCTGTATGAGTCGTACAATTTTTGAATCAAGCTCGGGCAACGCCGGGCCACGCTGCTAGTTATATATAATACTGTGGATCTGAAATTCAGATGAAGAAAATTCCATATCAGGAAAGCAGAGACCATTTAAACCGATGGTTATTTGAACTTGCGTCCAATGTTTATAAAAATCGTCATGAATGTGTGAGGAAATATTTACACTGGACAATGTGCAAGCACTTTAGAAAAGATGTTAATAAAAACTGGTATGTACATCACCCAGCACCGGTTGAAGAAATATAAGACTTCACATTTCTATGGGATCACACTGTCTTGACTGGCAAAAATTTAATTCAAATAGGTCGGACATAATTGTTGACAACAAGAAAAGAACTTGCCTACAGACACATTTTGTAAAATACATTCGAAAAAAAGTAAGAAATTAAATTCCGTTAATAATTTTCTTAAATTACATCTGGATTGATAGATTCCAATAGACAACATTAAAACCATTCTTTATAATTATATATTAAATTAGCCATTATTATGTTTTTTGAATGAATTAATTTCCTATTATCTCTTGTTTTAAGTTTCAACCACTCATTTTATATCTAATAATGATTTCTCTTAATATTAATTCCAAAGGTCGGCATTACGTTTTAAAATTCATACTATTTGCTTCAAGCTTATTTATTTATTTTTTTTTTGGCTTCAAGGTTTTTCAAACTAGACAATTTTACAATAAATAGATAAATTTATTTTATTAAATTTTATTTGGAAAAATATGACCCGAAAAAGAAAGATTTCTTAAAGAAATGAAATATCTTAAAATGCAGATATTTGATCTTGGCAACATTTACATATTTTCAAACGATCAGTATTGGAGTTAAATTATTTAACCAAAACTCTGTATAAAATGAATAGTAAATATACAAATATCTCAGAAAACAAAGAATTATTGACAAGATTATTTAGAGTGGACAACGATAAATTAAATTATTTAAACAAAATAGAATATAAAAAGAATTGTAAAGATACAAAAATGGCAGGGAACAAAGAAATATTAACACGTGTTTGACATGTACAAATAATGATTAAACATCCACTTATTTATTGAAAAATGCTAATTTGTTTACAATGACAACAAAAGGAAATCAGAAAATGTCACCTAGACATTCACCTTTATAGAAAACGTTGCTTTCTGATATCTTAGACACTTTCTCTGACAATATTTAACTTTTGAATTATCAGTTTGTGTTCACACAACAAATCATCTTAAGTAAGTCTATTCAGTTTATACTTTTCCTTTTTCTTATTTTCCATTTTGAAGTTGTCTACAGTCAGAGGATTTCGCTACTAGTATTTAACTTATATTTAGTTTAACCTGACGAATCACTTAATATGATACGAATCATGGCAACGTTTCTGGAAGAAATGTTTTATCTTGACTCAAGGAATCAGTGAAATATTATGTAATCACACAAACACATTTTTCATTAAAATCAATTTTATGAACGAATTTCTTCTGTTGTGGTAAAACATCTGATTCGAGGATTTTATCCACCTATGATATATTTACGCACATATTGACATCGAACTTTTACACCTCATCCATGTATATATGATTGTACTGCCGTTTAAATTGGAGTTCGAATAATTATACATTGTGAGATTGTTTGTAAGGTCAAACGAAGATTTGAATCAAATAATCCATATTGGATATTGAAATAGAGCTGAATGATTTGATATTTTATAAATATACTGTAGTTTGTTCATTCAAAATCAGATTTGCTAGATTAGAAATAAATCGTCTCCATTTTAAAATCATATATTCATTTTAGCTAAATAAAGAATTTACTTTTTATTGCAGATCACCATATCTGGAAAATTGATCTTCCTTTTGGCCCTCTGTGTCTTTACTACCTTCGCAGGTACGACCAGAAATTTCGTTATATTTAACATATTGGTTAACATGAGAAGATAATGTACTATCTTTCCATCTGATCTCCGACTAACTTATGACGTAAAAGTTTTAGTAGAATTTCAACACTTATATTCTTCGAATTTATGTTAAATCTATTTTCATAGATATTATAATTACTGAATAATGTTAGTGAGTCAACAAATATGTTAAAATATTTAATTACTCATTAATTACCTAAGAAGATTAAAGTGATTTAATCAGAAATATTTGTTTAATAATTTTTCAAACGTACATAACATTGTCTTGTTTCTTTTTAGTGAACAACGTCGTTGCCATTGAAAGCGCGACAGCTGAAAATCAGGCTGAAGAGTCCTTGATGACCGAGGATGCAGCTACTGACGCACCTGTCGGAAATGATGGCAATATGGATTCATAGACATTTGAAAATTATACAATTATATGTGATACATTGAACTCATACTCTTTGGGTCCTGTCACTGGATCTAACTAACGCCTTTATCCTCTGTGCCATGTGTACCCGGTTAAGCAGTGGAGAACTTGGGGAGGGGAATTAACAGGAGATAATTAAACATGGCACGCGGGACTAGAACAGTCTACTCCAGTGAGCGAAATAAAGGGTTCATTTCAACATTCCAACCACCTGAAGAAGGCTGGAGCGTACAACGGCCGAAATGTTGTAATAAATATGGCGAAAAAGATGAGGAAAATAGTCTGGATAATGTAAATAGTATATATATATATATATATATATATATATATATATATATATATATATATATATATATATATATATATATACACACTGCCGTACATGATGAGTCAGCAACATGCCTCTAGACTGCTCTTCTGGGTCACTTCAATCCCAGTTTGCATGTATGTATGCATGCATGTATCTCTACATATAATTAAATATATTTTACTGTATGCTATATTTGTGTTAAATTGCTCAATATCAGTGATAGAGCGTATGTAAATATAAAAGTGGATATTGGAACACATGGACATAGGTGTTAACTTCAATGTCCACTTATATATATATATATATATATATATATATATATATATATATATATATATATATATATATATATATGTATGGGTGTGTGGGTGTGTGATGGAAAATGTTGTTCCTAGACAGTCATTTATCATTTTAGATCCACAAACTTGATAAAGTCCCAATTTATATGAATGCCACATGCGCTCTGTTCGGCCGACTGAATGGCAAGTCTAATTTAATAAGGAAAATAAAGTTTCTTAGATGCTTTGTTTTTCTTATTCTCACTTGTTTACTCACATCCTCTCTCACGCAAAAACTTTACGGGAAGCTGTTGTCAAAAGGAAATATCCATTAAATTTTTGAGTAACCTCCCTTATTTATTAATGCCCGTTGTAGCTTTATTTCTAGTTCGACTAAACCGTATCGGGAACAATGTTTAAGTATAAAGTTTCTGGAATTTTGTAAGCTTTTGTTGAAGCTAACGGTTCTCGGTATTTTAAACTATTGGCGATTTTCATTAAGAAAAATCATACGTGTAAAAATGTTTTGCTTTAGAAATGAGAAATATTTTTTTTCCTTTGAGAATTTTTTTCTTTTAAAAAGTTATTTTTCTGTTTTTAAATGAATAAATTTGAAACAAATCACACGCAGCAATATGTATTAATCACAGCGATAATATACGAAATATTTAATTTTTAAATTGTAAAAAATTATTTTCTCACAATAAATGATATGAAGTTTCCTCGTATGGTCTTCTATTGTGAAAATGGTCGCTTTACTTTCAATGTTTTATTAGTACAGACCCCTTTATGATGAATCATCTCATGTCACCCACTGGTCGGAAAAGGTTGTCCATGTCTGCTCTAATCTAAACGCCTTAACCAACGTGTCGCCTCATTTTTGTGTCATCATAAAGCAGTTAATCTTACTAATCGCTACTAGTGTAATTAGTCCGATCCCTACTAGGTGCTTTGTAAGTCTTAAAACAAAAAAAAAGTTGTTTCGATTATCAATTCATTTTTATTTGGTTAGAAAAAATACATATTCATTGCAGAAATGGATTTCTTTATGTTCTTTCCTTGTGAAAATCAGCATTATTTCGCATCATCGGACTTAGATGTAGCGTTGTAATAATCTTCTATGACAATTAAATCATCAGTGTCAGCGATGGAAGTATAGTTTTCACTTTGATGATCTGCCAGGATGACATCCACTGTAAATGAACAAAGAACAAGGAACTCATTATGTGATCTTTTTAATGTGAATATTTTTCATGATACGTGATATTGAGCATCGTTAATCTAATGTAGCCTCACTTAATTTTCTCAAATGCCGCAATACTTTAAAAACAACAGAATCGCCAACAATAACAATAAAATGATAAACATTAGATATTAGCTTCAATCATTATTTACATTATTCGGACTATTGTCCTCATATTTGAGGACACATGGCACAGTGGATAAAGGCGTTGGTTAGATCCAAGGAGTGTGAGTTCAATAATCGGTTAAGGCAGTGGAGAACTTTCAGAGGGAAATTAAAAGGAGATAACTAATAACTAATATCCATAAAACATGGCACGTGGAACGAGAACAGTCTACCCCAGTGAGCGAAATAAAGTTCGACATTCTAACCACCTGAAGAAGGCCGGGCGTACAACGACCGAAACGTTGTAATAAATATGGCGACAAAGATGAGGACAATAGTTCGAATAATGTAAATAATGTACATAATACGTCATCTCAGAAATACAGACAGATAATAAAAGGCCGAAACGTTGTAATAAATATGGCGACAAAGATGAGGACAATAGTCCGAATAATGTAAATAATGCACATAATACGTCATCTCAGAAATATAGACAGATTCAATCATGCAGATTTAACATTATGCATAACAAATACATGATCAGAAATCATCGTATCGGGCAACTTAATTTGAATGATAACTGCAGCTTCTATTTCAGATAAAAAGGGGAAAAATTTTATGAAAATATCCGAATCGTATATCCGAGTGACAGAAACTAAAAACACTAGAAACAAGCGAAATGTTAATGTGATATATAATGTGTGGAGCAGTTGGAACATTTGGTAGAAACTTACAAATATTTGAAAGAATTGCGAATATGAAGGAGTATTTACAAAAGATGGTAGCATTACTAAAATATACTGGAAAGATAAAGAAAAATACCGAAATATGGAAATAATTTGCTTTTATTCAAAGAGCACGGACCAAGAACGTAGTCCGTAGTCCGTACAAAGGATGTTGATTAATTACTATATCCATGTGAAAAACCCGGTTCTGATCGTCTTCAATAAAGTAATGAAGATATTCACGATTTTCTATGTAACTGTAGTGACTGAGACAATACAAAAGGTGAAAATTTTGTATTGATTGGGGATATCATCCCAATATCAAGCAAGGCCTCAACGTCACCGTCAGAATCCTGAACATGTTGAGCAACAAAATGTGTGAAATTCTGCTGGATAACAAGGATAGATCCGAAAATTTTGTATTGATCGGGGATATCATCCCAATATCAATCAAGTCGGGCATCGATATTTCGAACTTCACGTGATGGTTACCCGGTAAACCTTTGTTAACATCCCTGGCACTCTGCTCAGCCGACCTAGGCATATTTTTTAGCATCGTGAAAGGTAATAGACCCCGACGCTGGACATATGGCGCTACGGGACATTAGTCAAAGGAATGTTTAAAAAATAACCCAGGAGAAGCAGTGGGGACAGACAAATAAATTATGCCTCCGATGGTTAAGGATAGAGTGAGGTTGTAAAGAATGATGTCCCTGGCAGAAAAAATGTCGTCCTCGCCGGGAAAAAAAGTCTGCCAAAAGAGTTGGGGACAAAAACAGCAGGAACAGAAATTACAACAACAGATGTCACAGAACTAGAAGCAACAGAAGCAAAAAATGCGTCAGCACCCTATCGGGAAGTGAAAAAACGAGCAACAGCTTCAGCAAGAAAATCAATGACCCGCAAACAATGGTGGTAGAGGAGATATTGTCACTGGCTCACGGATCATACCATAACTGGTTTCTAGTAGCTCGGGAAAATGTTTACCCACTGTATATGTCGTCCTGATTGTACTAGGCTATCCTCTTCAATAAAGTAATGAAGACATTCACGATTTTCTATGTGACTGTGGTGTATGAGACAATACAAAAGGTGAAAATTAGAAAAATACCTAATTTTACAGAGTAGTTAAATGTTAAGATTACTTTAATATCTGTAATAATTAGCATAGTGGGATAGATGGCAAAATATAGTTTCGACAAGGGACTGGATCAAATAGAGACTCGGTGAAAAGATGAAATTCTTCAAAACTCGCAACTGCTGATATTTGCGGTGAGACCGAAAATGATAAAACCTGCTGTTCTTCAATATTTAGCGATAATCTTTAGACATCTGATAGTAACATGAAGATTTATTGTAATTATTATTATTCTACAGTTTGTTCCTTTTGTCTCTTCGGTTCAGCAAATGAAAGGAAAATTAATTACATATATAATATTATGTTTGGGATTTGATGTTATACTTACTTTTAAATATCAACACTATTAATATTTCAATATCTTAAACATTTACAACAACCATTTTAGAAATAAGTTAATTCTTTTTCATTTGGTTTACAGAGATAAGTGATAAAATGTAATTTAATTTAATCTTACCTGCAAATGCATACATGGCACAAAGGACCAAAAGGAAAATTATTTTGCTGGACATGTTGATGTGATTTTTTTTCTAAAGTAAAGTAGAAAATTATATTTAAAATATTGAATAATCAGTATCATACGACTTAATATAAAATAAAATTTGTAATTTAAATTATTTTAGACAGTAAATTCCACGAAGCGTTTTATACTATACTGTATATTTATTATCACTTAGATGATATGATAACAGATTGCATATGTTATCATTTCAAGGATTGGCCAATATTATACATGTACACATTGATTTGTTATTTTTCACTTTCACGGAGACTATTAACACTGTCAGTTGACATAAAAAGATGGCGTGCATTCGCTGCAGAAGCATTACGAAAGACATCATTACGAATACCGTTCGTGAACGTCATCTAAACAGTATTATTAAGTACAAATTAGAATATGAAAATAGTACTTACATTTAAATTCAAGTAATTTTAAGAAATGCACAAGAAGCAAACAACAATTGAGAAGTTTGAAATTGAATTGTGGCAAGGGCGTGTCAATACATTTCATCCTGGCCGAGGAAATATACTAGCACTGATGTCTGTTCCCTTGATTCGTTTTCCGGGCATTTCCGTGATATATGGATCTCTTCATAGACATCAGCGACCAGGACGAAATATACTGACTGGCCACGTGAATTTTAGCAGAAAGAATACAAAATTAAATCAAAACATAGGAACAAGAATTCAAAGAATTCTTTTTGTTTTTTCCAGCAATGCAAACTTACATTTCGGTGTTACTGTATTCGACAGGAAATACTCGATATGTCTTTTGGCGACGGTGTCAAGAATTATTTTGTCTTAGAAGGCATCGCAATATATATAGGCGACGTTCATATTGCGATTATTGTTTTTGCTGAGCTCATCTGATAACCACGAAAATCATTCTACAAAGATATAAACATTAAACATTAAACTAGGTTTTCACTGAAGAATGTTTATCTTTAACGTAACAAAAAAACAAACTATTCCTCTTATTATTTGATGACGGCTGAAATTTGTAACATTTGTTGTAATTATTTGGCAATCATTCATATGACATATGAAACTAAATTAATCATCTGTTTAACATAAGTCCTTTAGAAATATTTATATTGAAGTTTAGAAATTATTTCTTCGAAGATGCCAAGTGGACTCACATGATTTGTAAGCCTAATACTTTAAAAGAACTGATTTACAGAATATTGTTTTTATTCCTTTTCAATCAAAATAATAAAAAATTAATCTTCATTAATTCTATTGATCAACATATCCACCAAATATTTTCACTATTTTCAGTAAGATTTTTGAGGTCATCATAATTGCAACTACCTCGAAATATTTGTCAGCACGGAGTTAAACGATATAAATAGAATAATCAAATTGAGAAACTAAATTTATTTTTATAAAACATTTGTACAAATAATGTAATATTGAAAAAGTAGATATTTATCTGATGAACATGACGGATGAGTGAAAACTTCAAAACGAAGCTGAAATAATTATTTCAGATCACCAAAGAAGATGCGGTCAAATGTTATCTTGGTGAATTATTACTCACTTTCTCTTTGTTTAATTTAGCAAACCTTTTCTTGATGTTTGCTTTCTTTTGATCTTACTGGGAACAGGATTTATTTCAATCAATCTGTTGGGTTATCGAAAAAAGCTTAACTCAATAAATTCAATAGAGATCATTGTCTTTGAGTGAAAACCAATCTTTGTTATTCTGACTAGTGATTAGTTTTAATTGCCACACTATCTCTAAATTTTTCATATCGTTTTACATATTTAATTTTTTACCACCCGTTATGATCTATGTTTACTCCTCCTACCTCGGCCCTAAATGGCGACATTTAGATAAAAATTATGTTATGTAAATCTGACATTTTGTTTCTTAAAGGAATACATCTTTCTCATAATAATATTTATTGTGTGTCTGCCTTAAAAATCAGTTATCAAAATCATGACTCACCTATGTAAACTAATTAACATTTACAACTACAAAGTAGGTCTGAAAGTAAAGTCAAGAATAGTCAGTGAAAACGCATCAATGTCAAGAATTCAAAGAGAATCGATCTTTCGACAGTATTAGAAAAAACTATCCATTATATTACAATAAAAGAAATAACGTCGCCATATATTCATTTAATAATTTATAATCCAATGTTTTTCGTATATAAAATGATTTCTTTACGTAGTAGGAATTCAAGAATGTTTGAAAAATTAAGCTTCTTCTGGTGCTCACGTTTCGTCTTTTTAAAAAATTTTCATTTGAAATCTGTGGTATGATAATAACGCATTTCAAATTCAATTGCAAATAAAAATCAGAATTTCGAGTTTTTTTAAAATCTTGACAGAGTGCCCTCACTTGAAATATTGGCCCAGCACAATCTTTGTAGATATTCTCATTTCGAACCAATTATATATGGGAAATTAGACATTAAAAAAAATTCAAATATTTATTTGATAACGTTCAGCTCATAGGGCGTGGTGTAATGGTTAACAAGCTTATTTCGCTAGAACAGTTCTGACTGAGTAATGAATTCGATCTTCACTGGGATTTCTGTCACGTCTATGGTACGCTTATCAATTTTCTCTATCTTTTGTAGGTGATGGATATAACTCGAAAAATAAGCTAACCCAGCTGAAGTTTTTAGAACACATAATAAGGAAGGAGGGCCTGGAGAATCTGATACTCACGGGTCGAATAGAGGGAAAAAAAGAAAACAAGACGTGACATACATGGCGGACTTAAGCAAGTGGATGACAGAACGTTGTCTGTGGGAGGAAGCAGAGGGAAGGAACTTGTTGAGGGACAAAGGGAAGTGGAGAGCCATGATCACCTACGTCCTGAAAGGACATGGCACATAAAAAGAAAAGAAAGATATTTCCTTAATCTAATAAGTGTTCCATTATATGGCACATTCAAAGCAGAATTTTTTTTTTAAATTGCAAAGATTCATTTTCGTTGTTTAAATAAAATATGATTTTTGAATCAAATATGTTACCATTTTATTTAAGGTAATTTTATCATCTTCACCAACAATTTCAATATTTTATACAAAAGATTTATTAAAACGACTATCAACAGCAAGTCAAGAGCTATCAATAGTTTTAAGTTATTTTTCATTGAAGTTATTAACAAAACCCAAACGGGTTCTAACAGAGCAAAGCGGTTTCTTAATATTTTTTTATTTGCTTTTGTTTGGGCTAAATTTTCGTCAATCATTCGCGTGAAATTCTAGCCTTTACGAATTGCTAGGAGACATTTTCAATATTCATATTCAACATGGCTCCACAACTGTCAATTGGATTTCCAGGTGAATTCATTGTCTACCACTGACGGAGTTCAAAAGAGCTTACTCGCCCTTGTGGGTGATTAATTATTCGCCACCCTTCAACCCTTATTTTATTTCCCAAGTTGTTGGGATGGACAAAAACGAATGAAAATAAAAGACAAGTGTGTGTTAAAACAAAATAATATAGCATTTATTCATTTAATATCTGAGAACATCAAGGATTTAAACAAGTGCATGCCAGGTTATGACCATGTTGAATTCAGAAATGTCGCGGTCCAACTAGCGAACAAGAGACAAAACTCAATTGTATTTTGAGCTATCGTTTTTTTTAGGGACAAGTAAATAACATCTCCTAACATTTACCCAAAAGAAAAAAAAAGAAAAACAAAAAAACGTCACCAGGCTTCCACTAACATAACGCTATTACTATGTATGGAGGAGTTATATTCCTTAGTGTCACCTTCACAGTTAGGACACGCCCTGCAGTGTTCACGGTGGCAAAACACCCTCAATGACTTTGATGAAAAGCAAATACCAATCAGGTAGTTTCTTGCAGACTCCCGAGGGAATGCTTCCGTGGCGACAACAAACTTTGTTTCTTTATGTCAAGGATCAACCGATATCTATTCTACTCATCCTCATAATACTCTCGCACTTCTCCTTCCCTTACAATCTCACTCAGTAACCCTCTACCTTGAGTGGCACTTGGACCTTCTATTAGATGAACTATCATTACAAAATAAACTGCCAAGCTCATCGTTTCGGAAAACGTCCTGGATTTACAAGAAATGCGCGGCCGATAGGACCTATTTCTTCATCAGTGAGTTGGACATATTGTGTGCATAGAGATATCCTTTAGCTTAAATCATCTGTAAATCATCAATGAAAAACTATAAATCAATAGACTGGACATTGTAGAAGAGATTTGCAAGGAATCCAAAAATGCGTATTTGTTGTGCTGAGCTTCAATGGAAAAACCCAATAATAAAATTATTAGTTAGAATCAAAGTCACTATATTATTGTATATCAGAAAATCCCAAATTCGTAGAACTGCATTTAGTTATGAACAGGATTTTGATCGGATATTCATTACTATATAATGTTTACGATATGTGTCCTTAATATTTACTGCTGAATTAAATGTATTGTCAACGAAAGAAATTATCTTGAATATATTCGTTCAATTCAATGCTTAATCAGGAAAAGTTGTCTTTTGATTTTACTATAGTTATGTCAAAATTAAAATAGAGGCAATAAGAAGCTGAGAGATAAGAAATAATTTGTTCTTATATACGATATCTAGCACAAAATAATATTAAAAATGTTTTAAAAAATGTAAGACAGTTCGTTGCTTTGTTACAATAAACTTACAATAATAATTGTAACTGCAACTTTATTACTACAATCATTGTTACTGTAACCTTTTCTCACTATAAACTTTGTTACTACAATCTTACCATATTCTTTGTTACTATAATGTTTGTTACTACGATCTTACTATAGTCATTGTTACTATATTCTTTTTACAATAAACTTTGTCACGAAAATGTTACTATAATCGTTGTTACCATAATCTTTTTACTACAATTTTTGTTAGTGTAATCTTTGTAGCTAAAAACTAACTATGATGTTTGTTACTATAATCTTATTATAATCTTTGCTACTACAATCTTACTATAATCTTATTCATTCCAATCTTACTATAACCCTTGTTGCTATCATATATTTGACTACAAAATTTGTTTCTATAATCTTCGTTACTACAATTTTACTATAATCTTTGTTACTATAATCTTACTATAATATTTGTTAATATAATACTTGTTGCTGTATTATTTGTTACTATAATCTTAGTTACTGCAATCTTTGTATCTCTAATCTTTGTTACTATAAACTTAGTATAATATATGTTATTATAATATTTGTTACTGTAAACTTTGTTCATTATTTACATTATTCGGACTATTGTCCTAATTTTTGTCGCCATATTTATTACAACGGATATTAAACCCATACTTTTTGGGACCTGTCACTAGGTCTAACCAACGCCTTTATCCACTGTACCATGTGTCCTTAAGGTTAAGGGAGTGAAGAGCTTTCAGAGGGGAATGAACAGGAGATAACTGATGACTGACATCCATTAAACATGGGACATGGAACTAGAAGAGTCTACCCCAGTGAGTGAAATAAAGGGTTCAGTTCGACATTCCAATCATCTGAAGAAGGCCGGAGCGTACAACTGCCGAAACGTTATAATAAAAATGGCGACAAAGATGAGGGCAATAGTCCGAATACTGTAAATAATGTACATAATACCTCACCTCAGAAATATAGACAGATACTGAAAAGCTGAAACGTTGTAATAAATATAGCGACAAAAATGAGGACAATAGTCTGAATAATGTAAATAATGTACATAATGCATCATCTCAAAAATATAGACAGGTAATTTTTGTTGCTATAATCTGGGTTACTATGATCTTACTATAATGTTGGTTACAATAATCTTTGTTACTACAATATTTATTACTATAAACCTTTTACTACAATCTTTGTTACTATAAAAATTGTTACTACAATATTACTAAACTTTTTGCTACTACAATCTTTGTTAATATAATGTTTGATACTACAATTTTACTATAATATATGTTACTACAGTCATTGTTTCTTTAATCTTACTATATACTTTGTTACTACAATCTATATTATTACAAACGTTGCTAATATAATTTTTTACTATAATCTTTTATACTATAATTTTTGTTAATATAATCTTTGTTAATATAATCTTTGTTACTGATATTTTGTTAGTATAATGTCTATTATTGTAATCATTGTTAATATAATCTTACAATAATATTTTTTACTATTAATATTTTACTAGAATCTTGTTACTATAATCATTGTTACTACAACCTTTGTTAGTACAATCTTTGTTACTATAATCATTTTTACTATAATATTTGGTACTACACTCTTACTATAATCAGTGATACGATAATAATTGCTACTAAAATCTTTGTTAATATAATCTTTGTTAATACAACCATTGCTATTATAATCGTTGTTAGTACAAAATATATTACTATAATGTTTGTTACTTTAATCTTTCATACTATTATATCTATTACAATAATCTTTGTTAATATATTCAGGGTTACTGCAATCTTTTTACTATAAACTCCTGTTGCTACATTCCTACTTTAATGTTTATTAATGCAATATTTGATAGTGTAATGTCTGTTACTATATTCTTTGTTACTACACTCTTACTATAATCATTGTTTCTATAATATTTGTTACTAACGTTACTATAATCTTTGTTACTGTAATATTACTATAATCTTTTTTGCTATAACCTTTGATACTACAATCCTACTATTATCTTTGTTACTACCTTTGTTACTACAGTCTTTGTTATTATAATTAGTTTTCTATATTCTAACTGTAATATTTGTTACTTGAATTTTTGTTTCTGTAATACGTGTTACTATAATCTTTGCCTCTAAAATTTGTGTTACTGTATATAATACTATAAAATCTTTGTTGGCATAATATAATATATATAATTTTTGTTACAATACATTGTTACTACAATCATTGTTACTCTCATAATTTTACTATATACTTTGTTACTACAGTCTATATAACTATAAAAATCGTTACTATAATATTTGTTACTATGATCTTTTATACTATAGTTTTTGTTACTATAATAATTTGACTATATTCGTTGTTAGTGAAAGCATTGTTACTATTATGTTTGCCACTGTAATCATTGTTAATATAATTTTCCAATAATCATTATTACTGTAAAATTTGTGACTATAATCTTTGTTATTATAATCTTTGTGACTATAATCTTTGTTATTATAATCTTTGTTAATATAACCTCAGTCACTACAATGTTTGTCAATATAATCTTTTAATTTTTATCTTTTTTACTATAATCTTTGTTAGCATCATTTTTGTTATTGTAAACTTTGTTCCTATAATCTTTGTTTCTGTAAGCTTTGTTACTATAATCTTACTATAATCTTTATTACTATAATTTGTAACTACAATTATAGTTACTGTAATCTTCGTTATTATTAGATTTATATAAACTTTCTTACTATAACAGACAATAGCCTCTCGACCATAGGGAGATAATTATGGTACCGAGAACCATTGTTACCACCCAAAACCTGTAAACTCTGTTTGGAGGAACAAATAGCTATAGCTACCTTGACAGAACAAACAAACTACTAAATAAACGATCAGACTCGTCTCAACATTTTTACTACGTTACGTAAAAATCGAAAACTGAAAAGAATAAAAGAAAGAAAATAAGTAAAATAAATTAACAAACCACTCCCGCCAAAATAGTAGTTAGAATAAACTACCCACAATATCTCACTGACAGGTATATATACAAATAGTGGAGAAAAATCACCACGCATGTCGCCTGATGATTGCATTTAGCATGAAACTGTCTGTTGCCTCTGAATGACTTCAAATTTCACTTTTACATGCATGTATATATATATATATATATATATATATATATATATATATATATATATGCAACAATTTTTCATTAATGCATGTTTCATTAAATAATATGGACAAGTTTTGTCTAGTTATTTTAAGTAAGTTCCTTTCATATTGTCTACTAAGCTTAATCACATTATTGTTGAAAGACGAAAGGAAAACACCATATTGATACATGTTTAAATCCAATCTAAGCTTTCGGCTTACACAACCTATTATCAAAGATGACAATTTCAATAAATCAAACAACACACGGACGAAACAACAATGATAGTCCGCCCTTGCTGCATGAAAATTTCCAAGTAACGACAAACTCGTATATACGAGACGCGGAAGCGAAAATCGCAATAAAAAAAATTATGCTACTAATCATTATTGTAACAAAGATTATATTAACAAATATTATAGTAAGATTATTGTAACAAAGGTTAGAGTAGCAAAGATTGCTGTAAGAAATATTATAATAAGATTATAGCAAAATTATAGTAATAAAGATTTTGGTAAGATTATAGTAGCAAATTTTATATTATCAAAGATAATAGTAACAAAGATTAGAGAAATAAAAAATAACAGTAACAATGATTACAATTAAAAAATTATATTGACAAAGATTGTATTAACTGAGATTATATTAACAAAGGATATATTAACAAAGATTATAGTAACAAAGATTGTAGTCTCAAATTTTATAGCATTACTGATTATTGAATATAGAAACAATTATTATAGTAACAAATCACAGTAAAAATTATTATACAACAAAAATTATAGTATAAAAGATCATAGTAGCAAGCATTATAGTAACGAAATTTGCATTAATATCGATTGTAGTAACAAAGTATATAGCAAAATTGATGTTAAAGTAACAATGATTTTATTAATAAATATCATTGTAACAAAGATTTGGTAAGATTATAGTAACAAAGATCGCAGAATAATGATTATAGTAAAATGATTATATCAACAAAAATTATAGCAACAAAGATTATAGTAACAAAGAGTATAGTAACAAAGATTATAGTAATAAAGGTTATAGCAACAAATATTACACTAACATTTCTACAAACTTTCTTACTATAAGCTTAGATTGGATTTAAACATGTATCAATATGGTATTTTCCTTTCGTCTTTCAACGATAATGTGATTAAACTTAGTAGACAATATGAAAGGAACTTACTTATAATAAATAGACAAAACTTGTCCATATTATTTAATGAAACATGCATTAATGAAGAATTGCTGCCTATATATATATATATATATATATATATATATATATATATATATATATGCATGCATGTAAAAGTGAAATTTGAAGTCATTCAGAGACAACTGACAGTTTCATGCTAAAGGCAATCATCAGGCGACATGCGTGGTGATTTTTCCCCACTATTTGTATATATACCTGTCAGTGGGATATTGTGGGTAGTTTATTCTAACTATTATTTTGGCGGGAGCGGTTTGTTAATTTATTTTACTTATTTTTTATTCTTTTCAGTTTTCGATTTTTACGTAACGTAGTAAAAATGTTGAGGCGAGTCTGATCGTTTATTTAGTAGTTTGTTTGGTCTGGGAAGGTAGCTATAGCTATTTGTTCCTCCAAAGAGAGTTTACAGGTTTTGGGTGGTAACAATGGTTCTCGGTACCATAATTATCTCCCTCTGGTCGAGACTCTATTGTCTGGTATAGCTTTAGGTCATACCTGGCCCCGCCTTCGATATCGTTCGTAAAATATCACTCACATTCTGATCGAACTGTTGGCATTCTTCCTACTGGTGTACAGTGGGCCATTTAATCTGCTTTCTGTTCACTTTCTCTGGATTTCGAGAGACCGGCACATGGAGGGACTCTTCTCTGGTGTATATCCTGGTCATGTTCCTCCTACATCTAACCAGGGGAATTACCTGTACATTGTGTCTGCCCCTCTCTCTCTCGCCAGATATTTCACCATGGTCTGGTGGATTTTAAGACCTCAAAGATTCTTACGATCCTTGCCGCATATTCATTTCACTTTCGTAATCCAGTGTAATACTTGGTCGAAAGTCCTTTATCCGTCCTGATGAGGATATTATTTTCCAACAACAATTTTTTCCTAGTTGAAGATGTAAGTAGGGGTGCTGACACACCGCGCTTTCAACTGTCTCACCAGTTGTCACCAAAACTGTTCTCTGGTCGTCATCTAATCTGGTTGAAACTTTTCTGTGACTATAATATTCTTCTTTCCATTCGGACATTTACTCTGATAAGAAATACGCGTTAAAACTGTTAATTGACACGTTGGGAAAATCGCTTTCCCTATGTTTTGCCTCGTAAACAGCAGTTTATAGGGTTTATTCCCAGAAAGTACTGATGAAAATTCCTACATGTTGTCGCTATTTAAATGTGTATCAATGTGGTCGAATTCAGTAGTTAATGGGTGTTAATAATATCACATGTCGGGTAAGCAGATGGGTGCACTATGGAAAGAAAGAAAATTATAGTCTCCATTTCCCCCATTATGCGTATTATTATATCCATGGTATTAAGTTGGTGCAAAAATAATGACGTAATAATGTCGTTTTTTGACGTATTTTTTGACATCAAAAAACGACATTATTAAGTCATTATTTTTGCACCAACCTAATATAATACCACCTTATTTCATGGATGGAACTGAAAGAAAGGGAATGGCAAACATACTTTGTTCTCAGAGAGTGTTTTATACCGCTAAATCTTACACAAAATTATATATACATATTAACATTTGCCCCACTCAGAGAAATTATAACATGCAACAATAAGCAAAATGAAATGAGGACGTATATTAAATCTCACCGAAAACTGGAACTGTCGCATATTCTTCTGTGTTTCTAGAGAAGCCATATTTAAGTTTCCAGACTTGAGCAGACCGGGGGAAGCATATTTAGTCTCCAACTGGGCGAGGCAAAGGATTCGCCCGTGCTAAAAAAAACAAAAACCCCCAACTCGGTTTGAATCATGGAAACTGACTAACCACCGTCGCCACTCTATGAAATAGTCACTAAGTGGCTGTTGTGACCAACAGTGATTTCATCACAACCAAAGGGAGATCATCGCCATTTGTATCCCTACAACGACAATCAAGTAGAGGTGCTTCGCTAAAATCTGTGGGCATTAACAAAAAATGTCTTGATGAAACAATGTTTCGACTTGCCGGCTAGACATGTTTATATATAATGTTGATATTACATTTGACGCTCTACGTCTATTGATTACAATGAATAAATATCTTGACGAATTTTATTCATAAATCCGAGCTGTGGTATCAAAGTAAAATAAAAATGTATGCTATTTAACGTTATATAAATCTCTCCCAACTCCGCTATTTTCATTTGATATTATAACATTATGGAGTTAGGCTTACGTAAATTTACTGACAATCTACCGTGTCTCTATATACTTGAGTTCACTAAATATCTGGACTTCAAATATAAGACATGAGATTATATATTTGAATCATTTTATTAATGGCGTAGAAATTTTATTACCTTCTTTTTTTTCAAAATAATATTTATTTATCTTTTTTTAAGAAAATGCCTAAAAGGTATATCGGAAAAGCGATATGAGCAGCATTTAATTTTTACGTTGTAAATAATGCTACATTGATCTTTTTAAATATTAACACGGCAAAATGTGTTAACTCTGACGATATAAACAATGTTATATTGATGTATTTTAATATTTGCATGCCAAAATATTTTACAAATATTTTGAGTAGGGCATATTTCTGTTACTTCTACTCCTATAAATAACAGAAAAAATGTTGAATATATGTCTAATTATTTGTTTAGTCTGGTACGAAACCAAAACATATATGCGCATTTAATTTGAATCGAAATCCCTACATAAGCGTAGTAGTCTGAAAAACTGAGTAATCTACAAAGCGCGCTATCATTTTAAGCGCTATACAGAAAATATTTAATTTAGAGTTACCTCCCTTTAATTTTTGGTAAAATCATGTCATGAATGTAATTGTTTCCCTTTCTGATAATCACGTCTAGCGAAAAGAATTTTCTTTCAAGGCGTTTTGAAACTCATTTGTATTTGCAAATAAATATATACAATTTAATATTCTGGGATTTTACTGAGAGAAATTCATTTGCAAAATGATAATGATAGCAAGGAAGACTTACCTTCCGTTTTTGTATAAATTCATAGACGATGTTAATGCTGACTTTACTCTCTGTTTTCATAGACAGAAGTTAGAAAAGCCTTTCGATTATCCTCGAAATGATTCGTTAAAAATACAAAATTTCAACAGTAAACGATCTTTTTAAAAGAGTTGATATAAAATTATCATGTGCGAAAGTACTTTATTGAAAATTATGCGTGCTACAAAAAGCAGTAAAATTTTCACTATTTCTTATTTAATTTTTCTGATGAATCTTAATTCTTTACTATTAAGTTTATGATTGAATAACCTCGTGACGAATTTTACGATAATAAAATATCATTTCCTATTACGTCGTTAAATATTTGAGCGTAACAACTTTAACAAAATGTTACGATAATAATCATAAATATAAATGGTAGTCGTTATTTTAAGAAGTAAGGGGGTACAAATGGATAGATTTGAAATTGACAACTTTTTCCATTTTGCAGAAACAGCCGTTCAATACTTCTGTTTTATTTCTTTATTTCATTTTCTCATTGAAACCAAGTAATGTCTTTCCCCCACTTTCCACGCTATCAAAACGGAATATACCATTATTTTTGAGGTATTGGTATGAGACGTTAAACTTTTTAACCTCCCTACTTTCTTTCCTTTCAATAAAATCAGGTAGTGTCTTTTCCCCTCTTTACACGTGACCAAAACCGAATATTAGATTATTAATTATGTATTGACACGTCATTAAACTTTTATCTCCTCTTATTTCTTTCTTCCTATTCAAATTCCTGTATTATGAAAATTTATCTTGATGATAATTTCAAAATAATTCAGAAAGTCGATGTTATTTTATTTATGGCGATTTCATTTTTAGCGATTGCTATCACGGTTTTCGTCATTCGTTACTTTGCGTCTGAAAAATTATTGGAATTATTGCGGTCGACATCGCTTCTTGGCCTTTTAGCTGAGATCAAAGTGTAGTAACTGTTCTTATCAGCTTAATCTGATCCCCTCTGTCTCTCTCTCTCAACTTCTAAGTTTCCGTCTTTCTTTTTTCTTTCATTTTCTCACTGAAACCAAGTAATGTCTTTTCCCTTCTTCCCCCGCGAACAAAACGCGGAATGGTCCATTCTTTATAGGGTATTGGCAGAGCGTAACGGTCGTGCGAACTAACGAAGGGATGAACAATCATAATTATAATAGGATTTTTTTTTCAAGAGCAATGAATAATACCATAGTAGCCAAAGAGGCCCAAGTTCCCTTTACCCGAAATTTTAAAAGCTACCATTAAAAGAGAAGCAGATAAGATGTTTGACTATGTTGAAAGCGCTGCTGTAGAAAAAAAAAAAAAAAAAAAAAAATGGATGATCCTTATGAATTTAGTTTTTGCTATTTTTCAGGATCGAAAATAAAATTAGATTGTTGAATTAAAGATTTTCGCTTAATTCTCAGCAGTTGCTGCAGAATTAATAATAAAAAAAACAGAAACAAAAACTTCGTTAAAAACAAAGAAAAGTGTACTGAATTGTAACTGTCCTCCATTATGGCAGTGAAAGCTGGGTAATCTCCTTAAAGATGGACAAGAAATTTGAAAACAACAGAAGTGGGGTTCTACAGAAAGATACTGAGGATATCATGGACCGAATATGTGAGCAACGACGAAGATTTAGAGAAATGGGAATAAAAAGAAAACATAGTTAACATCAGGAAGAGACAAATAATATCTGTCTACATTTCTGAGATGAGGTATTATGTACATTATTTACATTATTCGGACTATTGTTCTCATCTTTGTCGCCATATTTATTACAACGTTTCGGCCTTTCAGTATCTGTCTATATTTCTGAGATGAGGTATTATGTACATTATTTACATTATTCGGACTATTGTCCTCATTTTTGTCGCCATATTTATTACAACGTTTCGGCCTTTCAGTACCTGTCTATATTTCTGAGATGAGGTATTATGTACACTATTTACATTATTCGGACTATTGTCCCCATCTTTGTCGCCTTTTTTATTACAACGTTTTGGCCGTTGAACGCTTCGGCCTTCTTCAGGTGGTTGGAATTTCGAACTGAACCCTTTAACAGATTAACAGGAGATAACTGATAACTGAAATCCATTAAAAACACAGCACGTGGAACTAAAACAGTCTACCCCAGTGAGCGAAATAAAGGGTTAAGTTCGACATTCCAACCACCTGAAGAAGGCTGGAGCGTACAACGACCGAAACGTTGTAATAATTATGGCGACAAAGATGAGGACAATAGTCCGAATAATGTAAATAATGAGACAAATGATGTTTCTAGGAAACATAATGAGGAAAGAAGGCTTGGAAAATTCGCATAGGACAGATTGTGAGCTTAATTAATTGGATGGCGGAACAGTGTTTAGGTGAAAGAACAGAAAAGAGAAAATTTATTAAGAGCTACGAAGGATAAGAAATTGTAGAAAAGCCATCATCGCCTACGTCCTTAAAGGACACGGAATATAAATTAGAAGAAATAACATGATTTGTTTTCGTTGTTGTTGCAGAAGATGCCAACCGATTAAACAAACCTGATCTTGGTCTAGGCTTCATGAACTGATTTAAAAACATGATCGTCTACCAGAATTAGTGAGACTTAGTAAACAAATTGAATTTATATTTGATACTCGAAGTGTTGGAATGGCTACCGGTACAAAAATGGTAGCGTCAAAAGGAGAGCAAATCTCTACTGATACTGTTTAAGTTTTTGGTTTGGGAAAGGCATAAATCCAATTCTACCTGACGACGCTATGGGAAAATTGCAGGGCAAACTGAGCATGATTATCAACCAGAAGTGTAGTCCTTAAGGTAAATCAGCTTTAAACTCTACCGCCTTTCTGACAACTCCTACAGTCTCAAGGGCCACCGGTGTGACATCCTATTGCATGATTAAAAAACAAAACGGTGTTGAAGGCCGAGAGGTGGGTTCGATCCTGTGAATTGAACTTCAACAAAAAATAAACAAACTGTAATAGTACTAGTGAGAATAACCGTTTCTGTATAAACGTTTCACATCATTGACCAAACATTCACATGTTATTAGGTTGGTGCAAAAATAATGTCGTTACTATGCGAGAAAACGACATTATTTTTGAACCAACCTAATACTATCAGTAGAAATTTAGAAAAGTTTTCTGTTAAAACTGGTTTTTTTTTGGCTGGAAAGATAGGTTTCTCAAGTTCACTGATGGGGCTCTTTTCAGTACTGATGGGGGCTTCCTCCCTAATCTTTTGTTTGAAGTAGTCTGGAAAGTGAACATCATGATTTTTATTATTATTTTTTTTTCTTTTGGTTTCATGTACTTTTTATTTTAGTTGTTGTTATTCAAAGTCTTCAAGTTATGTGGCTTCTGTGGCATCTGGTACAATTCTTTGCGTTTCTTTTGTGATTCCGCAAGTCGACTCCAGGAGGGTATGAAAAAGGGTGGTCCTTGCTAAAACCTACAGGCTTCATAAAGTTATTGGCGCAAAGTGATTCAGCAACTCTACAGAAAAAACATCCGAGAGAAAGAGAGATATGCTTAACAAAACCTCTGTAAATAGCTTAGTCTTATTCCATACAAGGTACAGCTTAGTAATATAGACATAGTTTTTGAATATATGTTATATCTTATAATGATCACTTGCATTATTTACATTATTCGGACTGTTATCCTCATCTTCATTACCATATTGACAACGTTTCGGCCGTTGTACCCCCGGCCTTCTTCAGGTGATTGGACTTTCGAACCGAACCTTTTATTTCGTCCATCGTTGGTAGATTGTTCTAGTTCCACGTGTCAGACCTCTTCCGCATGTTTCAGTTATTTCCCTTTAATTCAACACTACAAGTTTTGGTTCACCACTGCTGTTGCCTGGTATTGAACTCACAACTATTTAGGTCTAGTTACTGGATCTAACTAACGTCTTTATCCACTGGGATATGTATCCTTGAGGAACGAACAGATATTATAATCATAACTTTGAGTCAGTTTAATTCATTTTTTGTGAATGCCTGCATAGCCTAGTGGTTGACGTCGTGGAAGGCGAAATTGTTGTACCTAGTTTAGATTCTAAGACCGTTGCATTCACTTTCGCACAAATATTTTCTGTTCTTAGTAGTTGTGTAGACTCGGCTCTGTAGCCATGGATGGCAGCCAGTCACATAATACCTTTTCAGTAACTATGAATTTAAAACTAACTTGATGGATGGGCCAGGTAAGTTTATTTTGCCCGAGACACACTACTGGTACCACGGCTTCAGTACATGTGGTGCTTCTATAACCCTGATGGTTTACGGGACTTGTTAATTGGCGAATTCCTATTCTGAATTGTGGAAATTATTATTTAAACAAGTCATCTGAGGTAATTTTTCTGCTAACACGGAATCTTCTTGCAAAGTTGCAAACTCGTTGTATTTTTGGGGTGGGGGATATGTGACAGTGTGGCCATGTTGCTGCAACGTTGAAATCCACTATTTCCCTCATTTCAAACTGTCAATTCATCGACAACGTTGTCATAACTTATGGTAATCTTGTGATGTGATGTAGCTAAAAATTTCCATATTTACCAAATTAGAACACAATACCTTTTCTTTACTTAATGATACGTATATAAAATATACAATTTAGTTTCGTATTTTTTTAATTGATATTCTCTAACTTTTATGATGAATACACATTCTCATATTTTTCTGAAATTTATTATCCATTTTCTATTAATATGGCGATAAAAGTCTACGTATTTACAGCATTAGTTTATAATATTCCAGGAATGTTGTCTGCAGGCTGCAAGATTTTCAAGTCTCTTCATAATTTTAGAGGAACGTTATAAGAAAGTTATTTTATAAACTGGATTCCTTATTTCTGTTTCATACTGACTGATGATAAAACATTACAAAATCCGACGAAAATATCCGTCGAATATGGCAGCTACAATCAAATACCTGTAGTTTCTGTTTTTATAGCTTTACAAATTATTTCCTTCTGTTTAAGTCTTTTATTTGTAGATACTTTGGCTATTTCGAGGTTGAACGATATCAAACCCTAACATGAAATATATTACATGTATTTACTTCATATTATTAGGGCCTTCACTAAGGTCTCGCTGATTTTTCATGAAAATTAATGTTTTATTTATAAACATTAATAAGAAACATGTCACTGAAAGTATTGTCCATCGCTAACCACTACTTTTTCCAATCTTTCTGGCAGCATTTTAATTCCACGTCGGAAAAAGGAGACATCTTTTGAGGCTAACCACGAGTCGACCTATCTTTTGGCATTTTCATAAGAATGAAAGCGCTAATCAGCGTTCTTTATCTCCAACATCAAAATCTTTATTTTTGAAGCATCTAAACCATATTGTTTCCGACAGATCTTGGTCACCGTAAGACTCAACAAGAATTCTGTGCTCCAGCTGCATATATATTTTGAATAAAGTAGTGTAGTAAAATTTCCTGCGAATACACTTTGGTACAAAATCCGACATTTTTAACGCTATGAAAACAAAGTTCAGCAAAATGACATACACTGAATTTCAAGCTTGCTTATAGTACCTCCTTATACATGCGTTACCATTTGAAACTACAGTTCTGGGAACACCATCTGTTGGAAAAGAGCAAGAACTTATTCAAGGTACAAATAGTATTTGAAAACTTTTCCCAACTTTCACTTTTAGATACGCAGTCTATTTTCTTCAAAACGAACTATTTCTTCCACAATGTGCACTATTTTAATGATCCAGTCAGAAGATGACGAGACGTTTGCTGATCAATTAAATCGATTTCAGATGTAAATGCTAAAAGTTATTCAAAATCAAATATGACTTGTCAATCTACAAACTCCTACTCACGCGTATATTTCAGAACAAAAACTGCTTCTAGATTTAAACAATTTGTTCACCTAAAAATGTTCAATCTAACTGAATAGTTTCTATCTACAACAGGAACAGAAATTTCTTATTTGTTTTTGTTTTTTAATCGTCTCTTTCTAATCTTAGTCACACTAAAAATAAACACTAACATATATATATCACACTAACATATATATATATGTTATATATATATATATATATATATATATATATATATATATATATATATATATATATTCTGTTGAAGAGCTATGCGTTAATAGCGGTAAGAGCTACTGTTTTTAAAATTAACTTTTTCTCAAGAGAGCTCAATCGGTTTTCCCAGGAGCATATATATATATATATATATATATATATATATATATATATATATATATATATATGGACAACAAGCAAAGAAACTTTCAAGCAGACACATGCCTATACAATTTTGTCTTTCATTCTGAACCGAAGAAGCCGAAAGTATCATACGTTCAGCGAAAGGTGTCTTAAATAGCTTTTCCACTTTGTTTCATCATATCTAATGATAGATTGTACAATCAGGCAAGTCGATTTTGGAAACGTGGTATTGCACTGAAGTTGAAATTTGGGTATTTGAGATGATAAATAATGACATAAAATACTTTTTTACGAAATTTTACCGTTTTATAAGAAAACAAGTTTAAAGATTATGTTTAGGTTCAAAGTTGGTATATTGGAATTTCATTCCTGTCATCAGTGAAAGATTTAACGCTGTCAAAGAATTCCATTTCATATTTGGAAAACAAATGTGTAAATCTCATTTAAAATGTTTTTCAATTGCAACATTTATCTCATTCTCAAAACATCAAAGGAAAATAAATGCGAATTATAAAAAAATATAAAAATATTCACTTTATAAAGGCAAAAGGGAGATCAAATACGATGTATAAATTATGAATGTATTTAGATTGTGGCAATGAAAATGGATTCCTTTTTTCTTATGAAATTTAGGTTTTGTCATTTTGCAGCGGAAAAATTAAACTAATTCTAAAAAAAATACCAACATAAAACCTCATAAAAAAGAGAGAAGTTTATATTTCATTTAAGAATCATGTCCAGGAATTTTCTTCGATGAGTATTATTTAAGTTCACCTATATTTTGTTTAATCGACACAATTTTCTATTTTCGAAGTCACTGGCATTTATTTAAAACGTTTAATTCTATGGAATAAACTATTTTCAGTTATGTAAGTAATACTTTTTCTTTCTTTCTTATTTTAAATTTTCTTTTGAAATTTTTAGGTGATTACCAGGATTTGCCCCAGGTAGAATTTCACACTAACAATGGCCCTCTAGATAACTTCCATCTTACAGCAGGAGCAATGGAAGATTTAAGTGGTAAGCAGAGACTGCACTTATGCAGTAGTAATTTTTCAAGGGAAAAAGTGAGCCCAAGATTTGCTACCTTTAAGAGTTAAAATCAAGAAAGATGGAGGTTAATGTGCTTATAGACCAGAGGTTATCTATCAACAAGATCTAAAGAATAAATCAACAGTTTACTGAAATACAGAATATTGTATTCAAAATTTACACCAGAACTCTATGGTAATTTGTATAGTTTTATAGAATTTATCATTGAAATACAAGCAGTTATTTGGTTTGAAAATAAAGGAATTATAAATTCCGTAACCAACAATTTTCAGAATGATCCAAAGAATAAATCAACAGTCGACTGAAATACAGAATGTTGTATTAAAAAATTTACAACACGAAAATATTATTTTGTTTCAGAAGTAGCGATCAACCATTGAAGAGATTAAAAGAATTACATTCAACTCTGAAGCGACATACTGGCCAAATTTGATTAATCACGCATAAAACTGAGGTTGCTAACCTGCGTTTGCAGAAGGTTTTTCAGTTAATGAGCTGTAAGAGATTTTAATGAATGGAACAAGATTGGAGTTGCCGAATTTATCTGTATACTGCAAACTGTGAAAAGAGCAGTTAAATGAACTACTGAAGCTTCACAAATTGTATATAGGCAAGAAGCATGGGACAGACACTCAAACTAGTGTGTCATCAAATAATACCTTCCTTTACTTCAATGGGAAATTATACTGAACAATTTAGATATATTATAATGCAATTTATCTGTACATATATAAAGGACAGTTGTTTTTATGTATTTGTGCGTGTCCGGTTAAAACTAAAAAACTAAAATAATTAACCACAATAAAAACAACCCTTTTAGAAAAAATCTTTATATATACAAGTACAAATTTAACGGCGAAACATAGGTGCGAAAAACATTTTTGTAGTTTATAAATACCAGACGTTATGGGTTGAACGGATTTAATCACTCGTTGAAAAAGGCACCCCTACTCTACCTTAACTTCTTTTAAAAAGTAACTCATATTTTGATACAATAGTTGTCAGTGAAAATGTATACCCTACTACCCCTTGACAAAATGATTGAATTTCTCTGTAGCCTTAGAAACTAATATTAAGAATGTATGTGCTTATAAAACTCAGTACATTTAAAAAAAGGTTATTACAAAATTCGCTTGAAAATGAAACAGGACTAGGGACTTTAATTTAATTTCTATAATTGAATTTGTAGTTTTTACCTTGTTTTTGAAACATTCTAATATATCTATATTTTCGAAACATGGTAATATATATATATATATATATATATATATATATATATATATATATATATATATATATATTACCATGTTTCGAAAATATAGATATATCATTAGGTTGGTGCAAAAATAATGACGTAATAATGTCGTTTTTTGACGTAAACGTCAAAAAACGACATTATTACGTCATTATTTTTGCACCAACCTAATACAATGTTTCGAAAACAGAAGGTAAAAACTACAAATTCAATATATATATATATATATATATATATATATATATATATATATATATATATATATATATACACTCAGTATCACGTAAACCACTTTTTAGTACGAAAATTATCGTCGTATGATTTGTAATTTGCGAATATATTTTAAAATAAAAACTACGTAATGCATTTTTACGATGCAATCGTTTCGAAATTCTCATAATTAAAAAGTAAAAACGAACTGCAATAATTATTATTTCTGTTCGTTTTTACTTTAATTCTGCTGATAATTTTGAAACGCTATATGTTTTTTAAAATTTCTATTCTCTTGAACTTATTTCTATATCTATAGTAAATAAAAGCGTAATTTTAAAAAATGAATATGAAAACAACCAAAGTAAATTTAAAAGAAGCATAATATTAAATATTGAAAAAAGTTTAATATTTATTTATTCAAATATTCGAAACAAAAATCGTAAAAAACACAACAGAATAAATCCCCGTAGAATTGTCAGTAGCTTTACAATCCAGATAATTCCATGAGCATAGAAATAATTTTTTTCGATATTTTTAATTGGAAAATTTTGAATAACGTATTTTTATTAACAGGTTTACTTTAAATACACACATTTTGTTTTTATGTTTATGTTGTAGGGATGGTAAGTAAATATTTCATTCAGCCTGTTTACATAAAATTTTAAAATATGCTGATAATATATTCTGGGTGGGGCTTGAACAGAAGGAAATATTAAAATCATATTTATAATACTGGTGTTAATTTGATACACAATATAATTATTTTATTAAAGTGAACATTGAAGTCAACACCCAGAGGCGACAGGCTCTTTCATGCTAGACGGAATCGTCAGCCTGTCGACTCTGAGTGTTGACTTCAATGCTCACTTTTATACTTACATACGCTCTATCTCTGATATTGAGCAATTTATCCTATAAATATAGCACACCTTAAAACTAGATTTCTTCATAATTATTTAATTATATAGTGGAATGCCCATCTAATAATTATTTTTTGATTTAAAAAAAAAAATTCTGTTGAAATATTTGAGTGAGCTCAGTTTACTACATTAATATAACATAAGAAGTCTGTTTTACCATTTAATTGAGATTAATATTTTTTTAAAATTTAGATATTAAATTTTAAAAATCAATGCAAAAACTAACAAATTATTCTCACGATGCAAAATCGTTTTAAAAAAGCTGGGGTGGGAATCAAAAATGTTACAAAACTATTTAATTTAATTTTCTAAAAATTATTTATAATTTCAGAAATGTTTTTATTATTAAGAAATAATTTACTAAATTTAAATTTTCAAAAAATATCCATGCCCTATTCGTAAAAAGTGAGACCTCTAGTTATATTCTTGAGAAGTGTAAGTCTTTGAAATGGCATCAGATTGATTATCAAGACAAATAAATCAACGTGCTATTTAATTTCAACATAACAATGAAACCTAAGATAAAGTTATTACTTCCAAGCAACTTCGGCTATGACCTATCATATTGTTTAATATCTTAATCATTGATTAGCGTTTTTTGTAATCTTTTATAATTTTTACAAAATTTCGATTATCGAGTACAATAAAAATATCGTGATTTATAATTAGAATTCTGGTTTAAATATATTTTTCATTCAATATATCTAATGCAAAAAATATCAAATTTATTTGGATTTATTGTTGAAATAGTAAAAGTTGGAAGTCAGTTCGTAAGCAAAAACCTGCGGAAATTAGGTATAGTTGTAAATATTTTCAGGTAATTTTCAAACCAAATGGTCAAAAATTGATAAAAGCTATTAATCTAATTCCTGGTATCGGTACCACATCAAACCCCAGCAATGTTGATTTTTTTAAATCTGCCTTCTCATAAAAAGGAATATCTATCTCTCTATCCACACACACATACAAATATATATATATATATATATATATATATATATATATATATATATATATATATAAGAGGCAGAATGTGTGTGTGTGATAGTAATTTTTGACATTTGATTGCATTTTTTAATTCGAGAGGATACCGGGGGACAGTTATGTCTTTTCATACCATTTACGTGCAGGAAAAGGCACTTACTCGCTAAAATTTTACTACTGTGCATCGCTGCCCGCAAAAGTTTTCGCGTGGTTTCATCTAAATTCGTGCTACTTAAATGCCTTCCTCATCCATCAGTAAGCGAAATTAACATTGCTTCAAATTTCGTTCGTAAGAAGTGTAAAAACGCTTGTATTTTCAACTTTTGATCAATAAAACTATTTCATATCTCCTGGCCATTTTCTGATTGGCTGACTTTGAGAGAGTGTACTACATCGGTGACGACGTAAATCAAAAATGCAATTCCTATTTGGGAATAAGGAACTACATAACTTTCATATTTATCAATAAAAAACCCGATACAATAAAGTCGCCAGATACTATTTTGAAACGTCATCCGCCACTGTGCACTGCTTTGACTAACCCAGCTGGAGGTTAACCAATCGCGTCAACTGTTCAAGTTTGTTGCGAGCTCTTTGGCACGGTTGCAAGCGTTTAACTTTGGGCCCATCGAATCATACGTGCGAGCAGTTCTCTTACGCACGCGTGTGCACGTGCGTACGTACGTCACCATAGTATGTGCGCTCAAGGTCAACCGGCCAACCGTCTCTTTATAACATAACTTGCACGCGTGTTCATACTTCTGCGATTACTGTCCCGCACTTGACCCACTTCATTCGCTTCTTACGGAAACCGCGAGTTGTTGATTAAGTATCCAAACTGTTTTTTTACTTCTTAGTTATAACTACATCCGTTTCCGCGTTTATCGATTTTACTTCCCAAATTACCTACTAACGTTTTAGATTTAGTTGAATTTTTTAAACTTCACTTTTTTGTTTGTTTTCGATCACCTTTTGATACAGTTACATACATTTTTGGGATCCCTCTAACCTGCCTACGTTTACACTACACGTATTTTTTGCACTCAACAAACCTACATACCTTTTATTGCGTTTGCCTTTTTAAAATTGGTTAAAATGCCGCCTAAGAGAAGAAAACTTTTTGGACGGCGCACGGCTGCTGCCTCCGCTACAAGAGCAGCAAGGGCAAGTAAAACCACAGAGCAAACTTCGTTGCACCTTTCTCAGATGGCCTCGCGCTCTGCTGCCCGCATCTCCACGGAAAGTACCGCTGAACGGACTGAAAGACTGTCATCAGTAGCATCAGTTATGTCATCACGACGCGCTAGACTTTCAACTGAAGAGTGTTTAGTAGAGAATTCACAGGGCGCAATACGCGTTTCTAGGTCCAGGGCTTCCGAGTCCCTAACACAGACAATCCTTCGGCGTTTAAGGAATACTAGCGCTACAGCATGTTCTAGAGCTTTAGAAAGCCCAAGCAAAACACTTCGTGTTGTCTTAGGAATGCTAGGGCTACAGCATCGTCCAGGGTTTAGGAACAACCTCAACAAACCGCTATTCGTCGTTTAAGAAATTCCAGCGCTACTGCGTCTGCCAGAGCTTTAGAAAGTCCTGTGCAGACTGCTAATCTTCGTTTGAGGAATCCCAGATCTACTGCGTCCGCCAGAGCTTCAGAAAGCAACAACAATGGCTAAATCACAAGGACAGACGCTCAGTATCGCGGGTCTGCATTTAGGTGGACAGTGTTTCGCTCATGGACAGCTTTACGTAGGCTGCTCCCGAGTTGGGAGTAAGGATAACGTTTACGTTTACTCTCCAACAAACAAAGTTATTACCTACGCAGAAGTCCTATAGCCCATTGTCGGTCACGTTTAAACGCAATGTACACATCTTTATGTCAGCTGCATCGTAGGTTCCTTCATTTTTTTTAACCCGGTTTATTTAAAGTTCGTCGTAGTATCCACTTGCCATTACTAAGACATTTCATTAAAGGTTGTCTTGCTCACCAGATGCTCCCTTATCGCTTAAACCGCACCATAGCTGCATTCGCACTTACATATCGACCATGTAACCATATTCAGTTGCAACGCAAAACCAATACATGAGAAGGTGGATTCGTTTAATTCTCAGAGAAGTCGAGTGCGTCCACACAATTCAGGCCACAGCAAAAGAAGTGGGATAATAAAAGAATAGCAACATGTAGAGTTATAATATGCATTCTCTGCTGTGCACAGTTGGTGTGTTTCTCCCCTTACCATAATGGCTGCTTTAGGTAACGTCACGTACGCTTCATGCTCGCCTCAACTGGCTATTAAAAACTACAAAAAAATTTGTGCCACTTACAAGTACTCGCCCCGGCACCATCCCATATTTCTGTTATATGGTTCTGTTTGCGGTAATGGCAGGCACCGTCTTTTGGGCAAAAGTCGCGTCTATCTTTCACGCTATTGCGTTTTACTAGGTTAACCATCCCATCGGAATACAAAGCCAACTGCCACAACTCACCAAAAACTTCCTAAGGCCCGTGTTCCTATTGAACTTGGCAACTTTTAATTGAAGGTGCCTTAGTAATGGCAAACTGCTGATGCTACCATGGCTTTCCATTGCTTCCTTTTAAGCCTTAGAATTTTTCTTCCGTTGTGCTGATGAATACCGACAACTAGTGTACATTACAATTTTTTTTCTAGTTCTACTAGACTTCAGCCTTACATGCATGTACAAAATGAGTATAGCGGTTATGACATTCCATTCAGAGGAAATTTACTCCCGGTTAACGTCGGGGTTTACTGCTAGTTAAAATAATAAGAAAACCTTGCAAATATTTAAATGGCCCTTTCAGAAAGTCTTTGTGTATAAAAATATGAATTAAGCGGATGAATAAAAATCCCTAAATTTTTTTTATCATTGAAAACCCAGACGACTCACTAAATAACGGAAATATGCATTTGTTAGCAGACACCCCAACCTCTCCTAATCTGTCCTTACATTCTTATCTGTGATGTATCAGAGAATTACCAAATCTGTATAACATTTTTTTATCACGCTCGCATATCAGTGCAGCGTTGGCCACAGGGGTTCACTTTCTGGGGTTTGCATTAAATGCGTGTGAATTAGCGAAACATTAGGAGTTGGGGGGATATAGAACTGATATTTGTTAAACATTTCATCCCAATCAAATCGATTATAATGCTAGCGAGGTCAATAAACAAATAAGAATCAAAGAAACAGATAACGATGATTGACATTTCATTTAAACTTTTGAAGATCGTATTAGACAGGTAAGCAGGAAGCCGGAAGAGAGTTCCATAAGTGAGAAGAGCGAGAGAAGAAACAATTAGCATATAACATCTATAACTAGCAATTTCAAGAGATTAGCTTCTAGGTCTTATAGTTTCATAGTTGAAATTGTTATTTGTAACCAGCGATGTAGCGAGAGCTATATTGGTTGTCTGCTAGGTGAGATGCTTAAGCAATTTGGAATTAATTAGACCTTCTACCACTTTGCTAAATTAGAGGCGGAACCCTAATAGGAAGATAGTTTAAAGGGTCAGACGCTTAGCCAGAATTCTTAAAAACGTTAACTACAGAAGTGGATTTCGAATGACCTGGAAAGCAAGAAAAGTATGTCATCTATTGTAAAGCTTGGAAACGAGAGGGGCCAGTTCAGTCGCACATTTCTTAGAATAACTGCAGTCATACGATCGAGTCATCATGTTTTGTGGGGACTAAGATGATAGCGGAAAATATGGGCGGAATTATATGTGTATCACACAGGGGAGACTTAGGTGTAAATGAAAAATTAGATAAAGATACTTCTGATGAACTGAGAGTAGCATTCAAAATGAATTTGCGAGAAATGCATTCAGCATTATTGGTAAAAAAAATAGCATTTCAAATTGAGAAGAGGGACTGAATTATTACACTTATTTAAGACATGCTTAAAGAACCGCTCGTGGTCACGAGAACCAAGCTTGCGAGAGACTATATGTTGCCTCGACCTATCAGTGAACAACAACTGAGCCTCTTTGAGGACTTGTTTACACTTATTACTGAAACAAAGACATTACTTTGGTATAGCCCGAGAAAGTTATTTCTGTTAGCTATAGTGGCTGAACAGACAGATATGGACTATGGAGAAAATTGTGATATTATCTGGTCTTTATGAGAAGTAACAAAATTCTCAATGTCGACTTCAACTAAAGAAGAAACTTCAGAGGTACTATTTTCAGACAGAGGTCTTAAGATTTTATTCCAAGGGACATCGCGAAAAAAAAAATCGAAATGAATTCCGATAAGTACTTTAGAAGCACAAATAAGTCATGGTACTAAGGAACTTGTGTCTAATAGACGAGTCAAAGGGATTATCAGTAGGTACTACAGCGTGGTCTGAAATACCAAGAGCTCAGCACTGCAAAGCACAATAATCGAGCAAGCAGACATCTTGGTTAGAATAATAAAGGTAGCAATTAAGGAAGTCAACTATTTGACATTGATCAATAAATTGTGCAATAAATTTATCAAATACAGTGATTCTCACAGTTGGATGTAAAAAAGGAGCCATTTCCGTTCTGCCATATATTTTGTCTAATATGTTACAATCTTTAGGTAAAGAGGAGCGATAAAAGAAAACCGATAGCTAACAGCGTCGAGTGTCGAAAACATATCTTCCGGCTACTCAAGAGCATATTCCCTGGCCATTGGAAGATTTCCCCTAAATTTTTCCCCAAGGTCCGGCGTGTGTACCCTAGAATTCTTTCTATAAACAGGATGATTTACTGGAAGTAGTAAAGGTAGAAAGCTTTAAATTAATCTCTCAGAGCTCTAAGATGCAGTTATAGGAAATTTTAAAATGAAAAAAGCCAATAATAATTGTTATCCTTCATGGCCTAGAACAATACAAAATGACCAGAAGGCGGTTAAAACTTTAACAGAATGTGGTCCCGGAGGTGCTTGCATAGACATCCATCCATAATCTACATTGAATTGTAAAAACCCTGACGTTATGCGACTTAAATTTTGATGACAAAATTCTCTCTTTAAAAGTTCGACACTTACCCCCCTTTGACCAATTAATGAACGTGAAATTCACACTAGCATATAATTGAAATTTAAAGAGAAAATACATTTTTCCGAATATATTATCAAAATATAGAAAGAAGTGAGTAGAACGGCGTAATAATTGAAAGGATTTAGATTGAATCGAAATATAATCATTTACGAATGCAAAGGCAAATTGAAAACGAAAAATATCTGGACGCGATGATATAATCCTTATTTTCTTATTGAATTATTATTTTCTTATTCAATTACAGAAAAACAAATCCTAAAATATGACAGTTTCTTGACAGTTGCCTGATGAGTACAAGGATGTTCTAGTTGATAAAACAGAAAAGATATATTCTGTTCTCAAATGATGACCTATGGAGAACAATTACAAATAATTACAGGCCTGTAACATGCCTACTTGTATTGAAGAATAGTTCCGTAAGAGAATTTACAGGATAACTATACTACTTGACAGAAAATCAAAGACTGAAGAATGGAAAGCTCATCGAAATAGATTGCGTTAAAAGTGGCATGTCATAGGGGAACTCATTATTAGCATTGCTTATCATTAAACTTAATGCTTAACTGCATTTACGAAATGTTTGAAGATATGAATTTAATTGTCACGTGTAAAACCCAATCCAATATGCAGAAATCGTAGTAGTAATCTCAGTATCATCATAGTGGGTATATTTCTTGCACAGATATCACTGTGCTAAACTAGGTTAGGTTTCTTGGTATCAATGATGCAAGGGAACGGAAATATAACTTCTAAATAAGCGATTTAAAAGTTTTTTTATATAATTTGAGACAATTTAAAAAGGAATCTAAAAGAACAAAATTTCTCAGTTGTGTTCTCCTTTTCTTAAAAACAGTTTCTTTTAATTTTGACAATTATTTTTATAATTGTTCTCATGCTGGCAAGACGACATGAGCGTCACGTTCTGGGTATGACGATAAACTACATCCGACAGCAAGGCCTCTGATCAGGAGGTTTCGATGAGCGTGGAACCACCTCTTAATTGCTAATATCCTCAGGTCCACCTTGACACGGGTTGGTAGCGCCTCTTAGGGTCCGAGCTATGGGTAAATAGTTAACCACAACAAAAGTGGTCAACACAATAGAGTTTAATACTAGCAATATTTCTTTTGGAAAAAATATTATCAGCGATACATTTTTGAATAAAAAATAATATTACCAGCAATATATTTTTGGAAAAAATTACGAACAATACATTTTTTGAGAAAAAAAGTATCAGCATTGATTTTGTTCGGCATTAAATAACCCATTGAGGTGATGATATGCCGTAAAACAAAATAAATTAAACCATATGTGCCAATGCAGATGGATTCAAATATTTCTCAGACTTAATAGTTTCTTGGATAAGCTCAACAGCCATTCACCAGACGATGACGTGTCTGATCGCATTAGTTATAAGTATTTAATAAATGTAGACTAGAAGTATGAGAAATATCGCGTGGAATTAATTCAACTTCAAAAGAATTAAATATAAAACAATACATAGAAGATTACAGTTTTAACGTTAAATTCCGATTTGCGTGTGGCCTGTTATCAAGTTGCATAGCCAAATTAGAAATTATCTTTCAAAATTTACAAGGTAGAATAACAAGAATAAAAATAAAATATGGCTTACATTTCTTTCATACAATTGTCTGGGAATAAAATATTATGCAAAGCCTTTAATGAAGAAACATTTTACATAGAACAATAGAAAGTTGACCCTGACGATCCATATAGGTGAAACCCAAGTAGGTTTCACTGGCTCTTTAGGTTCATATTTAGGTTTGCTCTACTTAGTGTATTGAGCACTTTACGTAGTTACTTTTGCTTTACTCGTTTTGGAGGGTTTTTTTCTTGGGAATCTGAACTTGAATTCTGGACGATTGTTTTCGCCTCAATTTAATGGCCTTAGTTCTTTCTTTTTTATCCCTTATTTTCCCTTCGGCATTGGTTTCTTCAATTACAAGCCAAAATACCTAAGGTTTTTTCAAACGTGTACCACTATATATATATATATATATATATATATATATATATGTGTGTGTGTGTGTGTGTGTGTGTGTGTGTGTGTGTATGTGTGGGTAAAAGTGAAATCTAAAGTCATTCAGAAGCGACAGACAGTTTCAGGCTAAAGGCAATCACCAGGAAACATGCGTGGTGGTTTTTCTCCATTATTTGTATATATACCTGTCAGTGGGGCATTGTGGGTAGTTTATTCTAACGATTATTTTGGCGGGAGTGGTTCGTTAATTTGTTTATTTATTTATTTAGATTAATTTATTTTAATGTCTTTTTCTTTTATTTATTTTGATTTCTTCTTTTCAGTTTTCGATTTTTAAGTAACGTAGTAAAGATTTTGAGAGGAGTCTGATCGTTTATTTAGTAGTTTGTTTAGTCTGGGAAGGTAGCTATAGCTATTTGTTCCTCCAAACAGAGTTTGCAGGTTTTGGATAGATTGTTGTAGTGTATTCTGACGGTTATTTTGGCGGGAGTGGGTTGTTAATTTCTTTATTATTTACTTTATTTGGATTAATTTATTTACTTGTTTTTGCTAATTTATTTTATTCTATTTATTTTTATTTATTCTTTTCAGCTTTTCGATGTTTAAGTAAGGTAGTAAAAATTTGTTTTCGTGTCTGCATCTTGAAATGAGTTCTGGGCGTTTATTTCGTAGTTTTTGGTCTGGGAAAGTAATTATAGCTATTTTTCCACCAAGCAGAATTTGCAGTTTTTTCAATTGATTGTTATAAGCCGATGTTCTTTTCCTTATTTGCTATGATATTTTGTGCGATTTGCGTTTTGTTTTTAATATACTTGGAAAGCTTTGCCCTGTTCGCGTATTTGCTATTTGTGAAAGAGGTTTTGTGTGAATAGTTTCTTTGTTTCCAGGATCCTTCAATTATTTCTATGGCTTGGTATATTACATTGTTTTGTAAGTTTATTGTTTTGTGGGATTAATTAGTTCGGGTGGTTTCTCGATAGTTTTTCCTGTTGTGGCTTTTTTTAAAATTATTTGTGTCATGTTCTCGGTCCAAATGTAACTGATTTTTACTGTGTTTTTGTTGAATATTTTGTGGTGAATGCTTGATTCTGGGAAGTGTCTGCGTAAGAGTTTGTTGAATATTTTTCCTACGTTTGTTTTTTACGTTTTTGCTGTACGGACTGTTGACTTCAATGATCACTTTTATATTTACATATGCTCTATCTCTGATATTGAGCACTTTATCCCATAACTATAGATTACCTTTAAACTATAGTTATTCATATATATATATATATATATATATATATATATATATATATATATATATATATATATATATTGCCTGTATATATATATATGCGTGTGTGTATTTATATATATATATATGTGTGTATGTGTGTGTATAAACGTCATAATATAGCCATTTGCATATAAACATAGCACACCTTCCTTTACCCATTGTTTGCAATATAAACGAGTATTACTTGAATATTTCTCTTACTCCAATTAAAAATATTATGCAAGTTCACATTTCAAGAATATCTACAACATAACGAAAACGTGATTGTCGTAGTTTATCTAGACCTTATATTTTCATCTTTAAATTCAAAATTTATTTTCTTGCTCATTTGGATCTGTATATAAGTAAGCAACCCCCAACAAATGTTGCATAAAGTAGAAGTCGATTTTAAGAAAATTCAGTTTTTTTTTGTTTAACGTCATTGTTAAAATCATACGAAAAACTACGAAAATTCTATTTAAAGTTTTCGTTGATATTTCTACCACCCCTTTAAAGTGAAATTAATTCGTAATCACCCACCTGCACTTATAAATTCTTTCTGTTCATTGTTTTCCTGAGAACTTTATCTTCTAGCCTGGCCAGTCGATATGGCCATAACTGAGAACAATTGGTGTTTTATAAAATCAAACTAACTGGTAGGTAATTATATTAAAAAATGTTTTGGAATTTAGTCAGTTGGATTCAGAGCTTTGATTTGATTATACACAGGATTAAATAATTGAATATTGCTAGAGTTGGTCACATTAAATCTTCATTTAATGAGAATTTTTAATTATCATTTTTGCCAATTTTTAACATCTTCGGTCGACTAAATTTTCAAGATAAAACTTAAAAAACTTGCAAATGTTTATTTCCCGAAAGCGTATTCTCACCAAATGAATTTGATTTATTAACGCAGTTCACGGCAAATTGAATAGATCACCTAGAAAAGTTCGAAAGCAAGAATGATTTTTTATTTTTTATTTAGTTTTTCAGGATATCACTTCCGGAAACGAACATTTCATTTGAATCTTTACATCAATGCTGAATTTTGTAGTTGAAAAAAAGGTAAATTCATAAAAATCTAAAATATGTGACAATATCATTTATCTAAGTTGAAAAATATTTTAACAATGTAATAATTCAATATATTACTTTATCATAAATAAAAGAACTCAACACGTGGCACTGGAATATTTCCAAACTTCATTGAAACATAAAGTATAAAAATAATTTAAAATTTTAAAGAGTTCGTTTTATAATTGACTAAAGTCAATTTTCAATATTTTCCAATCTGCGGATAGGTTATTGTAAAATTAGATTTGCTAAGTGTTGGGCCGCACCCACCTTCTCATCAGAATGGACTGATCTCTCTACAACTAATTGGACGGTTATGTAGAGTTCTGGAAGGGATCAGGTGACCATCACACTTCCGTCTCTCTACCGGAAGATACCGTTGGACTTTATACTCTTTCTGATTGTTACTGACTAACCTGCGTTCGTTTGACTACTAATCTCTCTGTTGTAAATACCTCTTCGAATATACCAGTATTTTTCCCTACGTATGTGTTTGTCCTTATTTCAATACACTCACGCGGAAACACTCAACATCTCAACACTAAGCATTCCCAGTTTGTAGTAAACCCATTGAAATCGGATCTAGAATTCAGTTACGAAAAAAACTCTGCCTGATTCGATAGTAAATATTCGAATCATATTTTTTCATACATAAGTGCGTGTATATCTTTAGTAGACAATAGTTCGCGCCAACCGATTTGGAACCTCCCACGTGATCAAGAAAAGTCCTAAATATGAAACTTCAATACGACTTAGTCAGCGAGCCCCACAAATATAACGTCTTATGAAATTCATTTTCTTCAGTGACTCCAAAAACTTTGACAGCTCGCCACAGAAATCTATGAAACTCTTCTTACTGACTGAAAGTTAATTTTCATTAACATCAAAACAGCTTGTCAAATTCACTTACTTTTCGACATCAACTCAAGATAAGATTTCTAAACTCATTCACTCAACATTATAAACTACACTGAGGAAAACGTCACGAATACAGTCTAAGCGGGACAACTTAACTATAAGTCTAGCAAACTAATTGCAATTTCCCCATAAACAAACTGTTTAATTTCTTAACAAATATACAAATACCTCTTCAAATTAACTGATGTTTACACAAACAATTTCTAAACACCGGATCTATAGCATAACACCTTCAACGACACTTTATAATACACAACCAAGAACTCTAAAGTGTTTTAAACAACTTCACTATACCATTTTATACTTTTTGTGCTATGTAAAATATTTATTGTTAAACAAATATCTGTTGTTTTGATTATTTCTCTTGTTTTTTGTTGTCTTTGGTGTATTTGAATTTGTAAAAAAAAGTACTGGGTCAGTTTTAGTTGTATTTGTCACCGCTGCAGATTGGCTAACCCACTACAGATCCTTTAAAAGGTGGGATAAATATTGAACGCCATCACCTTCACCTCTCTGGTAAGCAGCAATCAATGGGTAGCCATTTTCTGCGGTTGACCAAAATCTTTCAATTATCGCAACTATTCTACACTGGTTTTTAGCGCATGGAACATTAGAACGCTCTTCGATTTTCAAAATAGGACAAGGCCTGAACAGAGAACTGCCATCGATTGCAAGGAGCTTGTACGCTTCAAAATCGATGTAGCGGCCATCAGTGAAACCAGGATATTACACTAAGGAAGGATCGACGAAGCGGGGTCTGGATATTCCATCTCTTGGAAAGAGAAACGAGTTTCAGAACATCGGATACATGGAGTGAATTTTGTGGTCAGAACATCCTTGTTGTATGCTCACAATAACTTCAACAAAGCCATCAATGAGAACCTGGTGTCCCTCCGCATTTCTATGCCGCATGACAACTTGCTGACACTCATCTCAGTCTACGCTCCAACCCATGACTCTGATGAAGCTGTGAAAAACAAGTGAATTTGCTTAATCTCCTTTACACCAAGAGATAAACTGACCATCCTTGGCAATTTGAATGCCAGATTGGGGAATGACGCTGCAGTAATCGGAAACAGGAGTCAAGGATACTGTAATGACAACGAGATTTGTCTTCTCGGCATATGTGCTGAAAACGAGCTTCTCATAACCAATACCATCTTCCAGATTCCTAGAAGGCAGAAGATCACCTGGAGGCATCCTTGATCCAAATAGTGGCAGACCCTGAACTATTTTATCACTCGACAGAGAGACCACAGAGGCATTTTCACCATTCACTTCCTCCGCGGAACCAAAGAATTACTGGGGGGACCATCGACTGCTTCTGCCCAAACTCAATATCCAAACACATAGATGCCAACGCGTCAAACAGCCAGCGACACGCAAAAAAGGGACTGATTCAAACGTGACCATGGAATATACAACGGGAGTTGAGTGTCTTGCGATGCCAACAAACGACAACAAATCACAGAAGATTGGACATCCCTTTGGGAGACCATGTGAAACCCTATAATCTTTTATATAATTTTTATAATAAAATCCATCGGACACACGAAATGTCACCACCAAGACTGGTTCGACCAGAACGTTCCTGAGATCTCCCGGCAAATTGAAGCAAAACAGAAAGCCACTCATCATCTCAAGGACCGAAAGTCAGATTCCTCCTTCTCAAAGCTCCCTGCCAATGGGAGCTCTGCATCATCCAAAACTGCTGGTAGAGAAACAAGACGGAAATACTACAGCAACACGTCGACAGCGAAATAGGAGACAATTCTTTTCAGAAATTAAGATTTTCGGTCCCATCAATAAGTACACATCGACCTTGAAAGAAGCTGTCAAGATTACCATAATCCCCGAGAATCAAGATATTAAAGCGAGATGGCAAGAACACATCTTTACCTTTGTCAATCGTGACAGACTTCCTCAGACGTATCCCACAACACCCGGTGGATATCTGATAACCCTACGTATGATTTCGAAACTGCGCGCAAGTCTATCCGATCATTTCGAGCCCCGAGGCTTGATAGCCCCCGCTGGAACTGATCAAAAATTGTGGATTACCTCTCAAGACAAGAATCTTCCTCCGTCTCTACGGGTCTGATAAAAGAAACAAGTTCCATTAGATCTGAAGGATGCGTATATCGCAGCCATCTTCATGAAAGGAGAGTGAAGTTTTTGTGGAAACTATTGTGTAATCTCTTCCCTGTCCATCACATGGAAGATCCTCGCCAGGATCCTTTTCAGTCGCCTTCTGATCTTGTTAGAGAACATCCTCCCTGAAAATCAAAGGGGTTTCAGAGCCATCAGTGGAACAATCGATATGAATATCCCCGTGAGGCAAATCCAGGGAAAAAAGCAGCAAAAACCTCTGGGAATTATTTTCTACGCTCTTGAAAAGGCATTTGACAGTCTTCCAAGACCAGTTATGTAGCATGTCCTAAGACACTATGGATTTCTCCTAGAAATTTATGATGCCCATCCAAGGAAATGATGTTTCGTATCCAACATTAAATCAGTATTTCTATTTTCTTTCCCATCACCGTTGGTATTGAAACAAGGGTGCGTACTTGTTCCTACCCTCTTCTCCATCTACTTGGTGGCAATACTTCTTGATATTCCAGACGACAAACCTGGAATCAACCTTCGGTACCGAACCTATAGCAGTCTCTTCAAGATAGCTCGGCTCCGGTCCAAGATTCGAAAAAAACAAAAACAAAAAACAAAAAACAAAAACTAAAAACGTACGAGTCACAGAGCTCCGATACACTGATGACAACTGCACCCTGGCCAATGAACGCGAAGACATCCAGAACTTATCGGATGACTTCTACAGAGTGTAGATGTACTACCAATTCACCATTAACGTGGCAGACTAACGCCCTACTCCAACCACAGCCGAGACAATAACCATCACCTGAAGTCAAAATCGCCATCAACGGACTGGACCCGAAGAATATTGAATTTCCATACCTTGGTAGCGTACAAACATCAAATTCGTCCGCTGAAAAAGATGTTGATAATCGAATCAAGGCCGCTCACGCATTATGCTGGAAGCTATTCAAAAGAGTCTTCAGCAATCTTGGGTTAACACATACCAACAAATTCATTGTTCACCGAGCTTTAAACGTTTTGATATCCAAATTTTACTGGTCGTTTGTTAAGCAATATTTAGTCTACTGCGACCAGATCATGACCGAAAAGACAAATTAATATAAGTCAAATTAAACCTAATAAATTTTATCGCAAATTTAAAGCTACTTTAAAATATATAGTACATGAGTTAATCCCAAACCAAAATAATCTAAATTATAATATATATTTCCGGTACTTTGCCTGGCAATTCTTTTATGACTCCATTTTCGATTCATCTCGTGTATCTCAGCCATATTTTCCCCTTAGAACGAACTGAGTGATATGCGTATAACTCTACCGTAGGTTTCTGTTATTTTTACTAAATTAGACGCCCATAACGCATGTGGATTTAATGACATCCTCGTAGTTATCCTAGAAAAATGTGCTCCTAAGCTGGATCCCCTCCTCTCCAAACTTTACAATAAATGGCTCCTTGCTTCTTGCTTTGCAGTTTGTTGGAAATCCTCCTCTGTAGTTACTGTTTTTAAGAAGTCCAAAGAAGCGTCTGATCCCTCAAATTATCGCTCTATTAGTTTTTACCTCTTTTTTGGCAAAGTTCTCAAGTCCCTAATCAACGCTGAATTGGTGAAGTATTCTATTTCACACGCCCTCCTTTCGGACAAGCAATATGGCTTCCGTTTCTCCAGATCTACCACAGATGTATTAATGTTGCATAGCCCCCTGGTGTAGTGGTCTTGAGCGACAGGCGTTGATTCACTCATATGTTGTATCTTCTCGCTCTTCTCTCGTCTTCTCCCGTCCGGTGATATGTAGTCTCTTTGGATTCAGAGATGAAAGGATTTCAATACAGGGAATTTTAACTTCATTATTTTCTTAACGCCTGTGAAGTCACTTTTTCCCTCAACTGGGGAGCAAATCCAGACACGAAGGAAAAACGTCTACATTTTTAGACTCGACTACCTGAAATCCCTTTCTCTATTTTTCATTCCCACACTGGCTCAGCCAATCAAAATCGACTTTCTTTTTTTGTCTTGTATCTGATCCCTAAGGTCAACCTAAGTAAGTCAGAACAGAGATACACTTCCCCCTAAAAGTAATAGTCTCCTAAACTATTATTTAACATTAACAGCCGCCATTGAATTTGTCTCTCAAAACTTTAGATAGGAACGGTGAAGCTCGGGCTGTGGCACTAGATATCTCAAAGATATTTCAACAGGGTTTGACATGCTGGCATTCTCCGCAAGCTCAACAGCTACGGTGTGACGGGACGAATATTTATCCGAATTAAATTGTTCCTAACAGGGTATTTATTCAGATGACGTCTGCATGTTTTAACAATTTGAAAATAAAAATAAAAGAAGCATTTTTTTGGAGATGGATGTTACAGTTATTTTTAATATTATTTTTGTTATTTTTAATTCTAATCATTTGCTTTTGTGCTTTTGTGCTTTTTATTCACATTTTCAGACTGCAAAGCAAGAATAAATTTCCATTCTTATCTGAATTAAGAACGCTTACCTTTCTAACCGGAGCAGAACTTTACTAATTACGTTATCAGCAGCCATTATTAAAACAGCGTCGCAATAAATAAAAAAAGCACAAACTGTAAACATAGCATGAAAGAAAATCTCGTCAAGAAATAAGGATTCATCTAAGAAATATGGACAACTCAAAGGAAACCTTAAAGTCTTAAAGACAATTTTAATTTTTGAATATAAAAATTGTTTTGTCTTGATATTAACATGGAATATAATTGAGAATTGATTCTAAAAAGGTTACAGTTTTCGAGATCTTTCAAATAGTCAAATCTTTTAAAAAATATGTTAAAAATATTCCCCTGATAAGTGACTGGACGAAGTATTTAGGTCTTCCAAATTTTACAGGGAATTGATAATTCCGTCCGCATAATATAAAATATAACGAAGCTAATATACATTCGTCGCCTTTACGATATAATTTTCGCTCGTTCCTTAAAAAAAAAGATAATTATCAATCTATGGTCTCGTGCTTTTCGTCTGACTGAAACAATGAAATGGATAAATTCTGTATTAGCTTTTCGACGTTGTTTTTATCTTTCACAATTAGTTTTCTTATTCCGACACGAACTCAGTCTATACCAGAGTTGAATAAGACTGACGACCTATTGTAGCGACTGATATGCTTTTCCACACCCACAATTTATTCGTCTGTGATTGGCTAGTAAATAAATACTGCTTTTCTATAAGACAATTTAGCAATCACAGTCATCACTTTGAATTTTTCGGTTGTGAACTTGCTCACATGTTTCTTCAATACAAAATCAATAATTGGTCAAATTTTAACCAATCAAACATTTTAATACTAAATCAATTTCTCCCGCGTTTTCGCTCCAAGCCTACCGGTACCTTAAAAGAAGCAATTTTCCCACAAGCCGCGAGTAGAGTCCAGCTATTTCGCCTGTCCACACAAATCTACGACTTTACTCACAACATTTGAAACGCACACACAGACACAGATTTTTGTAAAGCATAACACATATCTCTCTCTCTGTGACTCAGCCAAGTTCATGAACCAGAACTCTATTAATTTCTCTAAACAATACATTTCTTAATTAACTGTATTCTATTCTAACAGCATTCTCTAACTCTATTCAACATAGAATCCTGAACATTCTTATTCAAGAGAAACTCTTTCGAACATTCAATCATAAATCAGAATACAGTTGAAGGGGAACAACTTTTTTTCCTTAATCATTACACTTCATTGCATGATTGTTTTGCATGTTATATTGCAATATATATTTATTTGTTGATCCACAAGTGGAGTTTCGTTGTTTTTTCTTGAATCGTGAAATGTACAACACATATATGCGCTAAGAACACGCATCACACTATATTTTTGTTGATTGAAATTTAGGTGATTTTGGATTTCATTGTGTATTAATCTTTACTCTGTAATAATAAATATATTGAGCTCTTTTTGTGGATCAGTTTTAATGTTATATTACTAAGATCCATTTGGATTATATAGACTTACTATAAGGGTATATAAATCCAGACAACGAAGGAAACACGTCTACATTTTTAGACTCGACTACCTGAAATACCTTTCACTATTTTTCATTCCCACACTGGCTCAGCCAATCAAAATCGACTTTGTGATTTGTTACCCTTACTATATATATATATATATATATATATATATATATATGTATGTGTGTGTGTGTGTGTGTGTGTGTGTCATGAAAAGCTTTCAGCTCTAAGCACTCCTCAAGATAACCTTTTTTGGTTGGACAGAGAACTTTCCAGCACCACCTCATATAGGGTCGGGTACATAGGTTGTTATTTGTCACTTCTCTTACTAATGCTACCCTTGGGAAGGCAGTTTAGAATACAGACATTTATCTTATCCGTAAGTATTGCCAAAATCAGAGAAAAGAAACCCTAATTGTTAATTGTATCCGTTATTGTCCATAAACAACGGTATTTTTTGTAAAAACACTTGATATGGTTTTACAATAGATAGAACCCTTTGATAACTTAGACAATGGAATTAGCAAGAGAACTCTTTGCGTGAACAAAAGCCTTTTCATGTTATATCTCAAGGTTTCGTAGGATCCTTCAGACTTTTCATTATCGATATAATCTTAGACATTCAAGAATCGTAAATATTCATACTTCAACAATTACTTCTGAAGATGTTGTTCTCCCATAAAACAGGGTTTCTTAACATATTTGTGTCTTAAATATTTTGAATAGAATAAGAGTCTTTTGAGAAAAACAATTTCCTGTAAACAAAACAAACATTAGTTTGGATAGAAAATGGCCATTTTTATAATATTTAAGGTGTTTATGCTTGTCAGAAACTTGCATTCAAAGCACTAAAATATATTAAAAAAAATCAATAATGTCGTAAGTGTAAATATATTGCATTTAAGTTTTTAGACATAAATTCGTATTTATGAAGGGACGTTGTCAATTCTTACTCATATATTTCATCACAATTCTCATTAAATACATAAAGGGGATTGTTGGCTTTGTCTGAAGATAGCCTTGAAATGTGAAACTGACCATGTAGTATTAATTTTTAAATCCACAATTTCTTTCTTTCTTTCTTTCTTTCTTTCTTTTGTCTATCTCATTCTCTCTCTCTCCCTCTCTCACTCTCTCTCTCCATATATATATATATATATATATATATATATATATATATATATATATATATATATATATGAATACAGTGTGTGATGTGTAAATTGATGCCTGCATTCATCTTTTCACAGAAACTCAGACTCAGGAAGGTCTACATCAAGTACCTTGAGGGGATAGTGCTGTCAGATGATTTTTGCAATCACATTACCCTTTATATCTGGCCACCTAATTCCCCATATTTCAAACCCTTTGATTATTATGTATGGGGTGCAATGCTGATAAGATCAATTTGAATTTGAAGTGACGAGGAGGGCTAGATACCCAGTAGTATTAAAGAAAATATCTTTCAAATGACTGGACTTCATAGCTATGTATGCAGCAAGGGTGTTGATGACACTGCATTGCTTGGCGGGGGCTATTTCGACGGAAATCGACAGCCAGTGCAGAGGATTCCCCCGAAGGAATCAACGGCTACATATCCATAAGCAAGATGGTGGATATCGACTGTGGTATGAATAAATACCCCTCCGGCTTTCAAGGATATGTAGAGGGAATAATTCAGGTGCTCACGTACGCAGCCACTCTACTACTATAGCAGGAGATAAGACTGATGATAGTAATAATAATGATCTATATATCTAACCAACGTCTTTATCCACTGTAACATGTGTCCTCAAGGGCACATAGCACAGTAGATGAAGGCGTTGGTTAGATCCAGTGACATGACCCAAATAGTGTGAGTTCAATACCTGGTTAAGGCAGTGGAGAATTTTCAGAGGGAAATTAACAGGAGATAACTGATAAGTGACATTCATTATACATGGCACGTAGAACTAGAACAGTGAACAAAATAAAGGGTTAAGTTCAACATTCTAATCAGCTGAAGTAGGACGGAGCGTACAACGGCCGAAACGTTCTGATGAATATGGCGACAAAGATGAGGACAAGAGTCCGAATAATGTAAATAATGTACATAATACCTCATCTCAGAACTATAGACATATTAGGTTGGTGCAAAAATAATGTCGTTTTCTCACATAGTAACATATGTAAGAAAACGACATTATTTTTGCACCAACCTAATATATATATATATATATATATATATATATATATATATATAAGCTGAAAAAAAACAAAAAAAAACTAGAAAACGTTTAGGATACCGAATCTTGGAACATATATAACTACGATATAGACTGCGCGGCATTCCTCAATATTTACAAGGTCATGTGATGAAGATGGAAGACTAATTGCCTTAAAGTAGAGCCTGCGTTTAACAAATTAATCTCGGATAAGCAGAGTAGGTTTCTTCTAAATGAGTCTCATTTGTTGTGAAATCGATTAGCACTATAATGAGAAACAGTGTCATCCAGTAGGGAATCAAAGGGATATAACTGTTTTAGAACCCTTTATGTTCAGAAGGAAGTCCCAGATTTAAAGCAGAAATAAATATAAACAAATCACTCTCCTCTTGCAATCGAGATGAGAATATAAGTCATTTTTAAAGCCAAGAGCATATCTATCGCAGTCTGTTCATATCTATCTATCTATCTATCTATCTATCTATCTATCTATCTATCTATCTATCTATCTATCAGGTTGGTGCAAAAATAATGTCGTTTTCTCGCATATGTTGCTATGTGAGAAAACGACATTATTTTTGCACCAACTTAATATCTATCTATCTATCTATCTATCTATCTATCTATCTATCTATCTATCTATCTATCTATGTTGTCTTCGTCTTTATTTGTCGTGTGTGTAAAAGGCCAATCTTCTTATTCACATTTTTGTCCTTTTTTCTTCAATTGTTTAATATATGCAACGTAATATAGCTTTTGGATATTAGAAATCAGAACTAAAGATGTAATTTATGATGAAAATTGAACTAGGATTCCAAACTTCATGCACGCCACCTTAACAATTTCGTGTCTTCGAGGATTAATCCTTTTCTGATGTGTTGTATTCTTTTGTTTTTTTTAAAGTCAGCAAAGAAAGAAAAGATTATGAAAACATTTTTAAAAAGTAACACTTTTTCATTTCTGTTATCTGTTCATAAAACCGGAGATGTGACCATCGTGAAAAGTAGAAAATTATAGGAAAGAAATAAAAATATGAGTTTCAATTGAATTCAATAATGCATTGTTGATTTTAAAAAGCAGATACTGAGTGAACTTTCGGGGATATTGAACAAATGTATTTTTTTTATTTATTTCTGACAGCACTATTGTTTTTATTGATTGTGTTTTGCCGAGTAAATTATTTTTTTCCTCATGAAAATGTCAGGATGTAACATTAACACTTGTCAGTCAAGACTAAATTAATTTCGCATTTACTGTTTTTGTTTAATCTTCCGTATGACTGCGGAAATCAGTGAAAGTTTTAAGTAAAAAAGAAATTAAAATTTAAAGAGTGCCTTATGCATTTTCATGAAGCCTTCGAAGAACATTTTTATATTTTCTATAAATTAAAATCAATAAACTTCGAACATTTACCCTCAGCAGTTGACAATCGAGAAAAGGGAATCAGTAAACAGTACTTGAATTTTGGGTGAAACTTAATACATTCAAATCAACTGATTGTCTTAGTCAAATGCATGTATCAAATCTGTAAGTGTTGTCGCAAAAATACCATAACAAAATACCTTGTCATTAGCTTGTGTCGACGACTTGAGTTATAAAGAGGTTTTCTTTTTTTTTTTTTTTACTTTTAGTAATATATATGAGATGGTTTAAAATCAGGGTTTTCCTTCCTGGGCTGTCGATGCAGCTGGTTATGAGGCACCAGTTGTTCCCCTTCGTCCAGTCTTCTCCTTGGAGCTGGACTCAGTTGTCAGAGGCTATTTTTTACAGAAGCGTTTTATAGACAGCGGGAGTTTGTACCCACTATTAACCTTTGCTTTGACAACCTTTGGAAAATATATAATGTACGAATTATTATAATGTATTTAATGTATATGAACATTATATACATAATGTGTTTAAGAAGTTCCCCCAAAATTAGTGTCTTTTTATAAATATAACATGTTAGTTAAACAAAAAAACTAGAAATCAAGACAAATTACGAAACAGTTGTGCGTAAGTAAACAAACACAAAAATCGAAAAGTTTGCAATTTTTTGGAAAAAATAGCAGAAAGAAAAGATGAAAATATAAATCGGGATTTTAGCCTAAAATAATCGGGGATTGTGAAGTCATTATACTATAAAATACTTTGTATTTTATTTTTGATGACACCTAAATAACCAACTGATTTAAAATGAAGGAGAGCAGGTTATGCAAAGTTGCTAAATATAACTTTAAGTAAGCAAAAAAAAAAAAAAAAAAAAAAAATTAAACAAACGTTGTTCAGGATAAATTGTAGAAAAATAATACAGAAAAACGCAGGAATTGTGGAAAATGTGATAAACAATACAGATATAATTTCAAAGAAATATAATAAACAAAATATAATATGGCGTTGTGAACTCAAGGAGAGACGATCATGTGTTTATTTGAAGTTCCAAAAAATTAACGGATTTTAAGTTTGACTGAAAAAGACATTCATATTACTTGAAAGCAATATAATAATTTAAAATAGTTCGCAATTATTTTTTATTTTATTTTTTAATTGTGTACATGCACACACACACACACACACATATGTGTGTGTGTGTGTTTGAACAATAAGAAATATTGAGAAATTAAAAAATTAAAATTTTCTGACACACTGGGTTGTATATTAATATTTTTTGTTTTATTATTTCAACGGGTGCAACAGCAAAATTGTTCAATTGTTAGATAAACTCTGAACCGTTGTACCTAAGAAATGATTAAAGATATCGTACTGGAATTCTCCGAGGTTTTTATAACACTATTCGACTCTACTTTGAGCAATAAGAATGTATCATTATTTTCCAAGCTTAACAGAAGGATCGTGAAGAAATCGATCATAAATGAAAATGACATGTTCAGCATTAATTAATCATGTAGCTCATGAAGAATTGAAAAATATATATTGAAGTATTCAAATATATATATATATATATATATATATATATATATATATATATATATATATATATATATATATTATTCCAGGATCATTTTCCAACTTATTCAAGATGATCTTCGACCTGTCTAAACTTCTAAATTTCTGTTCAGTAATAAGTTTCCTCATAGGTTCCATTTACGAGTTCATTTTCAAGCGTTTTTTCAGTTTTTACAATTTTAACTTGTTCTTTTTCTAGATGAATAACTCAATGAATTTTTAAGTGATTCTTACGACGAATGATTTCAAGATAGCTAAACGTCTTATCTGAAAACTGGGAAGAAGAAACTCAATTAGCTTGGTGTATTTTGTTAGATATTAGACATATACATGAATAAAAATAGTTTTAAGGTAATCTATATTTATGGAATAAAGTGCCCAATATCAGAGATAGGGTGTATGTAAATATAAATGTGAACATTGAAGTCAAGCCTGATGATTGCGTCTAGCATGAAGCAGTCTGTTGCCTCTGAGTGTTGATTTCAATGTTCACTAGAAATATATATATATATTTGTGTGTGTCTGTTTGTGTATATATAAGTGTGTGTGTGTGTGTGTGTAAGAATGTGATATATACATTTCTATATATCAAAACAATGTCAAGTAATTGGATGACAAATGTAAAAAAGATCGAAGTAACGCGCTTTATCTTTGGGTTAAAGTAATGTTCTTATTGATATAAGTAAATATGTAGGGAGGAAGTGAAAATTGATTAATTTACCCTTCAAACATATTCAGTATTTTCTCACATTGCCTTCACCACTAACATATATAATTCCATCAATAAGTACATTATTTTAGTCCCATGAAATCTTTTCAGAATAGGAAACGCGTTAATTTTTCCGCATAGAATTTTTCCACTTTTATCCACATAAGCTGGAATGACCAATCAAAATACAAATATATGAGAATTCAAAAACTTGACAACGAAATTTGGTTATAATAATTATTTAATGCTTTAATGTTAGGGTTAGACTAAAATAGAATTCATTCTAACTAATAAATATTGAATTATACTATAAAATTAAAAAAATTAAATACTATAAAATTAAAAATTAGCAATTTTAAATTTTAAATTTAATCTATATCAAGTTTAAAATTATAAAATTATTTAAAGAAGAAACTGAGGAAAAAATACATATGTTTTTTTATTTATTTTGTTTTTATTGAAATTAAATTGGAATAAACATTAAGATCTAATGTTGCTCTGAACTCCGTTACATCTTTAGATACATTTGGAGTGAAAACTTTGGCAGGGGAGGATGAAATCTTGCAAAAGACAATATATACACAATCAGATTATAATACAGAAACACGCAGACATTTGGATATATAAACACGCAAAAGAGCGATGAGACAAGAAATATGTTCACGGCCCTTAAAAAACCCCAAAAAACATACACACACAATGAAAGGCACACACAGGCGAACATACGCACACGGACAAAGACACGCACATACACATATACATTGACAAAGATACGCCTATACGCCCAATAAGAAATATTCAATTTTGAAAGTGTTATTAAATGAATTCTAACATCCTATTAAAATATAACTTATACGAGCAAAGATATATAGATAAAAATGGTTGAATAGATAAAGTTCAACATAGGCAGATCACACACACACACACACACACACACACACACACACACACACACATATATATATATATATATATATATATATGTCGACTCCACATGAAAGATTATTACCTGTAAAACAACAGTTCCGCCTAGAAAAACACGATTTTAAAACCCATGCCAAATTCACTATAATTGAGAGAATAGAAAAGTTCAGAGCAGATAACGTTAGAAAGATTTTAGAGTTCCATGGAAATAAGTGGATACAACGTTTAAAAACGCACTATCCAGCCGGGCTAAACCATAAATTTAACAATATAGATAGTATTAATATATAACCCCACAAATCAGGACCTACCCACATTTCTCACCCACACAAGACAGGCATGCTTATGGAAGTGTTGAGGCCTCACACTTATACACCCACCAACACGAATATACGCACTTACACACATCATGCCCAAACACTCCCTAATGACTCAATGATAACACACACCCATAGTAATATACAGGCTTAAATATATTATACTTCCTCCCTCCCTAAGAACCAAATAACACACACACACACACACACACACACACACACACACACTTAACAGAGACACACCCCCTTTCCAGGAACCAATAAAACTGTCAAAATGACCAAGGGAATTCAGAGCAGCATGAATCCATCCAGCTCTTATCTTAAATAACAACATAAAAGAGACTGTTTGACCAACACAAGGGCTGACCAAAATTCATGATAAAAAAATATAAAGATAAAAAAACAAATGAAAACTACAGACAAAAGTTCATTTTCTCCATCAAGACATTCATTTCTGTAGTTCACTGCTACCAGCAAGCAGAAAATTATTTTTCTCCTGATGATGGCCATGTTGACCGAAACTAGTCGAGGAATCTAAATGAAATAATAATAAAAACGAAGGAATACTAATATAGAACCCAGTGTGTCTGAAGATTTTAATTTTTTAATATTTTTATTGTTCTACACACACACACACACACACACACACACACACATATATATATATATATATATATATATATATATATATATATGTACACAAATAAAGAGAAATAACAAACAGATTAAGAATCTACAGTTCTTAGCATTTCCTTTTTTTTTGTTAAAGTGATCAATACAACGTAGTGCAAAATATTATTATATTTTTATTATTTTTTATTATTTTTTATTTTTATTATAATATTTCGCATCGCTACACAAAAATTTCCATGTTTCGGAACTTTAAAATTATCCCTCATTAGGCGATGTTAGATAAAATATGAAGAAAATGATTTACTTGGAAAACTAGAAAACAAATCGGTAGCTCATTTAAGAGGAGGGAAACTAAAATTCCAAAATTAAATAACACATTTGTGGGCATGTCTTGATTAACCAATCAAAAAACGAATCAAAGATAAAATATAAAAATTAAAAATAGGTCAAAAGAATGGGGTAGGGGGGTTCTTAATTCATGTCTCTATAAAATCGGCACGTTAGAAACATGCACCATACACGACATCCTGTTTCAAATATAAGATTTATATAATGTGAAATAGTCATATTTAATACAAAATTATTTTTAAGGAATTTCAAGATTTTACAATTTTTTTCTCTACATCAGAACTTTCTTAAAGAAGCCTCTAGTGTAATTAAAACATATTTAATATATTTTTTAAACTCAAAATATGATAGTTATTGTATTGAATAGGCAATAAAATAATGAAATAAATATTATATGCACCATTATATATTAATAAAATAATGAATATGTAATTGTAATGCGTAGATTTTTTATAAGAGATCTTTTAACTAGATTTTAAAGTAAACATTATACAATGCCTACAAATTACTGTTAATTAATTAATCTCCCCCGTCCTTTTTAGATCTTAAATGAGGTACCGATCTGTTTTCTTATTTTCCAAGTAAATCATTTTCATCTTAAGTTATCTAACATCGCCTGACGAGGAAAAAATTTAAAGTTCCGAAACATGGAAATTTTTCTGTAGCGATGTAAATATATATATATATATATATATATACCTATATATACCTATATATATATATATATATATATATATATATATATATATATATATATATATATACACGCACACACACACACACATATATATATATATATATATATATATATATATATAAGTATAGGATTGGTGTAGACGGAATAAAATTCTAATAACCTAAAACACTATTCTTAAAAGAATTCTCAATAGGGAGTGGAGCAAATATTTATTCAAAAATTATAACAAAAACATGTTATGACATCACTACAAAAATAGACATTTTGTTTCAACACTTCTGGTGTCTTTTCAAGTGATGGTGTTGAATATATATCGAGATAACTAGCTAGCTAGCTAGATAGATAATTTCTCTAGCTTTATTAACCTTCACAGACATAGCATTGTTGTAAGTAGTTAATCTTTTAACTTACTGAAATTGCAGATGTGTATGCTGTCAATTAATTTGCCGGTGCCTTTATTTGTTTTGTCTTGCACAAATTAAAGCTTTTAAAAACCTTTAGAAAACATTAGACTATCGAACAATATAAGTTTAAATAGGTTTTATTTGCTGTTTTTAAATTGTCATCAAGGCAGTTTGAAGAACTTTGCCAACATTGTGTTTTTCTTTATCTTTTCAATACGCCGACGTGTTTGCTCTTTTGTGGCAGATTCATTCTGCAATGCGCATGCGTTAAGCAGCAAATTTGACTGTACAACAAACACTACATTTTCTTTTTCTTCCACAAGGACTTCCTTTACTTTTCTATTGTTTAATTTTCTTTTTAATATTTTTATTTTGTTTCTTTCCTTTTTTACACTTTTTCCATCATGTCATCTGATTTCTTTCTTCACTAACTCTATTTGTTCATTTTTTTACTCTCTTTATTCATTCACCAAGAAAGAAGAATTGAGAGAGATTAGAGCAGAATGAAATAAGAATTTCTTCCTATATTTTTTTTTAGCTCTCATTCATTTCTCTAATTTCATTTCTTTCTTTCTTTCTTTCTTTCTTTCTTTCTTTCTTTCTTTCTTTCTTGTTTGTTTTTATTTATTCATTTATACCATTCATTCTTCTACTTTGATCTTATTTTCTTCTTTCTTATTTTTCACTATCATTCATTCTTCCAACTTATTAAAAACTCTTTTCTTTTCATCATAATTCCTTCGCTTATTTTGATTTCAATTTTCTTTTTCGTTTTGTTCTCTTCATCCTCATTCATTCTTTTACTTTTTATTTCTTTCATCGACATTCTTCCATTTTTGCGCGTATCAATCTTTTGCTTCTTCCTTTTCGTCATCATTCATTCACATAAGCGGCTCACATTTTTTCTTTATTTTCTTCTTGTTTTCTTTGCATAATCACTCATTCTTATAATTTATCGCTGTCGTTCTTTTCTTTTTTTTTTCTTCTTCTCATTTTTCATTCTTCTACTCTGCCCCATCTCTCACTATTCTTTTTTCTTTCGCCATCATCATTATTCATTCCTTTACCTTTCTTTCATATATTTTTCTTTTTCTTCTCATTTCAGACTTCATTCCTTAATTCTGTTCTCATCATCTTTGTTTCTTTGTCTGTTTCTTTCTTTTTATAATTCTTCGTTTTTCTACTTCATTTTTTCCTCATTTTCTTCCTTTCTACTTTTTCATCATCATTCATTTCTATTTTTTCCTTATTTTTTCCTTGTTTTCATCATCGTCAATTCGTTTACTTTTTCCTCATCCATTTTTAAAAATATTTTCTTTTTTTTCTTCATCATTCTTCATCTTTTCTCTCATCGTTTTTCATTCCTGTTCCTCTCTCTTTTTCCCATGCAGATTTCATTAACCTGCATCAAAAACTTCGTCTATTCCTTAAAAAAAAACAAACATTTCCCTCTATTTGCTTTAAACTTTTCTTTTGCAATTTTCATTCTCCATCTTTGTCGCATTTGTTTTCCTTACAATCCTTCATGTTTCAAATCAATAATAAAATTATATCAATTTCTTTTCATTCATTGAAACCAGTGCAAGTGCACCGTACTTGATGCTTATTATTTGAAACTGACTTCCCAAGAAGAGGAAATCGACAATACTTACCATCGACGCCTTCTTTTTTTTTTAAGCTACACATAAAACAGATTTCTTCGTTAAAGATTTATTTTACTCTGGTAAATCATTTCAGTAGAGGTGGGGCTAGATTCACCCTTATTGGGAGCACCTCTTATGTGGAGCTCTGTTAAGCTTAATAACTAAGCAGAGTCTGATATAAGGTTAAAATGCTGACTGAAAGATTATATTGAACAAATATGAAGTATGTGAATAAACCTGGGATCGAACCTTTACCATTAATTCCACAACAGGCGGCTCATTCGTGATTTTTTTTTTTTACCTTTGTCCCGACTGAAACAAGGATACAAAAGTAAGGCACCTAGTAAGGAGCAAGCACACTAAATTACTAATGGTCAACCAGATGGCCTGCTCGGAAAAGAGCAACCAAACTGAAGATGAAAAATCACACGAATTTGAAGCGTGCCTTCAATTCGTAACATCGATGATGACGATGATGATGATTATGATATTGATGATGTTGATGATGGTGAAAAGCTAAAATTTTAGTATTAATAAGTAAAACTATATTACCTCGTTTATTTTAAAGTGAAATTCACAGCATTTTGTTGCCTTTTTAGCCCCATAGCAATTTCAAAATCTACTAGCTTAGTTTCGCGTGGCACAAGACAAGTCCTGAATGAAGTAGTAAGAAGCAGCAATTTGGTCTTTGAGGCAAGATCGCAGTCTCGCAAAGGTTGGCGTTCTTGTGAAGAAGTCGCAGACAAGGTTGCTTAAGAACCACATAGAATAAACTTCAAGAGTTTGATGGCCGCCTAACAAAAACATACCCTCTTTAAATCAGACTAACCTAAAATGTCGCTAATTTTGCCTCATTCACCTGACATTTGATCTCTAGACTAAAAAAAAAAAAAAGCCTCCCTCAAATTTAACATTAAAATATTTTCACTAAGAACCTGAAAATTACATTTTAATCCAACTGGGTAAAATTTAATTTCAATTAAAAAATCACGAATCTTGTTTATTTGCTTTTTATATTAATTGTATGGAGGTAAGGCACCCAGCTAATATATTTCCGAGAGATAGACAATAAATGTCATTCGCTTGTGGTTCGTGAGCTGGGGTTTGGTCATTCTGTTATCTCAAGTAATTCGAACTGTAATTGGTTATGTTAGTCTTTATTAAAAAAGGACTTTTTTCAATGGTGTCATAATGACAGGGCTATAACACTTTCATACATTAGCTTTCACGCAATTTGGGATTTGCAGTGAACCAATCTCAACTGATCACTTGGCTTTTACCAAGGGTGACGATAAAAGACCCCGCTATTCTCAAGGCTGGCAATAGAGATATCTTTAACGCGCGATTTACGAATATGATCACTTTTACTTTTATTCATGTATTTTTTCAATGCAAAAATATCTTTAATATATATATATATATATATATATATATATATATATATATATATATATATATATATATATATATATGTATAATTAAGCAGCATATCTTCATTAAATAATCTGGATTTATTAAGTCTAGTTATTTTTCTCTCGAATTCTCTGATTGACTTCTTAATGTTGATATTAAATTCATTAAGTAAGGCGTCGTAATTTTTTCGTTTCTTTTATTTTTCAAAAGTACTTTCAATTTCATCCGAGATCGTCTTCAGGGGTTAATTTTTGTCATTGGGCAATCTTGAAGAATCCCCCTTCTACCTCAAACTAAATTCAGCTGTTCACTTTCGCACTGATGATAAACCTGGAATATCATCTATAACAAGGACAGCATGAATTCCATTGGCGGATAAACAGCTTTTCTAATTGATAACACCACGATGCTAAATTTGGTTCCATTTTAAAGAGAAGTTACTAGGAGTTACATTTCAAGTCTTATTTGAACAGCCAGATGTCAGTTTACCTGTAAAGAAACATTTCCCTTGTTAATAAAACAAGATTAAATTAATGGATGCAAGTTTTCACAGCAGCTTTAGACTCACTCCTTCGTAGTCGGCCTATGGACTTTTTTTTTAGCTCACCCAGAGAATGTTTTATTACGTGTGCATAAATATTAGCGCTCCATTGAGCTCACCTAGTCGTTAATATTACACAATACACATTCTCTTTTATCATGTACTTAATAGCCGTTCGGCCTGCGAGGCATTAATATTATTTACACCAGTTTAAAATTACTTTCGTAGACATTTTGAGCTGTTTTGTTTCTGTAGAAAAGCAAAGATTTTACTTGTGATTTCGTTGTAAACAATATTTTCACTGAGAAAAGAACAGGACTTCTAATCGAGTAACAAATGGCAGATTGACAGAGGAAACAGTGAGAAATAAATTTAAAATTATATAAACTTGAACTGTCCATTAGTAAAAGATTTTATTAAAGTCGAATCTTTCTTAAACACTATACCTGCCCTTTGCCGCTGTTAGAATTATATGCAATAACATTATTTGCAAGTAACTTTGTCTGCAATCATTCGACGCCATACTGATTGTAATCTCTTCTTACCAATAATGAAAAGACGCACAGAAGCGATGTGTTTTCATCTTGTCTGTCTGGGAACTGATTAACCTAAAACGAATGCGTTGCCAACTACAAACTAAGGCTGATTGCAACCTCATCGCCTTAGAAAAATCGGGGACATGATTGCTTTTTATGTTGGTCATGTAATTTTTCGTTGCACAAAAATAAAACTTGGATTGTTGATTTAAAGTTGAGTCTATGTTAAGACTAAACTCTCTCAACTTATTTACACAAGTATATAAAAAATCTGTAGTTTCATGATGAAAAAGTAATGTTTACAGAATAAATACTTATTTTTCAACATGATCTTTTCACTATCTGTCTATATCTCTGAGATGACGTATTATGATTATCTGCATTTTACGGACTGATATCCTCATCTTCATTGCCATATTCACAACGTTTCGACTGTTGTACGCCTCAGCCTTCTTCATGTGATTGGAATTTCAAATCGAACCATTTATTTCGTCCGCAAGGACACATGGCTCAGTGGATAAAGACGTTGGTTAGATCTCCAGTGATTAGACCCCAAAGAGTTGTTAGTTCAGTACCAGGATACAGCAATGTTGATAAAAATAAACAAACTTGGAGAGTTGAGATAATGGGAAATAACTGAGGCATCTGGAAGAGGCATGACACGTGGAACTGGAACAATCTGCACCTGTGGACGAAATAAAGGGTTCGGCCGAAACATTTTGAATATGGCAATGAAGATGACGATAACAGTCCGAATAATGTAAATAATGCTCTCTTTTATTTTGAATGCATTTCATTCAGTGGTAATTATTCATTACACATATTGAAATACCCTGCAAAGTTCAGATCAAAATTCACTTGATAATTACGTGTCAGGATACGAATTTATTGATGCACTCATACGTATCTTCCCAGAAACCTCAAAAATTTCTTCGTTTCCTTGTCTCTAAAAACGAGTAAATCCAGTTGTTTTTTCTTCAGGAGGAGGTTCAATAAAGAAACTCGATGCAGAACAACACTGGACAAATGTATTGGCAAGCCAAGAATTTACAGAGGGATTATTCAGTTTTCTCTTTTTTAAATACGAATTTTTCTATTCGTTCTTATAGCACTATTATTACACTTCGACATTGAGGACGATCGTTTACGATCAAGCGAGAAACAAGTTACCACGATCCCGAAACAAACTAATAACTCTCCGTGAGGGACACAACGAACCTCGTGATGATCGCCGTCAAAAAAACGGATTTATTTCAGAGAGTGTAAATAGCCGACAAAGACACGTACCCATATTTGGCTTGCTGGACACATTGGACGAGAAAAACGACCGTGTACGGCTAAAACACACCCCACACGGTTCACGCAGGGAGTGTTTTGTCGGCGTCTGTTTAGGTTTGATTTCGATGATGACCTGGTCACAATCGATTCCATGAGCAGGCTACAGGTCCGCTTGTGAATCCGTTTATAGTAGAACAACAGTGTACACGCAAGCCACGTATTGACAAAGAGGCTTTTCTTCTTTCTCCTTTTAAAAACTAATTTTCTAATCGTAAACGGATTATCAGCACACGGAGTCTTTTAACTGGGAAACAAATTTAAATTAGATTCTCGTATTGTGTTTTACTTTAATATAACTTTTAAATATCACTCTCTCCTCGGGAGAAACTGAGAATTTTAACATGTTTTTACCTGAAATCGAACACAGACCTACTGCTATCAGTGGAATATATTCAACTTTCCCAACCACGAAACATGGTCTTTTACTAACATTTATTTTTCACTAGACACCCAGTGAAGATCGAACTCACTCCACTTGGGCTTGTGAGGTTAGTTAGTAATTCATCTTCATCCAGATTAGCCTGGTGTTTTATAAGGTTAATAGAGGAAAATATATTTCTCCAAGTGCGAAGAACCTGACTACTTTAAAGTTAGTTTTCAAAATTATTTTCTTTACTTAGCGCCAGTAAGAAATAATCATATATATTATCCCCAATTCAGTTTGTTTCATTTTACAACTCATTAAGGGCCATTATACAATTCAACAAAACATGTGTAATAGGGCAATTCAGCGTTAAATTGCATGAAATCACTAGATCTGGAGGAACGACTACTAGACTCTCCCGTCGTATTCGACGTATGAGTGTCAAGCAACTCAATTCTTAGAAACCGACAACCAGACCATACGCACAAATCATTTGATTATAATGGTGAAGGCTTTGTGCAGAACCAACCACACTTTTTGATGAGCCGAATACAGAGACCTGGTGCTCTACGTGCCACAAGCGACCCTCCGCAGTTTTTGAAATCAGAGTTGTCCTTCTCCTAGACCAGTTACTATCAAAGGTTATAGAACCTATTCTCTCCTACTATTTACCATAAATGGGGGAAGAAGGAGAGGATTCATACCTTTGCCAAGGATATTAGCACGTAATAGTTCGGTGGAACCTCTAATTGGATAATAATTATTACAGTCATATTTTTCCGGACACCATCTATCGGATAATAAACCTGTTGTTAGAGTTTATCAAAAGTATTTTTCCTTTTTATTGAAGGAGTTCACATTTCAGGCCCTAATTATTATTGCGGTCGTAGATGAGAATTATTCATTTATTATCTGCGATGCACAACGTACATCGACGTCATCAATATCGTAAGATTTTGGGAAACCCGAATGAACCTTAATGAGACAACCCACAGGCCCTAACTGAAAAGTGAAAAGAAAGCCAGATGATCCGTAAGCTCCGCGTTACTCAAAAAGCTTAGTGGAGATAGCGAACAAAAGGTTGTTGATGGTTACACATGTACAAATAGAATTTTATTCTCGGATTTCGATAAACATTTATAGGCGATTTTAAAAGCCGCATTGTAATCTTTCTTTGATAAGCCTGATTCTAGCCATTGGTCAGTCTAGGAACATCACTAAAAATCACCTCTTTTTCTCAAGTAAAAAAATGCGTGTTGCTGTTACGGCCCTACGTACCGTAGAGAGTCCTACAGGCTTCAATAAGAATGTACTAAAGCACGGAGACTAAAAAGTTCACGCTTTGGATAAAAAATATGTAAAATATCATTTTTGGTCATTTGTCCATATTTGGGGAAGTGGATCGGCCTGAGAATCTTTCAGTGCCGCCTACGATGTAAATATATATTTGGGTAAATGTATCCTCTCGAAAGGAGATGTGTTGGAGAGATAACGGTCATCTGCACTGAAAGTGGAATAAGTCTAGTCTATTCCTGTTGATTTTGAATTAATTCCTTTGGGAAAGGTATGAAACTGTTCTTCCCCATTTATGTTCAAATAGTAACATTCTTTAACACAGATAATACAGTTAACACAGGATGAGGATAAATAGACAAAGGGAAACCACTTAAAGATGGTGGAGTGGTTGTAAATCGAAAAAAATATCTGAAAAGAACATCACATTAAAAGAATCTCTTGAAACTGGCTCCTTTCGTAACTTCATGTGTGTTGTTGATTATTCATTTTTAAAAATATTATTTTTTTTAATTACATTATTTACATAACTGTGTAGAGTGTTGACAATATAACCAAGTCTTACTCCCTGCTTCATCATATAAAGATCTAAATGTGTTATTATTCCATAAAATAGTGTATAAACATGTATCTGTTTATTGAAATATACTTTATAAGGCAGTGTATGTTTGCTTCTCAGTTTCAATAACTTGAACAACTTGAACAACTATGATACACGAACGATAGAAGGAATTCATTTTTTTTGTTTTTTTTTTATTTATAACTAAATGTTTCGAAAAGATAAATGTAGATGTTATTTTTTTCTCTCGACTTTTATTTCTTTTGTTTCTCTAAATTAATTCAGTCATTTCCAATCTTGCCATATTTAGTTTTATATTTTGATGGATGTGTTTTCGTATCATTATTTTTCTTACTTTTATCGCTTTCTTTCTCTGATATATACATTCTTTGCTTCCTTTAATATTAACTCTGTGACTTCTCAAATCTTTTTCTTTCTTTCCTCGCATCTTTTTTCGATTATCTCCTTCTTTTTCTATTTTTTTTTCTTTGGGTGTTTCGTTTTTGATTTTGATTTCTTCCTTTCTTTCTATTTTGCTTTTCTCTCTTTCCTCTGATATTGACTCTCTAAGTTCCAAAATCTTTCTTTCTTTCTTTCTTTCTTTCTTTCTTTCTTTCTTTCTTTCTTTCTTTCTTTCTTTCTTTGTAGTTTCAATTACGCATAAAGTGTCTACAAATATAAGAACGGATAAAAGATCAATCATTTCATTGAATATCGATTCATAGAGTGTCATTTTTGTTTTTGTCTTCATTTTTTTTTTTAGTTTTTTTTATTCTTTTCTAAGTTCAATATTTCTCTCTGTTTCAAGCTTTCTCTCTCTCTCTTGCTTTCTTTGATTTTTTCCGCTCTGCTTTTACTGTTTTATTCATATATAGTACTTTTCTCTTGAAATCTCTTTTTGTTTATTTAATTATTAATTCATTTTTCTTTTTTTTCATTCCTTTCTTTCTAGCTTTCCCTCGTTCCTTTTTTCTTTCTTTTAAATTCTCCTTCCTCTTTATTTCTGTTTCGTCCCTATATATTTACATTCTCTTTTTTATCTCTCTTTCTTTCTTCCATTTTAAATTCTCTTCTTTTTTTACCTTGTCTCTTTCAAGTCTCAGTCTTTTCTCTTTAAATCTCTGTCTCTCTCTTTCTTTTCTCTTCCCTTTTTAGCTTGGCGTATCTTTCTTTATCTTTAATTTTTTTTCCTTCTATCTTTCTGTTAAATTCGTTCGTTTTAATTATTCATTCCTGTATCTTTCTTCTTTCCTTTTTATATCTCCCTTTCTTTCTTTCTTTCTTTCTTCTCCTTATTTACTTTTTGACTCTGTTTCCATCTTTCTCACTTTTATCCGTCATTTCCATATTACATTTATAGATATTTCAATCCCGTCTGTCTAGAGAATTATTTTTTGAACTTAAACTTCCATTTCCTCTGTCCTTAATTCATCCGTCTGTCTAATTTCCAGATTTTCTTTTTTTCTTTCCCATTTTGCCGGAATTTCTGTCCAGCTTGTCTCCTTCATATTTGATTAGTCGACTAATTAAGAGAATTACGTTCTCTAAGCTTCCGTTTAATTTTCCAGCAGCCTAGATTTTTGTTTCGTTTCTAGGTCCTGGTTTCATTTTGTTCGACCAGTTTGTTTTAGTCGAAGAATTAAGCTAGATGATTGATGAAATACTTAACCCTGGGACAAATTATGTATTAGAGGACATATAAAATGCATAGACATGTAACTAATTCACATTTAAATACGGAATTACCTGCCAGTGTAGGTAGACAGTGGGTAAGACTAAAATACTCGTGTTCAGATAAAATATGTTTTTAACCATTTTTAAGAATGTTTCCAAAAAATACATTTAATTTTCTCAGTCTTACAGATGGTATTATCCCAATATTTTTACTCTTACTTTTCGTGTGAGCTATTGTTTATCAGTATTGAAGGTATGTTTTTCTACGCCCCAATTGTCAAAGCTATTTTACCATTAACGAATGGAAAATAGCAGCGGACCTCGATTCTGTACTTGTCTTTCCTATTGTAGCAACAAGTCAAAAGCCAGACCTAGGGAAATTAACAGGTGATAACTGATAAATGACATCCATTAAACATGGCACGTGGAACTAGAACAGTCTACCCCAGTGAGCTAAATAAAGGGTTCAGTTCGACATTCCAACAATCTGAAGAAGGCCGGAGCGTACAACGGCCGAAACGTTCTAATAAATATGGCGACAAAGACGAAGACAATGGTCCGAATAATGTAAATAGTGAAGTTTTCCTGTTTCTTAATACTTTGCTGAGCTTATGAAAGGCATTTTTGCTATCCCAATGCACCGTTGGATTTCAGTGTAGCACTTTCCGTTCTCTGTTAAAACGTTCCCCAGATATTTACATTGTTCTATTCCTTTATTTCGGCTTCTCCAATTTGTAATTTACTTGTGCTCTTCCTTTTGCTAACAACTATGCATTCTGTCTTCTTTCAATTAATAGTCCTTTCTTCTCGCTTTCCTTCACTACCTTCTGTAGGATTTCTTGTAGTTTTATTTCTGTGTCTGTTATCAGCATTGTTTCATCCGTATAGTTGTTAGGCTTTTGGCCACCAATAATGAATCTTGGTAGTACTTTTAATTCTCTCAGAATCGCTTCATTGTATAGGTTGAAACGATCTGGTGAGAAGATGCATCCATGTCTTACATCTCTTTCTATTTTTGTATATTATACTAAAGCCATTTTCTATTTGTATGCATGTGGATTTCTGCCAGTATAGATTCTGGATTATTATAATATTTGCCCAAATATGACAAGGCTAACGAGTAGTTCCAACAGTTCTTTATGACGTACCTTATCAAATGCTTTTGTATAATCTATAAAACACAGGAACACATCCTTCTGCATTTGTATTGCTCTTTCTGAAATAATTCTGCGTATAAATATCGCATTCTTTGCGCTATTTCAGGTCTGATACTGCTGTGGGATCTGTTTCACATTATTCGGGTGATAATGTTTGTTATATGGCTCATTAGTCTGAATTTCCGATGGAAATCACAATCATTTGTACCTGGCTTCTTAAGCAGTACTATGAAAATTGATCTACTTAAGTTTTTCTGTATATCACCATTGTCGTGTTTTTAATATATTATTTCTGTAATCTTGTGAAATCCTCTAAGTCTTCCAGAATCTCTATTACGATTCCGTCTGCTTTTAATTTCTGTTCAATTTGGCCAGTGTAGATTCCATTTCAAATTTTAATATTTCTGGCCCTTCGATATTTTGTGTATTGCCAGTTGTTCTGTTTCTTCGTTCAAGAGTTCTACGATGTATATGTTCCATCTCTGAAGTTTTTGTTTTAATCCGAATCACCCCAAGCAAGGCAGTAATGCCACTAAAACACAAGGAGTTATAGGGTGTGGAAGAATTAGAAACAGAGACATTAATGATCAGCAGAAAAAGAAGAGATTAATCAGGTGGACAGTAGATAGCAATTGACAAGCCATTTAAAATGTTGCTGATTAAAATTGGCTGTAATGTATGGAGCTCGAAGGGAGTTCCACAAGCGAGAAGTGCGAGAGAAGATACTGTTAGCATAGAACTTACGGCAACATCTAGCTAACTCAACTGTAAATTAATGAGATCTTGATGATAGTCTAGTGCTGTGCTTAAATTAAAAAAAAAATCTAGGTACTATAGCGAAGAGCTTATTCACACAATTACTATGAACGTATTTATAGAAAAGGTATAGAGAGACAAGTTTACAGTGGCGGGAAAGTGAGAGGAGCTGAGCTGCCAGATCAGAGCCAATAATGATGCAGATCTTTCACTGGATCTTATCAAAGAGCTCAAGGTAAATAGAAGAGGCACCGTATCAAAAGTGCCAGCAATATTATAAGCATAGACGGATGGCACACATATAGATATGTAAGATAAATTCTGGAGAGAAAAATCGTCTAGCCCGATATAGTGAATCGACTTTCTTAGCAGCTGACCTAGCAATCGATTCAATGTAGTCTTTCCACGTGATATCAGCAGAGAACGCAAGCCCGAGAAGGTGCAACGAGTCACTTTCCTGGCGGATAGCATCTGCCATGCTGATGAGGACAGCAACGGATCTTTCTCGTGATTAATGGAGAGAAGTTTAATTTTGGAGACGTTAAAATTAACAAGCCATCTCTTGCTCCAGTCAACTACTGACTTGAGGTCATTTTGGACATCGGCTGCCATTTTGACTTTGTCAGACTGATAAGCCTTACTATCGAGGCAGTAGTAAATTGCTGTGTGGTAAGTGGAGATACCAAGTTGAGAGTGGATATCATTAATGAAAATTAAAAATGAAATAGGACCAAGAATGAATCCCTGGGGAAAAATCTGCGTTTGTATGAAATAATCTAGACGAGTGGCCATTCAGGATGAATCTCATTTCACGATTTGATAAGAAAGACTGGATTAGTCCAAAAAAGTGTCCAAGACACTGTAAATTTTCAGCTTGTGAAGAAAACCTGGATTCCAGACCCCATCAATGCCTTTTGACATGCCCACTGCAACAACCCGGACTTCACAGGTTTTTTCTAGGGCATGATAAACCCTTCCCGCAAATATCATCAGAACATCAACAGTTGAGTTATGGAAACGAAACGCCATATTGCTTGTCTGAGAATAGGCCTTGCGATGAGAGATGATGAACCAATTCAGCATTGATTGTGCCCTCTACGAATTTTCCCCCAACAGAGGTAGAAGGTTAATAGGATGATAGTTGGAAGGGTCGGACGGTTCATCAGAGTTCTTAAAAAAGAAGCAATAGACGATGACTTCCAGCAAGCAGGAGGCAACGAGGCATTTATTATAGGGTTTTGAGAGAACAGGAGCCAGTTCGGGAGCACACTTTTAATGAATATTAAAGGGATACCATCGAGTCCACATACTTTATGGTATCTAGGTAAGAGATGATAGCAGAAACCATGGAAGGGTTTATATGCATAAAAGTAATTTTCTTTCTCTAATAACAGTAAATCGTTCTTGGATTTTATACATCATACTGATCAGTATGTCTTTTTTCCTGTTTTATTTTTTGCCTATCTGTTTCATCTCATTCCTTCTATTTCTGCACATTATTTAGTTTAGGTAATGCTAACCTGAACAATAGGATAGGTCGAGTTTTGACTTTTTTTAAAATATCAAAAAGAATAATGTACCGAAAGTTGTGTATAGACCTATTAAGTACTGATACAAAAAATTAGATCTGTCACGTCAACAGTTTTTTGAGCATTTGGCATCAAAGATCGTAGACAAAAGTGCACTGAAAAATCCACGATTTTGCAAGATTTGGATTTAAATATTGTTAAAAAACAAACAATTTCACTATTTAAATCTGGGATTGTTGTTATATTATTTTATCAAAATGAAATAAAATGTAGAAATTATAAATAAACTTCAAATTGAAAATCCCCACCCCCCATTATCACTGACGATTTTGAAATGCTGTTTTTTACCTCATGAATTAAGCAGTATTAGTTGAATACATTAAAAAATTGATTTTTTCTATTTCGAATGAAAATACAACAAAAAAATAAACAAATATGAAAAAATAAAAATAGTTTAATAGGGCTTAATATAGAGAGTCAAATAGCTCCATATAAGAACCCTTAGATGAAATTGATGGTCTCAATTTCTGACACAAAGCATTTGATATTATGTGCTGGTGCCTTGCATCAAAGCCATACACAGATTGGGAAGTTTCTGTTGTTAACTTGACTGCCCGTTCCATGCTTTGAGAATGTGAGGGCAAATCTGGCAAGTCAAGTTTCGTACCATTTAATAATTATTCCCGAAGTTCATTTTCAGAAAATTCTTCTGTGAGTGGTGGTTCACAAACTCCACTTAATGACAGATCTTTTAACTGTCTCCAGTGCATAGCTTTAAAATTGATAGTTGTGATTCTTTTTAATTTTTTCTTGGTTTGCTCCCCACTCTTGAAAGAATATAAAAATTAATTTTCCCATCAACTCCAATACAAAAATGTTCCACCTTTTCATCATGCTGTTGATGGGCATTTGTTTTCACCTTAACATTTGCTCTATCAATTTTACATTTATCTATATAAATCTCTTTTTATATTAATATTGGGGACAAGAAAGCTCATAGCCTTCAAATCCAAGAGCAATGCTTTGGCAAGGCTGGCTCCAAGATTATAAGATATATCACCCCTGATCAACTCAACAGGATACCGTGGAATTTTGATAAGGCTAGCCGCTATATAGCCTTATCAAAAATTCACGGTATGCTTTGGGATGCTTTTTCCTGTCATTTTTATTAAAATATCTGACAAAGAAAATATATGTATTATCAGAAATTATACAAAAATATTTTTCAAAATAAATTGGAAAATAAAGTTTGAAATGCATTATTAAATTAAAAAAGTAATGTTTATTTACATAAAAGTAGAGTTAATTCCGGGATTAGCTTGTAATCAGGCTTTTTAATAAAACATTAATTTTCAAAATATAAACAAATTACAATAATTATAAAAGTTGTATTTTTTAAATAGTTAAGTATATTTTGATGAAAAATAAAATAGATATTTGCGCTAGTTTAAAGCGTAAACAAAAATAAAACGAACATACAAGAGGAGGTAATTACTACCGGAAAAAATATTCAGTAAAGACGACGCCGTTCATGAGGAGTTATTTGTATTTTAAACTAAATATTTTAGGGTGTTTTATTTTTTATTTGTAGTATTTTCATTTAATTTCATAGGAGAATAGATAATAAACTCAAAAATATCCATTATTAAGCGTTATTTTCTTTTTTTCTCTTCGTTAAGACTCGGTTTTAATTTAACATACGCATGTCTCCGGTGACACCGTTATGATGATAAAAATTGCAATTTATTTTGTCTTTAAGTTCGATTGCTCAAATAAATACGAAGTTTTGAAGAAAAATATTTTCTGTGGTAATTTTTGGCGTTATTTTGCAACTTTCCTCGGGTTATTCTTTTTACAGTTCCAAAATCGACCTACCCTACTCAACAATATCATCAGATTAACTTACAGAGCTCTACATTTGATAAATCATATTGGCGAGTGCGGCTTCAAGAGAAAAGGTCAAAGTGCATCTGCAATATTATAGTGGCTGGGGAGGCTTCAAGAGTAAATGATAAAGTGCATCTACAATATTGACACAGTTTTTTAAAAACGAACCTGGAATCTTCTAATCTGCCTCACTTTTGTGATCGTTCAGATGCTATTTGTTTTTCTTTTTTGTGGAGGGGTTTCAATTCCCTTTTACTTTTCAAATTAGTTTTTTCTTTGCCTTCTAAACAACGTGGCTGATGCTAACCTCCAGGAGAGTGATTCAGTACACCTTCTCGGGCTAACTTTTTCCCGTTGAAATGAAGTAGAAAGATTATATTGAATCAATTGCTAGAAAACGTTGGTACACTGTGACGTGCTAAACATTTTTTCGTCAGAATCTATCTCACATATCTATCTCTATATTTCTGAGATTTCCGTGGTATTATGTACATTATTTACATTATTCGGACTACTGGATAAAGGCGTTGGTTAGAGCCAGTGACAGAACCCAAAGAGTGTGAGTTTAACACCTGTATTCCGTTGCTGGTAGTAATCTGGCTTCTTTAAAAGGACTCGTAGAAATTGCATGTTTAATCCGGCATCCTACTATAACTCAATATCTGTTATGGGAACTTACCTATAACGATAATGGACTCTTCCTGACACTATAAATACTGCGCCTCTCAAGAGGTATAATGAATGAATGGTGTAACAAGTACCAGGTCATGACTGTTGAACTTTCTGCTTTGGCAGAAAGGAACCCGGACGAAGCTTTGCCGAAGGGCAAGGTTTCGTCCGGGGAGGTAGACAGGCCCTGAACCAGTCTAGGCTGGTTCAAAGGGTATATTTTTGGCCGACCCACTTTAATCTCGGCCTCGTGACACATATATTCCTCGTGGGTGGGATATTAAATACAATGAATGGTGTAACGAGTCCAGACAACATTAGTTCACTCTAAACCAGACGGACAGTCATTATTAACACCTTCAACTTCTTGTACTATATTTCTGTTGTAATATATCTTTGTTATTCTACTCTTGTGTTCGTGTTGTTCTTCCTTGGTTCTAACCTTGGACCATAACTGTGGGGCGAGGATATTGGACCATAACAATATCTTAAATCCGAATTATTTCTTTTGGTGGATGAAGCAATAAAACCCTATTTTTATTCTTTGCCAATTGGCCTTGTACCAGACTAAGCTAAACCGGGTAAATAGAAATCAGACATTCCAATATTAATTTGCAAAACAAGCAATATTTCTATAACTTTACATGTTGTCAATTGTCCTTATCTTTTTTGTAATTATCACAAGGTTTCGACACTTGTGCCCTCCGGCCTTCATCAGATGTAAGGAATATCTCGCCCAGTTCTTACTTTAGTTATTGATTATCCCATTTCAACGTCAGGGATTGTATAAATAATATATCATTAAATTCGTGACCTAACACTTTATCCACCTGAGTTACCGCTTCGTGGGGTCCGGTCCCCCCCACCAAATTGTTCTGTATTTTTAATTCCTGTTCTTTCTTCTTTTCTTCTCGTTAAGAATTGTTTTCTTTGACTTATTGGCTTTATTGACTTGTTTCGGGGGAAATGATAAAAAAAACCCCAAAAAGACAAAAAGTCCTAATCCCACAAAATCAGACAGAAAACAAGCAAATATTGGACAGTGATCTAATACAATCCCCTCACCAAAGTTAATTTGATTGACTTTGTTTTATACTGAGATGGGAAAGCAAGATTTTGGAAACTCTTCCCTCTGACGGATATGTGCAACCCTAATCGTGTAGTCTCAATTTGGCCTCATGCAGTACAAAGCTAAAATGAAACGTTAGAGAGAGCGATATAGAGTGAGTTATATGTATATAAATACACACACATATATTTATATAATGAAAGTTTTATATATATATATATATATATATATATATATATATATACTGACATATATATATTTATATGAAGAAATATAGTCGTAAGATGTGCTATATTTATAGGATAAAGTGATCAATATCAGAGATAGAGCGTGTGTAAGTAGAAGAGTGAACATAGAAAATCAACCTGACGATTGCATCTAGCATGAAACAGACTGTCGCCTCTAAGTGTTGACTTCTATGTTCACTTTTATATATATATATATATATATATATATATATATATATATAATGTTATATTTACACACATATATATAATGAAAGTTATATATATATATATATATATATATACAGGCATATATATATATATATATAACTGCACACAAACACACGCATACATACATACATATATATATATATATATATATATATATATATATATATATATAATGAAATATGTATATAAATAGACACATACATATACATATATATATATATAAAATGAAAGTTATATGTATATAAATACACATATATTTACATAATGAAAGTTATATATATATAGACAGGCATATATATATATATATATATATATATATATGAACATAGATGTTTGTGAAAGAAGTTAATATGCTATATATGTTTTTATTGAATGGAATAAAATGAAGAGAACGAAAGGAAACATGAATAAGAATAGAATTTAATAAAGATAAAAAAAAGAAAACGCGACAGACGTGGGTGGAAAGTCGGGGGAGAAATCACAAAAGGAAGAAAAAAAAAAGAAAAATAGTAGTAAACGTTGAAATGAACAATTTTGGATAAACGCTTCACTTTATACTTGCTTTTCTTTATTTCTTCTCTAAAATGGCCCGATTTTCTAGGCTCATCTCATGATTATATTTTCTTTCTGAAATTTGTTCGTCATTTCTTGATCTTTAATTTTCTGTCAACATTTTCGCTTTATTCTTTTTTTTACTTCTTTACTCTTCGATTTCCTTATTTTATTCTTTTTACATCAACTCATTATCAGCATACACGTACACACACAAATATGTATGTATATATATATATATATATATATATATATATATAAGGTCATCCCATAAGTTCTGTCCGAATTTTGAATAAAGAAAACAAGTGACCAAATGTTACATTTAATTACAGATTAAATCAACAATGTATTTTCCCTGATTATCTATGACTTCCTTCCATCTATTAACAAGCTTACTAATTCCATTACTGCAAAATTCTTTTGGCTTTGATTCGAAGAACTCACAAATGTCAGTTCTTCCTGTGTTACGAAAGCTGTTTCTTCCAAATGATTCTGTAAGCTACGAAACAAATGGTAGTCTGAAGGAGCAAGATCGAGAGAATAAGGTGGATGAGGAATTTTCTCCCAACCAAGTTCTTCGATCTTTTGTGACGTGATTCTTGCTGTGTGGGGTCGCGCATTGTCCTGATGAAATATCACCTTTTTTCGATTCGCTAGAGCAGGGTTTTTTTTCTTCAAAACTTGGTTCAAACGCTCTATTTGCTGACAGTATATTTGAGCATTAATTGTTGCATTACGTGGTAAGAATTCAAAGTGGATTATTCCCTGGCGATCCCACCAGATTGAAAGAAGAACCTTTTGCCGATGAAGTTCCCTTCTCGGCTGTGGCTGGGGTCCTTCCTCTTTACCAAGTGACTGTCCAGGACGCTTAACATTTCGATAAAAGATCCATTTTTTGTCGCCAGTCACAAGTCTATCCAAAAAAGGTGAAACAAGTTGGCGAGAATGGAGAGAAGAGCAGGTGTCAACTTAGGATTTGAGGTTGTTTTCACCCATTTTCCAAGTTTAGGAACTTTTCCAAGTTGTTGAAGATGACGATGAACAGTTGTATGGTTTGAACAGAGAACCACTGCCAATTCGTCAACTGATAAAGCAGGATTTTCTTCAAGGGCTGCTTCAAGAAGCTTTACATCAAACTCAACTGGGCGTCCGGTTCGATCTTCATCTTCAAGGGTGAAATCTCCAGCTCTGAATTTTGCAAACCATCTTCTGCAAGTTCTTTCCTTCACACATTCCTCTCCATAAACCGAGTGAATGTTTCCAGCCGCTTTGTCTGCTGAGTTTTTATGATCTATTTTTTTTTTATTTTTATTTTTATTTTTTTATAAACTTAGTAATATATAGTTTCACATGTACAAAGGACATGGGTCATTCTATGGCCTACATCTTCTAGCTTTTCGTCATAATTTCATTTTTCAGTAGGTGTTTTATTGGATTCTTTTAAGTGCCGGTAGTACTTTTTAAGAGGTATTTAGGTTAGAATATGTTTTATTTAACTACTATTTAAAAAAATGTTTAGGTTAGAATTCGTTTTAACTACAATTTTAAATACAACTTTAAAATATTTTCACTATTATTTTAATAGACTATTTTTTATTTTTTTTTATAAACTTAATAATATATAGTTTCTCAAGTATGCTATAATATAAAAAATAAAAATTTACTGAATCAGAGAAATGAAATAGCTATTTTATGCCGTCATTGTCAAAAATTTTCCTTAAATAATATTTAAAAATAAAAATAAATCTAAAAAGTGCGATCAGATAATATACATACTTATATTTAACATGAAAAAATAATTTTATATACTGTAAGTAATTCTATTACATTTACTTGGTTTTTCTTTAAAAAATCTTTTATCAAACACCGTGTCTTAAGTTGATAAGATTGTGGCCGCCAGTAATTAAGTTCCGTTAGGTTTTCTGATTCTCTCAGAATCACCTCCGTGTATAAGTCGAATAATTCCGGTGAGAAGATACATCCTTGTCTTTCTCTCCTTTCTATTTTTATATACTCAATGAATTAATTTTCTATCTGTATGTAGGTGTTTTGCTGCCAATGTAGATTCTAAGATTCAAAAAAAAAAAAAATTAAAAAGAAAAAAGAGTCCAGTTCGAAATTCTCTGAAACTTTCCCGGGGCGCCAAGCACCTGGCAAAGTCCGGAGGGTACAAATACTGACATAACATCATCAACAAAGATGGCGACAAAAGTCCAAATGTAAATGATAGCTACTCATGGCAAAATAAGAAAATAAAATTGATAAAAGGGACAGTGAGATATGCACCATTGTGCTTCGTTTCAATCCTTCTTATCTTGATCTATTAAACAGTCTATAATCACTTAAGAGGATTTTTTTTAATCATTTCAACCTAAGTAAGGCAATAAAGCCACTAAGACCCAAGTGGTTACTGAGTGTTAGAGAATATGAGAAAAATATACAATTAAGTCGAGAAGACAATAAAAACAACAATTAAGAATACAGAAGATAACGACTGACATGGTATATAAATTTTTGAAGATCAAAGTTGACAGGGAAGCAAAAAGCCGGAATTCCACAATCAAGAAGTGCGATAGAAGAAACTGTTAGCATAGAACATATAGTTACATCTAGCTATTTCAACTGTAAAATGATGAGACATTGACATCAAGCTAGTACTGCGATGAAATCCCTAAATTCTAGGTACGATAGAGGAAAGGTCATCAGAACAATTACCCTGAAAGTATTTATATATAGCGGCTTGGATTGAGGAATCGGAGAGCCGAGTTCGAATTCCAGTCGTGCTAATACCCTTGGGAAAGGTGTGAATCCTCTTCTTCTCCCTCCATGGGTAAATAGCAGACTGGGATCTATAACCTTGGATGGCAACTGGTCTAGGAGAACAACTCTGAATTCAAACCCAGAGTGGAGCCCCTAAGGCGGATGGACGGCACTTTGTGCTACATTCCGGCAACTCCTGCAGCCACGCTGGTACCAAACTGTATTGGTTTATCCTCTCCTTTGGACTCTGCTAGCAAGGCCGAGAGGGGGAACTAGATGTCTGGACAGCCTTAGTTCTCCATACATTCCGCCTAGTCTCGTAGCGCACCTGCGCTACTCCATCGTCTCTCGAGATGGACGGATGCCGATGACAATTTATAGAAAAAGAACAGTGAATCCAAGTTAGTGCGGTGATTAAATGACTGAAGCGGAGATATCAAGTCAGGACCAATAATATTGCAGATTCTTCTTTGGATTTTATCAAATCAGATATGGCAACAATATTCAAAACAAGGACGAAATATATTCTGATAAGAAGAATTTTCTAGCTCGATACAGTGAACCAACTTTCCTAGTAATTCTTTCGTAATTGTTTCAATAATACTTTTTCCACTTCATTTCCGTGGAAAAACGTTAGTCTGAGAAGGTGCAATAAGTAATTGTTTTGGGGGTTAGCATCAGCCATACTGATAAAAAGTAAAAATGACTGATCGATGAATGAAAATTAGAATTTGGTTAATAATTACGTATCAGGCAATGGATTTACTGACGTATCCTCATGAATAAATATGCAAAATTAGTGTGCAAAATTCTCAAAGTAGTTACTTAAGAATAGGACTTTTCATTTATCTTTATTCAGAATAATGTTTTTTTATCTTAAGCGGGTATATGCATTGAGTGAGTAAATCAGAAATCAGATTCTTTGAATTTGACCGCCTCCGTAAAGGCGTTTTCTCTAACCACAACATCCACACATAACAACCAAACCCGCCGTCGACTAATTGATCGGAATTTCGATGTTCATTTATGGATGCGAAACATATTTTATCGCAAGCAGATGATGACCCTTGGGGAATTACTTATCCATTGTTTCCATCGGATCCCCGGCATCATATAAAAGGCTGAAGTCCTCATAATGTGATCCTGATGGAAAAGGTCCCTGACTGCATTATCCAGCAGCATACCTCTGCATCAGGACCTGGCATGTTTATTCCGTATGAATAGATACAGCCATTGAACTTGAGGAAAGGAAACGCTTCTTGTGAAGCCGTAAGAAGAAGAGTGGACCATTTGAAGAGATCGCTGCAAGCATTCTTCAACCCGCACAGAGATTATGACTTTTTGACCACAAGCCATTGCCAGTAGCAACAGCTTGTAGGTTCAAGATTCCGCAGTTTTGCGAAATAGTGAACCTGACCAAGCGAACAGAAGAGAAGCGGCAAGTGAAATATGAAGAGCTTAGCTATCAACCCAATCATTTCCGCATGCGCGTAATAAGCAATTAAACTCGCATATCATATATCAAGGTCTACAATGGTAGGGCGCGAACGGTGAATGTCAAAGAAAATAAGAACAATATTATCGGCGAAGTGAAAGCAAATAAATATAGGCACACATTTATTAGAGTCAACATTTGAAGCTCATAACTTTTCAACTGCTTCAGATAATATTTACTTTACACGAAGTAATTTGTAAATCTTGCTATCTTCCCCAGTTTCACTTTAGTTGCTTATCTATCTATTTCTGTCTATCTCTCTCTCTGTATATATATATATATATATATATATATATATATATATATATATATATATATATATATATATATATATATATCGTTCTGTTCGTATGTATTTCGCTGTTCATATCTATCTATCTATCTATCTATCTATCTATCTATCTATCTATCTATCTATCTATCTATCTGTCTATCGATATAATTTTTGCGTATGTATTTCAGTCTGTCTCTATCTATCTATCTATCTATCTATCTGTCGAGGTCTTTTGGTTTCAATATCAGTATGATCATATATTTATATATTAAAAAAACCCATATAAAATGCCCTTATTTAACTATATATATATATATATATATATATATATATATATATATAATTTACAAAGAACCCTAAGCATTGCATTTGATCATATCGTGTCATTATGAAATACTTTAATGTTATCAATTTCAGGAGAATAAAAGTTTTGATTAATTTAATCTGGGTATTTTTAGAAGCGTTATAATTTTAAATTAAATGTATGTTTATTGAATGCAAATGTCATTATGTGTTGAATGCTTTTTAACGCTTATGTAAGTGATATATATTTTAAATGTAAAAAAAAATTGTCTATTCGGAAGCTCAAAAAAAGCATCACTTTTTGACGATACAGAGAAGTATCTAAATAATAATGTGTCAATATTTTCATTTTAAAATTTGAATGTCTCCATTGCAAGGGAGATAACTTCTGAAAATATGGGAGGAAACCTAATAATGAATACTTAAAATATGACATCAGTTTTAAGTTATGGATACACCCCTTCTTAATATAGAATTCTGATGGGCATAAAGTGAGTGATCAGATAGTGAGTAATAAAATGAATTCCTACATATAAATATGATAATTGAGAAATATATTTAAATTCGTATATGAGGAAATCATCTAGAAAAGGACTTATCAAAATATGCCATCATATTCAATGGTATGGAGAAACGATGGTAATTTTCTACTGAAAATGGAATGGGTATCTATTTTCTATTTCTATGAAGTAATAATATAACATCCAAAGAAATTATGGCTTATTAATAAAATAACAGGAAAATATAATTGTACTCATATGTAATATTCTAATAATACTAAGAACTTAACATATGTACTGTGACTTGTGACAGTGTAGGGAATCTAGTATATATATATATATATATATATATATATATATATATATATATATATATATATATATACACACATATATGAAAGCTTGGAATGAACGTGATTTTTTCAAAAACCCAAAAATAATTTACAACTTAACAGTCAAAACAAGAGGAAAAAAACTATACCACAGAAAAAAGAGCCTTGAAAATGACTACAGATGTGTCCGAAAGCGCTTGGCAATAAAAATTATAGACAATTTTTATATTCCTTAACTAATCCAAAAAAGAAAAAATTTAGGACACCTGTGCGCGTGTATGTGTATGTATATATATATATATATATGCATCAAGGCATATCATAAGAACAAGTTTCGTAGAGTTGATGAAAATTAGCAACCAATCAGAACTATCCTTACAGCAAAAGCGTGAACAGATATTTTCCCTCGTGCTTAATCTAACCATAATAAGACGCCATTACGTTAGCTCGGTTGTTGTGTAGCCGTCTCATTCACAATGCCGTCTGGTGCAGAAGGTTTTTTTTTCCTTATTACGAAACATCACATCACCTCGATTTGTCCGTGGTTGACTCAATGCAATTTTTCGTTTTTTCCGTATCTTGTAATTTCCATTTTCGGCCATACACAATAGAAGTCAACCACTTCGATTTGAAAAGTTTGCAACCTACCAAGAATCATAATCAATAAGTAATTATAATCATATTATCCGATACTTTCGAGCAAAATAAATTAAATGTCAGAATGTCGTTTATATATTTATATATATATATATGTGTGTGTGTGTGTGTGTGTATTTAGGCACCATTTTTTCATTGATACATGTTTCATTAAATAATATAGACAAGCGGAGTCTACTTATTTTATGTAAATTCTTTTCATGTCGTCTGATAAGCTTAATAACATTATCATTAAACGAAGAAAGAAAATCACAATATTCATACATATTTCATACATAATCTAATAAGCCGGCTTAAATAAGCCATTATCAAAGATGATAATTACATTAAAATATATTAAGCAATACACGGACAACGCAATGATGATAGTCCGTTTCTGTTTAGACTGGAAGATTTCCAAGCAACGACAAACTCGTGCATATAAAACCTGGAAGTCGAAAATTCTAGCATACGCTATGCTCATGTACTGGTTCACATCATTAATAAGACTTCTCGAATTCACTCTCGCGTAGTTATGTGTGACGTCATGAGCTGCGGTACGATTTTCGCTTCCAGCCTTTTATATGCACGAGTTTGTCGTTGCTTGGAAATCTTCCGTCTAAACAGAAACGGACTATCATCATTGCGTTGTCCGTGTATTGCTTAATATATTTTAATGTAATTATCATCTTTGATAATGGCTTATTTAAGCCGAAAGCTTAGATTGGATTAAAAAATATGTATGAATATTGTGATTTTCTTTCTTCGTTTAATGATAATGTTATTAAACTTATCAGACGACATGAAAAGAATTTACATAAAATAAGTAGACTCCGCTTGTCTATATTATTTAATGAAACATGTATCAATATATATATATATATATATATATATATATATATATATATATATATATATATATATATATATATATATATATATCCCATTTTTATAAAAAACAAATTAGACTGTCAAATTCTTCTTGCATTCCCTGTCCTTTCTAGGAGGAGCAGTGGTGCTACTTGGGAATGATGATCCACTCTCCATTTAACATGCGACTTGCTCTACTGGGTGACATGGTACCGGCTCCAACAAAGCGTAAAACTTGATAAATATTTAATGAGGTCTATCCACGTCTTTGTCAACAGCAATAGTTTAGAAAGAACTTAAATAATTACAGTTGAAATTTGAACCGGGTTCTTTGATTCCATAATTCATGCTTTTAGCTTTTAAGCTATCCCTGCAGCCCTCATTCGTAACAAATTTATGTCATCGAAACATTTTCTATTCTTATTTATGCTTTTTTCATATTTCTGTTAGAACTTCTCTTTTGACCAAAATCATTTATAATATAAAAAAAAAAAAAGAAATGATTCTTATCATTTCTTCCGTCTACGATCAAATCAAGAATGTGTGAAATGCGAGTCCAGAAATTTTACAAAGTTCGAATTCTGCTTGAGACTTCAATTGCATGCTTTTCGAAATAGTCGTCCTGTTTTTTTCGAAACGCTAACATATTGTGATATTCCAAGCGTAACTTAGATGTAGCACAAGGACGAGAGTATGAGGCACCCATCGAACACTGTACTCAGTCGTAATTGTTCTAGCAAGACGTGCTTGTTAAACATTACACTGCCTCGAGTAGCCCAGAAATGATTTTCTAAGCGTAGCTTAGAAGTGTTACAAGGGGTCACCCAGTGAGGATCGAACTCTCTACTCAGTCGTAACTAGCAAATCGCAATATATAAAGGAATGAACAACTGGACAAAATATTCTTACTTGCATTTCTTGCCGAAACAAAAGAACACTAGTCTATAAGGAATGAACCGACACACACACACACACACACACACACATATATATATATATATATATATATAAAGAAAGAACAGTAAGATATATAATCCGGTGTTTTTTATAGATATTTTTATTTTTACAAAATAGTACTCAATGTAAATTTACAGAGCATTAATATTTTGACTGATTTAAAATATGTTTTTTTCGCTACACACTTCTAACCATGTTTCAAAAATGGAAGCTAAAAGCTTCGAATTTAATTTTGTAATTAAATTAAAGACATTAGTTCCATTTCATCCTCAAGCAAATTTTGGAGTAATTTAAAAATAAGTTTTATTATATATATATATATATATATATATATATATTATTTAATGAATATAAAATAAACTTAGAATTAACAGTAAGAATGTTGAGATTTTAAAATTTCACAATGTCGTGTAAAAGTTTATTTTTATTTTTTGTTACATTTAACGCAATCTGAATGCATGCGATTATAAACTTTGCAAAAGTTCAGTGGTTATGTCGGCTTTCATAATGTCTATCATTTCTTATTCTAGTTTTTTATCAAACCGTTTGTTTTTATTCTTGCTTTACTTGCATAGATACGGATTCCATTTTCTTTGGCCGACAATTTTCTAAATTGTTCAAAGTGAAATTCCAATTATTTTATGCCTCGGATCAAAGTTGTCTCTTTGCCTTTCAAAATACGTCAATCAACAAAGCATTAAACCAAAAGATCAAAAGAAGAATATTTCTGTTTTTTTTTTGTTTTTTTTTGTTTAAGGAAGTGTCTCAGAAAGAAACAACTAATGAAGAATTTAGTTCCAAAAACAGCTAAAAATATATTTCCTTAAATATTTGATAATTATATTGATATATTTTCTCTGTCCGAACCAAAAGCTTTAATTATCGTTTCACGCTATTTTTTTTACCAAGGTCTTTTAATCTACATTTACGTGAATACAGAAATGGAATTGGTTTGTTCCTTCATTCGTCATCTCCAACAGTCAAAGCCTGATACATACATACATACATACATACATACATACATATATATATATATATATATATATATATATATTACATTCAACATCATCACTTGATAAGACACCGAGTGTGTTGAAACAAAATGGCTATTTTTGTAGTGATTTTATAACATATTTATGTTATAAATTTTTTAAAAATAAATAATTTTATATATATATATATATATATATATATATATATATATATATATATATATAATGGACTCTCCCGTCGGTTTCGACGTATTATGAGGATCTGACAGCTTAGTTGATTCAGTTATGAAAGTTTATGCGCTAATCTTATGTGGCATTTAAGACCCGCTAGTGATTTACAAATGAGGCCACATATGGAGCAAGTATGAGGATTGTGAGATGAGATCACTGTTAGATTGGCTTACCTTTTAGATATTGCTCTTGCTTCTTGAAGATGATTCAGACAAGCAGATTGAAAATTCTTGAGTCCACTAAAACACGTTGATCTCCATTCTACCCGCCCCAAAGATAAGCGCTCAAGGCTGTTATGTGTTTAAAGTGGCCATAAATATTTGGCACACACACACACACACACACACACACACACACACATATATATACAGGGTGTCTATAAAGTTCGTGTGCACTTTAAAAAATTTATAACTTGTATTTGCGATAGGAATAATTTGTAAAAAGGATTAGAAAGAAGTAAATCTATATTTTTTAAGGTTTTATTGAAATTTTATTTAAGTTTCCACATGTCCTCCATCATTAGCAATACAAAGGGTAATACGATTTTGCAGTTCACAGAAAACATTTGCCAACTGATTTACAGTAAAGCCTGAAATCACATTAGTTATTTTAGCAATACTTAAAACTAGGTACATTAAACTTTATAACATTTTTACAGATTATTTCTATCGCAAATACAAATAAAGTTATAATTTTTTAACGTGCACACGAACTTTATGGACACTCTGTATATATATATATATATATATATATATATATATATATATATATATATATATGTGTGTGTGTGTGTGTGTGTGTGTGTGCGCACCGTGCCAAATATTTATGACCACTTTAAACTATTCAATCTTTAAATGATTACAGCCATATAAGTGGCTGCATCGCATCACGTTTTTTATAGATTGGAGACATTTCCTTGGATAATTATCATTTATTTTGTAGTAAGGCTTCTGAATGAGGAAGGAAGGAGGCGAGACAAAATGGCTGTTCATTATCTTTTTTTGGTTGAAGACGCGAGGTACAAAAAAGCATCGTACATACATTTAAAAGCAACCCTATCGACAACCTTAAATAATTAGTTACGTAAGCCGAAAGCTCTCAGAATACACTGGATATAAAAATAACCAATTCTGTACAAAAAAAAACAAAAACAAAAAAACAAAAAGAATCTTAAACAAAGAATTCTCTCTGGTCTTCAACCATATATATATATATATATATATATATATATATATATATAGATAGATAGATAGATAGATAGATACATACATACATACATAGATAGATCGCATTGAAGCATGAGGCTGGCGGTTAACATGTATTTATTCATATACCACACTGTTTAAATCTCTCTCCCACCACTCTCTCTCTTCTCTCTCTCTCTCTCTCTCTCTCTCTCTATATATATATATATATATATATATATATATATATATATACATATATATTTATAATTTTATTTGTATTTGCGATAGAAATAATATGTAAAAAATATTATAAAGTTTAATGTACCTAGTTTTAATTATAGTTATTGAATAATTGTGTGTGTGTGTATAAATATATATATATATATATATATATATATATATATATATATATATATATATATATATATATATATATTTTGAACAATAAAAAAATAAAAAAATTAAAATCTTCAGACACACTGGGTTGTAGATTAATATTCTTTCGTTTTTTTATTATTATTCCATTTAGATTCCTCGACTAGTTTCGGCCGAAATGGCCATCATCGGGAGGAGCAATATTTCTGCTTGCTGCTAGCACTAAACTACAGAAAAAAAAATATATATATATATATATATATATATATATATATATATATATATATTAGGACCTTGAATAATTTCTCGCTGATTTTTCATGAAATTTAATATTTTCTTTACAAACATTTAGTAAGAAACATGTCACTGAAAGTATTGTCCATCGCTAACCACTACTTTTTCCAATCTTTCTGGCAGCATTTTAATTCCACGTCGAAAAAACGACACGTTTTTGAAGCTAACCACGAGTCGAACCATTTTTTGACATCTTCAGATATTCATAAGACTGAAAGTGCTGCTCAGTGAGGCCATGTGTCATCGATCTGAACAAGGGATAATCGGATGTGCTAATATCTGCTGAATACGGTGGGTGGGGTAGGACTTTGTATTTAAGCCTTTCCAAGTAGGTTTTCACTCGTTTTGCAACATGCTGCCTAGCCTTGTCATGTTGCAAAATCCCTCTGTCGAGTCTCTGTTGGTGCATGACCGGGTTTACACTACGATCTTCTACGCTTAGTGTTATCGTAGTGTATCCACTTTTCATCGTCTGTCACGATACGATGGAAAAAAAGTTTCCTTTTCTGCCGTCGAAGCAGTTGTTCAAACGTGACAAGACGCTTTGAAACGTTTCGAAACTGTTGTGTGATCAATAACTAATGATTCTGCAAGTTCAGCTTGGCCCTGACATGAGTCTTCATGAAATAATGCCTCCAATTCTTTATCTTTAAGCTTTTTGGGTGCCCTTAAACCATCTTTATCTTCAACATCAAAATCCTTATTTTCGAAGCCTCTGAATGGTCTCCATAAGTCTCTAAATTTCATGTTTATAGTACTTCTTTATATATCCGTTACAATCTGAAACTATACGCATGCAGTTCCGGGAACGCCATCTGTTGGAAAACAGTGAGAACTTATTCAAGGTCCTAATATATATATATATATATATATATATATATATATATATATGTGTGTGTGTGTGTGTGTGTATAGGTAGGATGAGAACGAATATAGTACAATTCCAACGTTCGTAACAATTAATGTAAAAAAGGGCTCAATACATTTTTATTTCTTGGGAAAACGTCATTGTCTAGTTTTTCTAATTTATGTAACGATTTGCTGCCAATCTACGGGTCATGATTCATTTATAAAGGTTTTTTTTTTAATTTTTGTTTCTTCGCTTCGTTTAAATTTAACGTACGTCATATTTGATTGGTTGATCAAAGTAAAGCACACAAAATTTATACATCTCCCACTTTTTCCTTTATTTATAAAAAGATGTATTTTGCTTTTAAATGTAAATAAAACATTTACGCATCGAAACGCGACTGAAATCTTGTAGCGATTTTGACATGCTTTCGGTGTAATACCATAATATATATATATATATATATATATATATATATATATATATATATATATATATATATATATAGGGGTATAATTTTTGTCTTATATATATAGTGACATAGGAGTAGTGACAAGTTGGGATACTTTTTGTACCCGACAGCGCAAGATGAATTTGATTATTGGGCTCTTATGATCTATTCCGAAGGCTTTCTCTGCGGTGAAGCTGATTTTATTAAGATGACACATTCCAAAAATGGATATCCTTTGGGTATTTTGGATGCTGTTATCCGTGATGTCATCAATAATTTTCATAGGGTTAAGCCGCAAAAGAAAAAAAGAAAAGAAAAGATGTCTTGTCTATATGAGTCTTCTCTTTATTGGTTCAGAGGGTGGTGAGTCTTTAGCTATGCGAATTTCGTTTACGATCAACAGTTGTTATTTTTCTGCTAATGTTCGAGTAATATTTGTTACTCGACCTATTTTTTCTTCCATTCGTAAGGATGTCCTCCTCCCTCCATAATGTTAACTCAGTTATTTACAAATATGAATGTAGTTGTGGACTCGACTACATAGGTAGGACTTCTCAACGTTTGGATTCTAGGATAAAGCAGCATTTACCTCCCAGGATTTTGAATCCGGCCGTTAGCAATAGTCAGCTAGTTAATACATCCGGGTCATCTATTGCACAACACATTATTAATAGCAGGATTTGTATTACTGACTTTAGTGCGGGTTGTTTTTCTATTTTGTTAAGGTCCTTTATGTCATCTCAAGGTTCTGGAGTCCTTATATATCAGATCCCACAAGGCTTTCCTCTGTAAACAGAGGGATTGTTTGCTGGGTCTGAATATTATTGGTCTCTAGTTTTCCTTGAATTTTTTTTCCTCCCCCTTCGTTTGTCATCTTTAATTTACAAGTCTATTTTTTTATTTCCCAGAATTAAACTTGATAAGACTGGGATGAAACCGGTTATTTTTTTAGGTATTAAATTTACAGTGGTATGCCGTTTAAATTACACTTGCTAATATATATATATATATATATATATATATATATATATATATATATATATATATATATATATATATATATATATATATTCTTTTTATAGATACAAATATTTAAGTAAATGCTCTGTTCATAATGAATAGTATTAAAAAAACATTAACCGGCCTGAATATCCGAGAAATTTTCACATAAAATATTCGTCCTCCGACAGATTCAGGCCGGTAAATGTTGTTTAATTAATACTGTTTATTATAAACAGAGCATTTACTTAAATATTTGTATCTATATCTATAAAAAGAATATATAAACATAAAAATGTCTTAAAATAATTGTCGGACTTTGTCCATTTCATAATGTGAGACGTTATATATATATATATATATATATATATATATATATATATATATATATATATATATATATATATATATATATATATGAATACGATAAGATAAAGTGAAAATTTGATTAAAGAACGTATTTGTATTTCTATTCGGGCATAAATTGAGGCTACACATCCTAAGGGCTCTTAGTATATGTCGTACCTCTAAATATAAATTTTTTGTGGTGTTTCCCGACTTCGAAATTTCTTGGTAAAGGAGTTCTGTTTAAATTATATTTCCTTATATTTATATCTAAATTTGATATCAAATATTTGATATTTATACCATGATAAAAGTTTTTTAAATGATATTTATAAATGATATTAAATGATATAAACACACACGCACAAATATATATATATATATATTTGTATATGCATATAGATGAATATAATTTCGAAATATGCTATATTCATAAGTGTTATATATATATATATATATATATATATATATATATATATATATATGTATGTATTTCATATTACGATATATTTAGTAGGAATACGTGTTTGAGTACATATCCCTGTTTCCTTAATTTGTGAAATGAATGTCTACGGCCTTGAAATGAAGAATTGAAATGATGGAAAATGCGCCAATATCTTTTGCACGGATTCTCAATATCTTGGTCGGTGGACATTCCTTTCAATATTTCAAGAAATGGAATGTCTGCTCATACATCGTTATGCAATAAATATAAAGTTTATAGCTATGCCAAGTAAAATCTGATTAACGAAAACTCTTAATATATATATATATATATATATATATATATATATATATATATATATATGCTATATTTATGGCTAACTGTTCTCATTATCAATGATGGGGCGTGTTCCCATTCAAACTGCTTTAATATTAATATTGGTATTAGTAATATTAATAATTACTCTTTTTTTTTTAAATAGAGTTGATTTTCCAACGCCCCCTTTTTTTGTTTATATTTCTTATTTCCAGCTTTATTTTCAATCATTAAATGATAATGTGATCTTAAATTCAAATTAAAGATTAAATTATAATTCATTTAAATATTTTAACTCCAATAATATTCCATCCCAACAATAATATATCTCGTGAGAACCAGAAAATAAAAATAAAAATAAATATAATAATTCCAACACTTGAAAATTGCTTTGGCATGCAGGATTTGTGCAATCAATGTAAGATATTATTTATAGTTCTTAATATATATTAAATAGCTCTGTTAATTAACATTGAGAACAGTTTTTTCTTACAGTATTTATATGTATTTGTATGCGATCACACGCTCGAATACCTACCTATGTTTACCCATTCGATTATATATATATATATATATATATATATACATATATATATATATATATATATATGACGCCACACATTATAAAATAGACAAATTCCTACAATTAAATTATATTGAGACATTTTTATAAACATTAAAAATAATTGTCGGACTTTGTCCATTACATAATGTGTGAGATCATTTGTTTACATTTGGATACGCATCGAGCTGATATGAATGTATGAGAGAAAATCATAGAGAATTGTAGTTTAAAAACAGTAAAATCGACCTTTGTAACCAAAACACTCGTCTGTGGCTCAATTGGTAAAAGCACGTCAGGCTATGTGACGGTTCCGTCATAGGATACAGGTTCGATTCCTGTCGGAGGACGCATATTTTTCTATTTCTCGGACATTCAGGCCGGTAAATGTTGTTAATACTGTTTATTATGAACAGATCATTTACTTAAATATCTGTATCTATAAAAAGAATGTATAATCATAAAAAATGTATATATATATATATATATATATATATATATATATATATATATATATATATATATATATATATATATATATATATATATATATATATATATATATATGACAGCGCTCTCTTGTCAGAACAACATTGCACAAAGTAGTCACAGTCTTGTACAATCGATTACAGACGTGACCCAAACTGGCCATCTTTTGCTGTCACCGGCTGAAATTCTTCTTTGGTCAAACCACCACCAAAATTACATACTATGCCATATGTAAAACATCTATGCTGCGGTGGAAGTGGTACCAAACCATCCTTGCAAGCTGTTTGATTCCTTCTTAAACCATGAGAGAGTGGTTTACCTAACCTGCCGTTGAGAGAAGAAAGCCTTTAAACACATTGCACTTCAATTCATACCAAGGCTCTTCAGACATTGTGTATGTTTATTGCTTTTCCACCCGATTCCAATACAAATCTCTACAGCCATCACGGATAAGATTCTTCCAATTTGCACAACTATTGGTAAAAATTTGCCAAGTGTCAACTTCAGATTCCATGGCTTTAAGGTTGCTTTTTACTTCATTCTTGAACCGCTTCATTGCCTTACTCAGTGACATTTTTCCTCTGGTTAGCCTCCCATCGAATATCTGTTCCGGAGTCTTATCACAATCCATCCTGACAACTTTAACAGCTCAGCGTATTTGGTTCAGAATTAACCCTTTCCTCTTAAATGCGTTACATGCTCTCTCAAGAACATAAGTATCTGGTGTTCAAGTTGAACATTGGAATATTCAGAATTCTCCGCGTGCAATTCTGATGACCATTCCACCATGATGCCTGAAGGTTGTTCAGTCTCTACAACTGTACATATGGTTCGACTTTTGTGTTCCATGCAATACCAAGATCTGACCGGACTCGTATCTTGAGTTTCCTAAAAGCAATAATAAAGTTTGCTATCTTATGATTAATTTCAGCATCAACTGTGCCATTTGTCCTGAGAATACTTCTGAGATAGACAAAGCTATCAATGTCTTCGCGTGATTTTTTCTCCAGTGAAATGTTAGGCGTAACATATGCTTTTCCAGCTTGTAGGGTAACCAAAATCTTGCTTGTATCTATGCTGATAGTGAGTTCGAATACACTTTCATCCGTATGTATTTTTCACGAGAAGCCTAAAATCTGCATAATGAAATTATCTAACAGGAATCTGAAATAATTTTATAGAATGCTGAAGCGCCGATATTTGTAGACTCCGAGTTTCTGAAGTGAACATGTCGCAGTCGTAGCAAATATAAGTAAATAAGTAAAAGATATGGAGAACAGAGTAATTGATGGAATATTTTACACCAGTTTCCATCGGAATTAGTGTGTGCTGCTTATGGTAAACTGCGCCACATACTGTCATCCCGCCCAAAGGCGCTACAGAACGGCTGGTACACCTTCAGACATAACTTGGTTCTAGAGGTCGTGGCAGCAGCTGCGAAAAGTACTAGCATACTCTCGACGGACCTGCGAAGGGTAGCCTTCCGGAAGCAAGGTGTGACTGTCACAAGGCAGAAGACCAGGTCGGAGGACTCAAGGAAGTGGATAGTGTTGGTTGATGTTACACTGCCAGTGGAGGTTATTGTGTCTGGACGCAACATCTGTTGATTGGCGAGCTAACAGTGGAATGGGAAGAAGGGATTGAAAAGAGGCTCACGAAAGAAAGCTGCTTCATTATGAGGAACTGGTGGCTGAATTCCATGAGAGAAGATACGGCTGCACTCTGGTGCCGTTTGACGTTGGCAGTAGAGGATTTCCTGCTGCTTCCTTAAAGAGATTGCTCAAGTGTGCTGGTATCCCAAAACCGAATAAGGTGATAGTGTTTTGGTGAGAAAGCGGTGGAAGGCAGTGCATGGATTACCCAGAAATTCTTATCGAGTCACATCCAACTAACATAGACCGGTTGCAACGTAACATCATCCAGCTGTTACGGGCCCACCGTGTGGAGAGGTACTAAGCTTAATGGGCCGAAACTTTGCTGAAGCACGGCGCTCAGCTGAAGATTACAGCTTGTCTTACTTGATGTGTACATGTGTTTAGAAAGAGAACTTCTGAGATTTAGTCTTGACCTTGTGTTGTGATAAAAAGGCCTAAACATCTCAACAAATTTACGTAGATATCATATTCATAGAAAATCATCCAGCTTTGAATCCACTCTGGGATATCGCCAGGGCAAGTCCTTTTTCTCAGGTGATTCAACAGCAAGACCTTTAATAGAAGACTTGTATCTATCTTGGAACCCTTTTGACTGTAAATAACCAATATAATCGCATCTACCCAGTCTTGAAGAAAAGTGCCACCATACCTAACAGCCAGAATGAGCATAGGAATAACAAAAGTAATATCATTTCCACCAAAGATAAATAGCTTAATAGGATTTACATTATTTACACGCGGACTATTATCCTCATAATATGAATCCCATCTTAACTGGAATCCCATCTTAACAAGAATTTTATCTTTGGTATGTCATCTTAACAGAAATCCTGTCATTATAACAGGAATCCGATTTTAACATGAATCTCATCAAAACATGGATCCCTTATTAACAGGAATCCTATTCTAACAGGAATCCTATTATTTCAGGAATCCCATCTTAACAGGGATCCTACAGGGATTCATACCAGTGAATTTCTCTTTGATAAATATTCCTATTTTGTATTAAATACGATAAACCTGCATTTCTTTTTTTTATTCATGTTTTCTTTTGATTAATGCCACAATTAACATTCACAAGAATGAGCATTAGGTAAACAACATTTACTAGCTACAAAACATATATCCTTTATGACTGCTTCATTAACCGATTCCAATTTATATATATATGACCGAAAAGTCATTAATAAAAGCATACGGTCGTTAAGTGTTCAGCTGACAAGTAGAAAGAAAGAAAGAAAAAAAAAAGAAAGAAAGAAAGAAAGAAAGAACATTCTTTCTGCATCTCGTTTTCGAATTATGTTGCTTTTTGAAATTTTATTTCCCTTTGAATTTCAAGAAATATCTGCATTCGTAAAATGGTTGACAGTTTGCCAAACACGAAGACAAGTGAAAAGAAAAACTGAGAAAATCGAAGTATGAAGGACATTGAGTGGCAGACAGAAATAAGAATACAAATAAATAGTCTTGTATTTAATGCAGAATTATTTCTATTGATACCATTAAATGTGCTTTTAACAAAAGCAGTAGCTTTATAAATCAAACACATTATCTGATGATTTCGGACATGCAAATCACGCCCACAGACACACATAAAGATAAAGCAATATCTATATAGGCACAGAAAAAGTACTGTAATTATTCGTGTATGATAGATATTTGTTTATAAGACGCGCCCCTAACTTTGGGGAAGAAAATTCTGAAAAAAAAAAAAAACATTCCCCACCAAACATAATCAAACACAAGCATAAACAGATGCAAATTTAAAAAAATAAAACAGTTTTTCTGATGATCGCAAAAGCGTGAAACCTAGGGTCACAAACTCATATCCATACAACTAAATATCTTAGCTCTATCACTAATATTGTGCGCTTTCCACGAAGTACTGCGCATATAAAATAATATATATATATATATATATATATATATATATATATATATATATATATATATATATAGATAGATAGATAGATAGATAGATAGATAAGGGTATGCCAAAAAAGCATACGTATGCGCACATATACTACATATGTGTATTTTTCTCAGATATTAAAAAAAACAGTGCTTAATTTTATATAACAGGGGCTATTATTGCGTATTCGCATGAAAGTGCGAGTCGTGCTGTCGATATGGGATAATATGTATATTCACTAATATTTACACACACACACACACACATATATATATATATATATATATATATATATATATATATATATATATATATATATATATATATATATATATATATGAACGGTTTTTTCTCCTTAATACTATCCAGTATACTGTCATTCATATCCAATGTGAGGAAAAAAATAAGAAAGCACTTACAAATAAATACTCTATGTGTTTGCGAGTGTATGTGTATGTGTATGTGCGCGCGCACTAGTGCTTAGGTGAATGTGTATGTCTCTGTGTGGGTATATGTGTGCTTCAGTTGTATAAATGGTCACTGAAAAGGTAATATTAAAGAACAATGAAAACTTTACATTTATCAAATACAATTCTGACAATCCCCCACCCCCCATAGAGAATGAAGCCGTTTTTGTTTTTAAGAAAAAGTCACTACTTATATTTGCTTGCGAGAAATCAAAAGTAATATCACGTCGATTGGTCTGTGATTTTTTGACTGCTAAGAAAGAATATAAAAATAATATATAAAAAAAAAAACTATTAAGCTTTACCTGTCGATAGCCAGACGTGTGATCGCGTTTTCAGTTCTCGTTCAGGATCCATTTCTCATCAGAAGTCAATAATCGATTCCAAAACTCTTCATTCCTATGACGTAAAAAAAGACACATGCGTATTGAGATTCATTGTTTTGTTCACTCTGTTCGTAGGGCCCCCATTTTACTAATTCTCATTTTTTAAGATCATTTCATCTCAAGCAAGAGAGTAAAGCAGCTAAGACGCACGAGGTTTTCTGAGTGTAACAGAATATGCGAAAAAACATTTAATACGGAAAGAGATCATTAAAATAGGAGTAATTAAGAAGAGAAGAAATAACGAATGACATTTCATTTTAAGTTTTAAAACATGAAATTTTACTGAGATGCAAGAGGCGGGAAGAGAGTTGCAGAAGGGAGAGAAGGAACTGTTAGCATATAACTTATAGTTACATCAAACCATTTCAACTGTAGAATGATGAGACCTTATTGCCAATCAAGTACTGCATAGAAAAGGCGCACGGAAGCCACGTTAAAGGAGGGGGGGGAGAGTGACTGAAGCCGAGATGCCAGGTCGTGACCGATAGCACTAGAGATACTTCTTTGGATTTTTGTCAAAAATCTCTAAGTAACAGAAACACCTAGCCAGATGTAACGAAAAATATTGTCTAAGATGACACAGTAAACCAACTTTCTTAGCAGCAGGCCCTATAAATTGATTCAATATAATCTTTCCACTTCATATCAGCGGAAAACGTTAGACATAGGAGGCGCAATGTGTCACTTTCCTGGAGGTTTGCATCAGCCATGCTGATGAAAGGAAAAAAGAAAACAATTGGTATTGAGCTTCAAAAATTAAAAGCAAAGTCAACTAGAAAGCAAGAAGTTGAAAGAGAATTTCCACAAGTGAGTAGTACGAGAGAAAAAAACTATTAACATAGAACTTACGTTTGTGTTTAGCAATTTCAACATTAGAATGATGAGACCTAGCTGCCAATCTAGTACTCTGCTTAAATTACTAAAGTCTAGGTACAAAAGAGGAAAGCTGACAAGAAGAATTAGTAGAAAAATATTTGGAGAAAAAAAGACAGGGAAGTTAGATTACAGCAACGGGAAAGTGACTGAAGCTGAGATGCCAGGTCAGGACCAGTAACAATGCAAATTCTTTGGATTTTATCAAGAATCTCTAAATACATAGAAGAAACACCATATTAGATGTGGCAGCAACATTCATTTTAGATTCATGTGCAAGATCTAATATGATACAGTGAACTTTCTTAGCAGGAGACCGAACAACTAATTTAATATAATCTTTCCAGCTCATGTTGGTGGAAGATATTAACCCCACAAGGCGCAAGGAGTCATTCTCCTGGAGGTTAGCATTAGTCATTCTGATGAAAGGCAAAAAAGATTCTCTGGGACGATGAAAAAAGGGCAGCTGCCTTTTGGAGGCGTTATTATTAACAAGCCATTACTTGTCCCAGTTAACAACAGATTGTAGAAGATCAGCCACTTATTTGACTTTATAAAACCGATCAGACTTTCCATTAAGATTGGAGTGAATAGTTATCAACAGCATAGATACTGATTTGAGAACTCTGATGATATGAGAAAGGTCGTTAATAAAAATGAAGAACAACATGTGTACAAGGATAGTGTTCTGGGAGTCACTCTGTGTGGCACTGCATTAATGCCAAAAGATATCAAAGAGTGACCGTTCAAGACAACTTTCATTTAGCGATTACCATAACCTGTCAATTTGTGAAGAAAAGAATAATGTCAAACTCAGTCAAAAAGCTTCAAGATATCCAAAGCAATAACCTGTGCTTCACCATTCTTAGCTAAAGCTTGATAGGTACTTTCTGCATTAACTCTTAACACATTAGCTATTGACCCAGAGAAGCATTATAGCTTGTCTGGAAGAAGACTCTGCAAGGTGAGATGTTTAATCAATTCGGCAAAGTACTGGAGACTTGATTAAAGTCTCCAGTACTTTGCCAAAAAGAGGTAGAATTTAAATAGAAGGATCAGACGGTTCAAATGGGTTCTTAAAATTGACATTTTCTTTTCGATGTTGTACAGTTGTACACATACCACATCGGCAGAAAACTCTCAACAGAAAGCCCTCAATCTGTCACAATCAGGGATAGTATTTCCATTGTTTTCCAAGTGGATGTAAGCGTTGGTTACGTGCATTCAAATTACCTGGTGGTAAGTGAGTTCAATCCTTACGTAAAGCAATGAAATTCATATTCATTGAAACAAGCAGAGACGGTAATTCGAGGGTGAGATAACTAAAATGAATAAATTTTTCTCTCGCTTAAAATTTGTTTCAATAAATCTACCAAATATGTCGAGCCAGGTTGAGTAGAATGACCCAAATATTGTGACTGTAACAATCAAAATGTGAACATTCTAATTCTTTGTATCAGAAATTTACACAGAATGAGTTCTTAAAGAATGCATGGAACCTTAGGTCTCTAAAGTCTGACAGGAGAGACGATCTGCAGATGTGGTTCCATTGGTAATTTCTTGAAAACCCTTTGATACAAATCTTGTAAGTGAATTTGGGTAGACGGAAAAGTCTGTTGCCCTGGCTCGACATTAAAATAATTGTGGTCGATGATTTGCGCGTACTAATCACGCCAGATTGTGCGATCTTTCTTAGAAATTGTAACTAAGGAATATATACAACAGGTTTGCTTTTGGGGTGTTGAAAAAACAAAATGTACTGAAGCAGACGTCTGCATAGGAATTAACTCTACTAGCAGAATCTAACATGGTTGACTTTTATTAGAGATTCGTCAGAGATTGAGAAAACAGACAAAAACAGAAATTCTGGTATTTTAAAATTTTGTAGTTTCATTTTCATTGGTCAGTCATGTACGACGTGCATTATAACCGTAGATAATCTGTATGTATGTAAAAATTTTAATTTTGTCTATGTGAGCATCGAATGATAATGTGCATGTATCTTCGTATTTGTGAATGTGTGTATATCTACTACGAGAAATCCTGAGTTTTCACTTTTGTGTAATCTGATTCTCATTGGTCAGTCGTGTATGTCCAGGAAATAACATGTCTGTTGGTTTAAACCTGTGTTGATATGTGATTGTTTTTATTTATGTACTGGCTGTATTAGATAAACATAAGTCAGATTCTTTAAGAATGAACACAATAAAGGTTGTCTATGTAATACAATGTTTTAGGCGTGTGTTTATAGTTGGTAATGATGTTATTAGTAAGCTTTCAATGTATTTTCTCCTTAAAGAATTATATTCCGTTTTAATTACGGTAGCGTTATTAAAAGTTATGGCCGATTTTGTTCCTGTGTAATACATGTGAGTTTGAAAGTTTGCCCCAACACAAATCTCTTTTATGTTCGTAGATGCAGGTTTTCAGATCACGAGATGTCTCCTCTATATAAACATTTTTACATTGTAAACAATTTATATGGTAAATATCAGTATTCGAATTAGTGTTTAATTTATTTTCCTCTCTAATTACATCCATGATTGTCTTGGAAGTGATGGTAAAGATTCTAGTAGGGGAGATGACTAATTTGTTTACAAGTTTAGTAGAAAGAATCTTAGGGGGAAGGATTATGAATTTTGTGTTATCTTTGTTATAATTGTTTGCTCAATTTTTTAGCTTTGTGGATTTTGTAAGCTCGTTTTCCAGCGCTGAGAATGAAATGATGTGAGTAGTGAAGAATTCTAAATGTTTTCTCTTCTTCAGGGCTCTATACATCAATATAATACAAAATTCATAATCTTCAATCGAGAGGGTCTTGTACTATTTTTAAAGGGAAAACTTCTAGGCCGTTGGTGTCTTATTTGGATCACGTAGTTTCCATTCATTCTTTTTACTGCTGCGGGCAACCATGTCTTGCTTCATCGCTGTCTACTCAGCAAGTGAGGTTCGTTATCCTACATGCTGACGTCACACACTGATCATCGCATCACACTCGGGGAATTGCTCTACTAAAAAGAAGATAACTGTATTAATAGCTTTAAAATATTTGAAAAAGAAAATTCAAATTGCAGAATATAATGATAATGTCTATTGAAATTTTTTGCAATATTATTCGCCCTGTACACTCGTGTGGGAGGGCTACAAGATTAAATTAATTACATTTAGGTTGCTTAAAATGTTCTCAGTTCGACCAAAAAAGGGAATACAACTGGATAATGTTCAGTCACTCGACCAGATTATTATTATAAGTGTCCTGAGCCTGTAAACTCAAATATATTTAAAATGTCTGTCTATATCTCTGAGATGAGCTATTATGATTATTTATATTATTGGCATTATTCGGACTGTTATCCACATATTCATTGCCATATTCACAACGTTTCGGTCGTTGTACACTCCAGCCTTCTTCAGGTAATTGGAATTTCTAACCGAAACCATTATTTTGTCCAGCGGTTCTAGTTCCACATGTCATGCCTCTTGCGGATGTCTCAGTTATTTCCCTCTTACTCAACTTTCCAAGTTTTTGGGGTTCACCACTGATATAGCGTGGCCCAGTGGATAAAGGCGTTGGTTAGAACCAGTGACTAGACCCAAAGGATTGTGAGTTCCACACCAGTGTATATAATAATTAAAAATATCGCTTTTAGATTTCTGGATTAATACGACAAATGAAAGTGTTATTGATTATGAACGAGAATGAAGCTGAAGGTTTGGTGAGAAAATCAGAAATTCTTCTGGTGAGATGTTTTCTGGTTATATAATAATGACGGGAAAATAAGAAAAAAGAATTAATTTTGTTTAAATTTTGACTTGCAAGTGGAGTAGCCATAATGGAGAACGGGCCAACTGAAAGTCGATAAGAAAGATACGCTAAATTATTTATGAACGTAAATATAGATTAAAAGGGAATATGAATCAGTGCCAATATTTAGAGGCAGCTGTACACTGGATGCTTTTGTCCCACACCATTGAATGACGTATGCATGACGTAATAGGTAAATAGGTAGTTTAGCTATGGCTAGGTAGCAGTGGCAGCCATGATATGCGAACAAGATTTCTCATTGCTTGATTGTTCTAGAGAGAAGGATATAATAATCTATTTCCGAAATGACAACTACTATTGTTCTTTTAGGCTACACAAAGAATATGTGAACTCCGAACACAACATATTAAAACGGCAGGTACCACAAGGGATTATATTTATTATTGTAAAATACAATAATTGTGGCACATGGCCTTAAAAGTGGGAAGTGGGATTGAGGTTGGTCATTCTTACCTATCCTATACCTAGCTATCCCGATTCACGACCCATACATTCAATACAAATAAACCATTCACCGAAATAATTCACCCTTCACCTTTTACTCCTACATATACCACAATACCACACCCAGAAAAGAAACTTAAAAATTAAACCCATGATTTAAAATTACTTATGTACAAATATTCATAAAATATATTTATATATATTTATATAAATCTGACGATGATGTGAAATGATGGGGAGGTTTCTAATTCCCAATGAAAAATTAAAACAGAAACTAACAGAGAATAATTGATGTTGGTAGGACCCGTCCACCCCACACACACAAAAAAAAAAAAAAAAATCAGTGTTGTCGCTGTATTCTGTCATCAGACAGAATCAAGAGGCTAACTCTTTAACGGAATGGGGGAGGTGAAAAATAAATATAGCAGGCACCACAAGAGATTGATATTAAACGGGGTATTGCACCATATCTCCTACTAAGTCAACCCGCTGTTAAACGCACACTCTATTCCATGAAACATCTTAATCACTAATCAATATCAGTACAATGGTATTTACTCGTCTCCCCACAGTGAGAAGATCTGACATAAAGTCCGTTTCATGTGGGGCACCCGAACGAGTATACTCGGACCAGGGCCCAAAATTACTACCAATTTCGCTCTTTAATCCAATGATGGGGTACTACCACAGGCAGCTATTCTCTGGACCGGAAACCTCTCAATACCTCTCAGTCTATGGACAGAGCGCAACTGAATTGTCTCTGCCCGAAGATAGAGACGCGACAATCAGTACCATTACTGACGCTAAGTCATCATTATCTTTATCTCACCTCAGTCAACGCCTAAACCGCGGAAGACAGCATCTTTGTTACCTGGTCATACGAATCAGATTTCTCCCTCTTTCAAGCAGATGGTGGAGTTATTGCGTCGCAGATGGTTGAGTTATTGTATCGAGAAGATAGCATGAGGCTATGAAACTAGACCTGTGTGCACAGTGCTGTGCAGCATGGTTGCCGCTCTCTGTAATAGCGTGGTGCTTTGTTCTTTTAGATTTAGTAAGGATGACGAGTGAGACTAGTGTCTGTCTTTAACATCGACCGATCTTTTTGCAAACGATTTCTTTTCACAATAATAATATGTTTTATTGAAGCGAGCAGACCTAACTAAATTTAAATGCTGTTGACCATGTAAGAGATGCAGATTTCACGAAATTTCCTGCAGCCACACACAAGAAAGACAACCCTGAAATGTACCTGGATAGATATATACCAACTCAAGGACCGCAACACCTAGGAGACTCCATTTCATATCGTGGAGTCACGATTTAAGCTAACGGAGAAGTTACAAGTTATTCGGCAGCTATCTCTCATTTTCTAATACTTCTCTTTAACATATAATCGATTTATAGAATTATATTTACTTATATGCGACATATTCACATCTATCAACCAAATATGCTTTTGATATATAGATATATACATACATACACATACACACATATATATTATTTATTTATGATAATTTTATCATATAGACAAAACAATTTTACTCACTACAAAGATGCAACTTGGTTTCAGTGCATTTAAACTGCACTTCGACGGGTGAGAATCGAAAATGGTTATGAGCAACGGTAACGAAGTTGAATCTTTATAGTGAGTAAAATGGTTTTGTCTATATGATAAAATTATAATAAATAAATAATTATCGCTCTACTATCGGTATCGAGCTCTCTTTTGGATTATTGCCGTGAACGTTGTAATTTATATATTACTTTCGTTCTCATCGCATCGGATATATATATATATATATATATATATATATATATATATATATGGAGAGAGAGAGAGAGAGTGAGAGAGAGAGAGAGTTTTAAGGTATGTTCAATGTTTTAAGTTTAAATTGTTCATAGGTATGTAAACTTTGAGCAAGTGCATACATATGTACATATCTTTGTATGTAAGTAATCCATCGAGTCTAGAAGAAACCTTAACAGAATACAGAAAGCACTTGATGGCCGTTTCGTCCTAAAATTGGGACTCATCAGCAGTGCCCATCCACTATCGAGAATTGAATTGGATGAGTCCCAAATATAGGACGAAACGGCCGTCCAGTGCTTTCTGTATTCTGTTGAGGTTTCTTCTAGACTCGATGAATTACTTCTAATAATTTCTATCACTTGTATATCCTTGCTTGAACCTGCTTCTAATGCTCTGGGTGGAGCGGTTTGGGGATAGAAGACGTGACTCATGGGGGCACAGTCCTTTGGGTTAGGGAAACTATGATCACGGAATTTGTGAAGAGCGGTCCTATATCTAGTTTAACTTCTTTGTCACCGTTAGTAGAATTGGTATGGACTTTGCGTCGTATCGTAACGGTCCGTGTTCGATTCTCAATAGTAGATGCGCACTACTGATGAGTCCCAAATATAGGACAAAACAGCCGTCCAGTGCTTTCTGTATTCTGTTGAGGTTTCTTCTAGACTTGATGAATTATTTAATTATGATTATTTCAAATCCTCCGAATTATTTTTATATCTTTTGTATGTATTTACCTTCTTTATAGGAACACAGTCTCACCATGCTAGTTTTTGATGCCGTGGTTTCTTTAACAAATACATTTTAAAGGATGTAATAACAAACCCTCACGATCAACCGATTTTGAATTATAAGCTAAATTTAAAGAATTAGAAAGTTACAAGCTAACAGATTTATTTTAAGTAGTTTTAACCGGTGAAAGTTTTCCTATTTGAATTTTCTGATAAATCTTAATTCTTAAGTTAATCATTGAGTAAGCTCATGGTTCTAAGACAATAAAATATCTGTAGAAATTACCCCGCCTATTCATTATCTATTTGAGTTTAACAAATTTAACAAAATATTCATTCATTCATTCATTCATTCATTCATTCATTCTTCTTTCTTTCTTTCTTTCTTTCTTTCTTTCTTTCTTTCTTTCTTTCTCTCATTTAAACTAAGTATTGTCTTTTTCCTTCTTTCCACGCGACTAAAACAGATTAGTCCATTATTTATGAGGTACTGGCAGGACATAAAGGTCGTGCAAACTAACGAACGGAGGTGCAAACACAATTATAATAGTATATTTTTAATATGAAAAATACTTTGCTGTATTTAAAACTGATTTTAGCCACTTTTACAATTCTCTCAGCTCAAGATAATTATCTTTATCAAAAAATCATTAAAAAATAAAAAAAATATTTTTTCTGGAATTTTATTTCAGGAAGATTATTTGATATAATGTTTAATTAATCTGATTTAAAACAAATATTACTTAATTTTAGCTTAAAATATTGCAGAAAAGCATTTTTAACACGGAGGTGGTTGTTTTTATGAAGTGTTGGCAAATATATCAGTAGAGATGATTTGGACATTTTTTTTTACAGGGGATATAGAATCTGTAAAAAAATTACTTGGCAAATATAACGTAAAAGTATTTTTTTAATAATTTTTTAACCACCTAGTCATCTTCAAAATTTAGGAAAATATTTTAAATGATGTAATGTTTTGATGAATTTGATGTATTTTGGCTTTAAGTTTATTATAGTTACTGTTCTTGTTGCTAATAATGTTGAGTATCAACGCCCGTATTTACAAAAATCGGCTCGTTTATGCACACACAAAAAATAAAAATTCTTTTTAAAATACTGGTTATTTTTTTCTCAAGACAATAGCGTCCACAATATATATTACTCATAAAAGCAGTTAAAAGCTTTCCTAATGTGATAATGTCTTAGTTTTATTTCATTTTTTTATTTTACGATTCAGAGGATAATTTCTGTAACTGGGGGTCCAGTTTTACAAAAAAAGAAAAAAAAGAAAAAAAAAAAAGAAAATGATGATTGAAATCTCCCAAATGACATCATACATTATGAAATATATGAACATTGTATTCCGTCTCCTTAATTAATATAATAATTGATATATAATTAATATATAAGTCTGATAATTATTTTAATATATTTTCTGTTTATACGTTATTTTTATAGATACAAATATTTAAGTAAATACTCTGTTTAAAATAAACAGTATTAACAATGTCTTTTGTTTACGTTAAGATACGCTTCGAGCAGATTTGACTTTGCTAACCAGACGCTTTCTCTGTAGCTAAATGGTATAGCACATCAAGCTATATGACGGTTCCATGTAGGATACTGGTTCGATTCCTATCGGAGGACATAAATCTTCTCTGAAATTTCTCGGACATTCAGGCTGGTAAATGTTGTTAATGCTGTTTATTTTAAAAAGAGCCTTTACTTAAATATTTGTATCTATAAAATAACTTATAAACAAAAAATATATTTAAATAATTGTCGGTCCATTTCATAATATATAAATCAATATTTTGGGAATTTAAAAGAAGCTAATAAAATTCCAAAGGTAAAATGGAAAATTTTAAAAGCTAGAATATGTAGATCTTTAAATGAACCATGTTTTCTATGCTTAAATGAAAAATGAGAAATTATCAGATTTTCTGATAAAGCCCCTTAATAAACCAAAGAAGTGAATTATCAGTAAATTGTAGGTATTGTCTACTTTTTACCTTACACTATGTTTAAACTTTGAATTTGATAATACTAATAGTACTAATTAATAGATGAACTGGGTTCCACTTCATATGGCTTACTATTCTATTTGTAAGATTCCTTTCGATTTCATATAGCCCTGTATTGATGTTTACTTAGTATTATAAACATCTTATATGAATGTACAAGTGCAAGTATTAGAATGGCAAAGTGAATCACCTATTCTATATTGATGATCTTAAAACATTTGTCAAGGATGACAACGAGCAGAAAAGCCTACTCACCATTGTAAAAACCTTCAGCGAAGACATTGGAACATTGGAATGGAGTTCAGAATCGACAAATGTTCCAAAGCCACCTTTAACGGCGGTAAACTAACGATAATTAGAGATTTAGGTCTTGATATTAACAACAAGATTAAGGAACTAGACGAAGATGGTACATACAAATACTTATGAATTAATGAAGGCGACAGAATACGACTTCATTTATGAAGAAAAAGATCCGAAAAGAATATTATAGGAGAATGCGTTTGATACTAGAAAACGAATATAAAGGAGTCAATTATATGAAGGCTGACAACACCTTAGCTTTGCCCGTTGTGACATACAGATTCGACATTATTAAATGGACGTTGAATGATATTAAAAGATTGGACGCCAAGACCAGAGAAATGCTTGCCCAAATGAGAATGCACCATCCGAAACCAGGTGTTGTTAGGCTGTACGTACCAAGAGATTTAGGAGGCCGAGGCTTCATGCAATTTGAACTCTAAAAACTACAACAAGAGGATTGGAAGCATATCTCACAAAAACAAATGACCCCTTCTTACAAATAGCAAAATACCACATCCGCTCCATCAACAAAGAAGCTGCACTCTTGAATAAACAGCTTAATGTACCTGAAACCCTACCAACAAAAAACGAAGCGAATACAATCTACGCCAAACGAGTAAAACAGAAAGCAAGACAACTTGGCCAGATGAAATTTAAAAAAAAATGGGAGGACAAGGCGTTGCATGGAAAATACCTAAAAAGAACGAAAGAAGCTGACGTGGACCAACAGAAAACACATCAGTGGCTGAAGAGCATTGGGCTGAAAGCTGAGACAGAAGGCTTAATTATTGCAGCTCAGGACCAAAGCCAAGCAACAAGATCTTATCATTGTCACATAATCAATGATCGAACTAACCCGAAATTCATGATCTGCGGCAAATATGATGAAACTGTCGACAATATTATCTCAGGATATCCGGAATTAGCAGAAAATTAATATACCCACAGTCATAAGTTAGCGACATATGTGCACTGGATGAAATTCAAGAAGCACAAAATCGAAACCACTGAGAGATGGTATGAGCACCAACCAAACACAGTTACCCAAAATAACGATGTAACTATCCTCTGGGACATGCCAATTCAAATTGACAGGGAAATAAAAGCCTACAGACCTGATATTATCATAAAACACAAGAAGTTCCAGAAGTGTATGCTTATTGTCATCAGCATCTGAGAGAAAAACCTCCGTGAAAATTATCGAGAAATTGTCCAAATACAAGGAGCTGGAAATCGAGATTCACAGGATGTGGAGAATGAAGACTGAGACTGTCGTACCAATAGTAATGGGAGCACTGGGTTTCATGAAAAATGGAATGGAGAATTTTACTAACAGTGACTCAGGTAAAATCAACATACAAATTACCCTACTAGGAACATCCCATATACTAAGAAAAGTACTATCAGTTAAATGGCATTTCTCCTATAGAGCCTAAGGTTGGACCTGGCTCTACAGGATACAAAGTAGGAAAAAACATATACAAATAATAATAATAACTACCCTTTAAAATACTTAAAAATGTTGTCTGAATTTTTTTTCCTCCACACAGAATTGTCCCACGGTACTACAGCCTAGTGGAGTTGATTCGCCAATTTGCGACTTCAGCACCTGAGCCAACCATGAGTACTTGGGTTCATGGGAAACATAGTGAGTAATAACTGAGCTACGTAAAAATAAGAACTAGATCACCTATCCCTAGACATGGGTATTGGAACGAGAACAATGAAGCCCGGTATATTAAATAAAGTAGGTTATGCAAATCTATATACACCTGAAGAGCGAAGAGCACAATGACCGAAACGTTGCGATGGCAATAAAAATGTGAACAATAGGAGTTTCTAAACAATTACTTAAAAATGATTAGAAATTTATGTATTTAAGGTCAGAAGAATTTTAGTAAAAAAATTGCTCAAGAGATAATTATCGCGGGAATAGAATAAAGAATAAATGTTCAAGCGATTAATAATGTGATGTTTATCCAATATATATATATATATATATATATATATATATATATATATATATATATATATATTGGATAAACATAGCGTTATTATATTAATCGGTTGAACATTTAATCTTTACTCTCTCTCTCTCTCTCTATATATATATATATATATATATATATATATATATATATATATGTGTGTATACTCACAGACAGGCTGTTTCGCTGTATCACAGCTCCTCAGTGTGGCTAGACGTCCAATTGCTTCAAGCCTGGATCGAGACCCGACTGATTTGACATCAGTATATATATATATATATATATATATATATATATATATATATATATATATATATATATATATAACTTAGTCACACACACACACACACACACATATATATATATATATATATATATATATATATATATATATATATATATATATGTATATAGCTTACCTTTAAGCATTACGGAGAGTCAGCCGACGACGACTAAACACACCCAGGATGCTCTTAGCGAACAAGCAAACCACGTGTCTGCTCAATAAAACGCGCGCAAGACGAGGCCGATTGTGCGTCTGCTAAGCAACAGACTGCAGGAGTCACAGTAGCACTAGAAGCCTCGTGCGATTTACGAACAAACTAGTGAGCTTTTACCCTAGTGTGTGAGTGAACGAGCGGGCGAGCTAGCGAACGAACGAAGGAACGAACGAATGCCAAGAAACAGTAAAATCTGTATGTGTGTGCGTGCCATGAAGCAGGCCGAGGGAAGACAACGACGATCGAGCGAATGAACGCGCTGAAAGGTCCAGTTGCACTGCACGGAGCTGTTACAAATATTTTGATGCTCTATCGTGTATGCATCGATGTATCTATGTATGTGTGCATGCATGTGTGTGAACGTTAACCCCGGAAAAAAGGACGAACACGCCTGATTGGGTTTACGGATTGTTATCTTGTTTTCTGTTTCTTTATGGAGGAAACAACGACACGTTTGGATTGGTACGCGTTCACTCTGTATACAAGTATAAAAAATGCTGGGCGTAACGACAATTCAACACCATAAAAGCACCTAAGAAAAGAGGGAGGTACTATTGTCATGAAGAGAGTAAGAAGGAAAGAAAGAAATATAAAAGAGAGAAACGTTAATCGGGAACGTGGTCTATGGTAAGGAGAAGGAAGTGGAGGAGAACGAGAGATTTTGTCACTGTTGGATATACAAAGATAAGAAGACAAGGAAACTAAGAATATTAAAGAAACTGTGCTGGATGAAGAGAGAATATTCTCTCAGACACTGGATGGAATTTTATGAAATTGAAATAAGGTAATCAAAAGGAAAATGATCGTGTTATAACTATTCATTTTATTCAAATCTATCTATCTATCTATCTATCTATCTATCTATCTATCTATCTATCTATCTATCTATCTCATTCTGAAAATATCTATCTATCTATCTATCTCATTTTGAAAATATCTATCAATCTATCTTAGTCTTTTCATATCTTTTTATTTTTGTTCATATCTATCTATCTATCTATCTATCTATCTATCTATCTATCTATCTATCTATCTATCTAGCTAGCTAGCTAGCTATTTGTCTATAAAGGACCACTCTACCATGCATTGATAAATGCCTTTGATTGAGAAATATATTTGCCAGGATTAATTAACGCATTCATTCATCCGAATCATTTGGCAACATCCCCATGGAACATAATCCACATATCGTCAAAGAATGTTATTGTTCTTTATTAAGCAGATATACATAATCAGATTGCTACACCAAGAAGACGCCGGATGTGCAACATATTAACTAGACACCACGCACATACACACACAACACATGCACTAAACACAAAAACTTTCAAATAAAATACACGCACACAGAACTATACGCATACACGTAAATATACAGATATTCTTACAAGTACAACCACAGATAGCTAAAATACGCATACACACATTAAAAAACAAACTTTTCATACACACGTTACATATTCGTAATAGATTCGTTTAGTTCTTGGTATCCTTTTACAGTAAAATATATGTTTACATTTATTTACATACAATTTTCGTCATCTCTTCACTGTGTTCATGTATCCGACAGATAGATATAATAATATAGGAAATTTATGAATTTATTCCGACTGGAGAGGAAAAAAAAACAGTTGGTAATATACAGATGCGTTTTTGGAAGTTTACTTTTTTTTTTTAAATAATAGAGAGAGTTAAGGATTTATCACCAACGAAACAGGTAAGTAATAGTAACTAAAATGTGCTTTTAAGAGGAAATGAGTTTGCGCGTGCACACTCATTGTGTGTGTGAAGCACAGAGAAAGAGAGAGAGAGAGAGAGAGAGAGAGAGAGAGAGAGAGAGAGAGAGAGAGAAAGAGAAAGAGAGAAGAGGTGAAAATAATTCGGTTTTCATATCAGCTGTTGTACAAATACATAATCATTTTATACTAAGTTTACCACATTCTAAACACGGCGTCACAAAATAAAATTAAAAAAATATGGTTTAGGGGTGTGAAATCAGATGTTAATGGACGGAGGGTTAGGCGCGAAATCAGATGTTAAATTTTAAAGATTCCTGATTGTATATATATTTTTCAAAATTAATCATCTCATAAAACGAATATATTTTAAGGTCTATTATCCTAATATAAAAATTTATTGTTTTGATTTTAAAAACACCTATTTTTTCCGATTTTATTTATATTCTGAAAGGAGATGTATAGAATTTTTTTTTTATAAGACAAAAGTTTTTTTTGGTCTGGGGTAATGTTTCGAATAGAAATAAAGGAAGTTTTCTGGTTTATTTTGAAAATTAATGGCAGTAATGATTTTCGACAAATGATACAGCTCAATCGAATTGTCATCGACTGAAACTAATTTAATCTTCTGTTAGGTTCTCACTTCCAGGAAAAAATTGAGGGAACTGAAGCCTTTCCAGCTTTAACTACAGTACACTGAGTAAATATTTATTAGCAAAAATAAAACAAGAAAAACACATCTTTATAGAAAATTACTCACAAGTTAAGACACCGATATTTTGCATTTATAATCAATAATAAGAAAAAAAATTACTGAAAATATCCTCATGGCATATTATTTGAGAGTTTCTATCTGTACAGACATTAATAGGAAAATCTATGTAACTTTATTTTCGATTATCTTATTTTTCGTCAAGAGAAGCGAATCATAAGCGATTACCTACTAATTATTAATGCATCAGCAACAATAATTAAATGTGCACAATTATCAAACGTTTCATCCGGGCGTAAACAGATTATTTCATATATAAATGAACCATAGACATATGTAAACCATGTAAGTACTTCTATTTATGACTGCATGCCAATTCATAGACTTATACATTATTTATATCAATATATATATATATATATGATATCATATATTAGATACATGATATATTATGATATCATATATTAGATACATGATATTTAAACGTGACTCCTCGTGTACACATATGTCTGTTTATGGGCGCAATACAAATAAATATACATATTTGCACGGATACAAACAAGAATTTAATTCGTTGCTCAGCACCTACTACTCAGTATCTATCTATCTATCTATCTATCTATCTATCTATCTATCTATCTATCTATCTATCTATCAGTCTG